>CM060412.1:197894459-198236959 GCA_030545235.1 Helianthus tuberosus | reverse complement strand
CTGTCGGGTTAGGTTTTGGGGAATACGTATGGCCCCGTATTCGAAGTGATTTACTACTGGAGATTGACCATAACGAGCCGCTATGGAAGCATGTATTCAAAAGATATAACGAAGGAGACTTTAAACGAATACGTAAGAGCATCGAATGGCATTCAGTGAAAGGGTGCGATCGAAGTCACTGTATGGAAATGCCCCACGTAGGGCTTCTCGTAGCGCAAAGGTATACTATTGTCCTCCACGTGCTATGCATCGAAGGTAGCTCTACCATCTTCCCATTAACAGATGCCCCGCTAGATCCACGACCTCAAGCGATAACGCTCGTACATGTTTACGGGGGACACTTCATACATGCTAAGTTGGAAGGAGACTACCCCATGCCTGCACTGACCCCATTGTGGTCGACACATCGATCAATAGCTGTGAAACGGTGGGAAGAAATGTATAGACCGCGGTTACAGCACTACTACAAGTTAATCAATCCGAAATCAGACTCTGACAAAGACAGAGAACCGAGTTTAAATCTTATCGAAGATTAAGCGGAAACTTGTATTTTTGTAAATTGTAGAAATTTTTTAATTTATAAAGTTTGTACCATTTTTAATTTTTATAATTCATAATATTTGTATTATTTTTAACTTTTCTAAATTATAGTTGTATTATTTATCAAATAATATTGTTTTCTATAAATAAACAAAGGAAAACACAAAAAAATAAAAAAATGGAGCTTTATATACGTTGCATAGGGATCCCTACGCAGCGTATGAGAAGCAAATGACAAAACAGCCCCTGTGTTTGGCTTCGTATAGCCTCAGCACAAGGGTAAAAAGGTAAAATGATAAACCAAATATCCACCGTATTGTTCCATACGCAGCGTATGTAAAAGGCGGACAATTTCCCCCCCCCCCCCCCAAATCAAAGTTTCAAAATATAAATATGTTAAATTACTTTTTTGCCCTTGTATTGGAACTATACGCAGCTGGATAGAAGGGTAAAAAGGTAATTTTCTGAACTTTATATATGCTGCGTATGGGGCTCTACGAAGCGTATATAAAGGTCAAGCGAATGACCTTTATACCCTTCTATCCATGCTTCGTATAGCCTCAACATAAGGGTATAAAGGTCATTCTCTTGACCTTTATATATGCTTCGTAGAGACCCATACGCAGCGTATATAAAGGTTAGACAATGACCTTTTTACCCTTGTAATCAGCTGCGTATAGCCGCATCACAAGGGCAAAATGGTATGTTTCTCAAGTCAAACTGCTTTTTTGACTTTTGTATACGCTCCGTAGGGATCTCTATGCTGCGTATAGGTTCTGATTTAAATCAGAGAAACCCCTACGTAGCTCTGTTCTTCCCCAAATCAAAAACACACACATACAGAGACATACGAAGGCGACTACGTATAGGCGACCGTATACGACGCGAATTCGAAGTATAAACCAGGTATTTACTCAACCTATTTAACTAATTTTGATTTTGTTTTAGTATGTTATCCGTAAATCAAGGGTGTATCTTAGGTAAATTAGGGTTTATCCGTTTAGTATTTTTTAGTATTTTTTTTTAGTTTGTGGTTGCGTTTGCGTTTGCAGCCGTTTAAACGGCCGTTTGCGGCTGCGTTCACTGGTTCGGACCTACAAAGGCTTATCTAATAAATTTTTGGTTTTCAGGACGACAAAGATGGAGGATGAAATGGATATAGAACAAATTAATCCGGAGCAGCGGCAGCCGCATGAGCGTCAATCGGCGCATCCTCTCAAGAATCACCCGTATTTGGGGTTTCCTCCGGACTCCGACGCTGCTCTCCGTTGCGAGAAGCTTCGGAAAATGCATGTCGATGGCCATTTTGCGGTTTCTTGGAAAACCCTTCGGGAGCTCGCGGTTGAAGATTGGGCGCGGAAGTTTGTTCCCCGTGATTCACCATGGGATCTGCTTTTTGATTTATCGTTTATGCCGAGCTACTGGGAGATACTGATCGAGTTTATGTCGTCGTTCGAGTTTCATCCGCGTCGGCCAGATCAGGTTGGGGACCCCGCTCGAGGTTTATTTTCGCATGGCTGGCCAGGCGCGTTCTATGTCGCTTGCAGACTTTGCGGTGCATAGCGGTTTGCATACGTAGTCTAAGATCGCTACGGATCTATATACGACGGTACATTTAACACAAATTTTGTATTGTTATTATTATTATTTTAATATATAACATTTAAGATTTAATATTAATTTAACGTTTAATAAACATTCGTGTAACCAGGGGTTGGTAATGGATGACAAACCCACGCTTTTAGGGTCTTGGGCTCAGATCGCGGACATCCGTCATGGGACCACAGACAATCCAAGGGGAGGGTTAGGCTCATTAAGGATCCGCTCTTCAGGTACGTTAGTTATTATTTTAATAATAGTTATTATTATTTAAATAGAAAATATATTTTTTTAAACCTAATTTGTTTTTTTTTTTCTAAACAGAAAACTGTTTTATTTTAAAATAAAGTAAAATGTTTTTCTTTAAAAAAAAAGAAAAACAGTTTGTTAAAATACAGTAAATTGTTTTTTTAAAAACGTCGCCCGTAGGGCACATAGGTCACTAACGAGCGACGAAACTAAGATCGCCGTTAAAATAATTTTTTTTATTATTTTGTCGACGTCGTCCGTAAGGCGCGTACGGGCCTAACGAGCGTCGAAACTAAGTTCGTCGTTAAAATATATTTTTTAATTTTTTAGTCGAAGTCGAACCGTAAGGCGCGTAGGTCCCTAACGAGCGTCGAAACTAAGTTTGTCGTTTTATATTTTAACGACGAACTTATTTCAACGCTCGTTAGGGACCTACGCGCCTTACGGTTCGACATGGACTAAATAATAAAAAAAAATATAATTTAACGACGATATTAGTTTTGACGCTCGTAAGGCGCGTACGGTCCTAACGAGCGTCGAAACTAAGTGCATCGTTAAAATATATTTTTTTATTATTTAGTCGAAGTCGAACCGTAAGGCGCGTAGGTCCCTAACGAGCGTCGAAACTAAGATCGTCGTTAAAATATAAAACTTCGATCTTAGTTTCGACGCTCGTTAGAGACCTACACGCCTTACGGTTCGACTTCGAAATAATGATAATAAAAATATATTTTAACGACGAACTTAGTTTCGACGCTTGTTAGGCCCGTACGCGCCTTACGGACGACGTCGACTAGATAATATTTTTTATTATTTAGACGACGTCGTCCGTAAGGTGCGTACGGGCCTAACGAGCGTCGGAACTAAGTTCGTGTTAAAATATTTTTTATTATTATTTAGTCGAAGTCGAACCGTAAGGTGCGTAGGTCCCTAACGAGCGTCGACAGAAAACTGTTTATTTTAAATAGAAAATATTTTTTTTAAACTTAAATTGGTTTTTTTTAACAGAAAACTGTTTTTTTTAACAGAAAATATTTTTTTTCAACATCATTTTTTTTAACAGAAAACTGTTTTATTTTAAAATACATTAAACTGTTTAAAAAAAACAGAAAAACAGTTTATTAAAATACAGTAAACTGTTTTTCTTTAAAACGTAGCCCGTAAGGCGCATAGGTGACTAACGAGCGTCAAAACTAAGTTCGTCGTTAAAATATTTTTTTTTATTTTTGTCGAAGTCGAACCGTAAGGCGCGTAGGTCCCTAACGAGCGTCGAAACTAAGATCTTCGTTTTATATTTTAACGACGAACTTAGTCTTGAAGCTCATTAGGGACCTACGCGCCTTACGGTTCGACTTCGACTAAATAATAAAAAAATATATTTTAACGACGATCTTAGTTTCGACGCTCGTTAGGGCCGTACGCACCTTACGGACGACGTCGACTAATTAATAAAAAAATATAATTTAATGACGATCTTAGTTTCGACGCTCGTAAGGCGCGTACGGGCCTAACGAGCGTCGAAACTAAGTTCGTCGTTAAAATTTTTTTTTTTATTATTTAGTCGAAGTCGAACCGTAAGGCCTCTGGGTCCCTAACGAACGTCAACACTAATATATTTTAACGACGAACTTAGTCTCATCGCTCGTTAGGGACCTACGCGGCTTACGGTTTGACTTCGACTAATTAATAAAAAAAATATATTTTAACGACGATCTTAGTTACGACGCTCGTTAGGGCCGTACGCGCCTTACGGATGACGTCGACTAAATAATAAAAAAAATATAATTTAACGACGATCTTAGTTTCGACACTCGTAAGGCGCGTACGGGCCTAACGAGCGTCGAAACTAAGTTCGTCGTTAAAATATATATTTTTTTATTATTTAGTCGAAGTCGAACCGTAAGGCACGTAGGTCCCTAACGAGTGTCGACACTAAGATCGTCGTTTTATATTTTAACGAAGAAATTAGTCTCGACGCTCGTTAGGTACCTACGCGGCTTACGTTTCGACTTCGACTAAATAATAATAAAAAATTTAACGACGATCTTAGTTTCGACGCTCGTTAGGCCGTACGCGCCTTACGGACGACGTCGACTAAACAATAAAAAAATATAATTTAACAACGATCTTAGTTTCGACGCTCGTAAGGCGCGTACGGGCCTAACGAACGTCGAAACTAAGTTCGTCGTTAAAATATATTTTTCTTATTATTTAGTCGAAGTCGAACCGTAAGGCGCGTAGTTCCCTAACGAGCGTCGACACTAATATATTTTAACGACGAACTTAGTCTCGACGCTCGTCGGGACCTACGCGCCTTACGGTTCGACTTCGACTAAATAGTAAAAAAAAATATTTTAACGACGATCTTAGTTTCGACGCTCGTTAGGGCCGTACGCGCTTTACGGACGACGTCGACTAAATAATAAAAAAATATAATTTTATGACGATCTTAGTTTCGACGCTCGTAAGGCGCGTACGGGCCTAACGAGCGTCGAAACTAAGTTCGTCGTTAAAATATTTTTTTTTATTATTTAGTCGAAGTCGACCGTAAGGCGCGTAGGTCCCTAACGAGCATCGACACTAAGATCGTCATTTTATATTTTAACGACGAACTTAGTCTCGACGCTAGTTAGGGACCTACGCGCCTTACGGTTCGACTTCGACTAAATAATAAAAAATATATTTTAACGACGATCTTAGTTTCGACGCTCGTTAGGCCCGTACGCGCCTTACGGACGACGTCGACTAAAAAATAAAAAAATATAATTTAACGACGATCTTAGTTTCGACGCTCGTAAGGCGCGTACGGGCCTAACGAGCGTCGAAACTAAGTTCGTCGTTAAAATATATTTTTCTTATTATTTAGTCGAAGTCGAACCATAAGGCGCGTAGTTCCTAACGAGCGTCGACACTAATATATTTTAACGACGAACTTAGTCTCGACGCTCGTTAGGGACCTACGTGTCATGGCCCCCGTCCCGGTGTGACCCGGTCCAGGAGCCACGGGACAGAAAACCCGTGGTATTTATTATTTGAGTTCACAGCGGAAGTTTAACAGGATCTTTTAAAACTTGAAAATGCCCAATTATTTTATTTCATAATTTGGGTCAAACCCCGTAATTTACAGTGAAGGGAATTTCACGAGGAAATCCCTTGTTTTACAAAACATGTTTATTTATTTCACTAAGCCACCACTTCAAGCTTGTTAGTGCTCCGTAGCACATTTTCCTTGATTCACAGTAAGTCACCTGAAACATGTTTTGAAAATATTTTATCAGCGGGGAAATACTGGCGAGTCATTCAGGTTAAACAAAACGACACATTAGTTATAAATTACAGCATAAGAGCGATTACAATGGCTACTATCTTATTTTTATCTGGCGCCGTATCACACCCTGGTGACGATGGTCATACCACTATTGGGTCCTTTCACCCAAGTAGTGATGATTATCACTGTTAGGTTGGTGAACCTAACCGTGAGAAATTAGTAATGTGCACAATACCCCACTTGCCAGTGATTCAAGATAACCAAGACTTAATCCCTGTAATTATAACCGGAAAACATTTGGGTATTGTAAAACATTTTTTATAGAAGAGAATGACTCACATTGCAAGTTTAGTCGGGCAGAGTCTAGCCTACTGATTTAGCCTTGTAACCTAGTTTAGATAACAATGCACACGAAACTAGGTCAGTAACTTGATACAACATTTACGATAACTCACGAAATCAAAACCCTCACGACGAATGACAAAGAATAGCCCGAGTTTAGGCAGCACCTAAACATTCATCGGATCGGTTTCAATCAATCGGACATTATATCGTAGCAGTGATCGAGTTATTACCCTTGATCGTAGCAGCGTTTTGCTATTGTGAAAGTGATTTTCGAACAGAAAGATGTGATTTTTGATAAATTTTTCACACACAACTGAACTGCTCATGGCCAACCCATTTATAGCTGATTTTTGGGTTTTACGCGGCCCGCGTAAACCCTCTCTTGAATCTTATGCGGCCCGCGAGGGCCACCTAGTCTACAACTAGGGCTAGCGTGTCACACCTAGGTGCGCCACGTGTCTGACACGTGGCCTGTTTGCTTATTCGGATGATTTTTAAGTTGTCGCGGCCCGCGTAGCCTCACCTTATGGCTTACGCGGCCTAAGTGAAAACCAAAATCTGATTTTTCTTGATTTTTGTTATGGATTAGGGTTTTAGGGGTCCGGGATACTACTTACGGGTCGTTTTTGGATATTTTTGCAGGTCCTTACATCATCCCTACCTTAATTAAAATCTCGTCCTCGAGATTTACTGAAATAAGTGAGGATATTTTCGCTTCATCTCCGATTCCAGCTCCCAGGTGTATTCGGGTCCTCTTTTTGAATCCCACTTGACTTTAACCAGTACCAATCTTTTGTGTTTGAGAAACTTAATTTTTCTGTATTCTATTTGAAGCGGTTTCTCCACGAACTTCAACTTTTCATTCACCTATATGTCTTGAAGAGGGACTACTAGCGATTCGTCCGATAGACATTTCTTGAGGTTAGATACATGAAATACATCATGTACTCCTGCTAGCTCTTCTGGTAGTTGTAAGCGATAGGCGACTGGTCCTATTTTCTGGGTTACTGGGAATGGTCCTATGTACCTTGGACTTAGCTTTCCTTTCTTACCAAACCGAACTATTCCTTTCCAAGGAGAAACTTTCAAGAGTACCCTGTCTCCAACTTGAAATTCTAGTGGCTTGCGTCGATTATCGGCATAACTCTTCTGGCGATCTCGAGCCGTTTCCAGTCTTTCCTTGATTTGAGTGATCTTGTCGGTGGTTTCTTGCACGATCTCGGGACCTGATAATTGGCTTTCTCCTATTTCTGCCCAGCAAACAGGAGTTCTACACTTTCGTCCATACAGTGCTTCGAACGAGGCAGCTTCAATGCTTGAATGATAACTATTATTATAGGAGAATTCAATTAAAGGTAAATGGTTGTCCCAGTTTCCTCCAAAATCTATCACACATGCCTTGAGCATGTCTTCTAGGGTTTGGATCGTCCTTTCACTTTGTCCGTCTGTTTGGGGATGGTAGGCTGTACTTAAATTTAGTCGGGTCCCCATTGCTTCTTGGAAACCTGTCCAGAAATGTGAAGTGAAACGACTATCCCTATCCGATACAATGGAGAGTGGGACTCCATGTAAGGATACTACCTCGTCTACATATAACTTGGCTAATCTTTCCATGCTAAAGGTTTCCTTTATGGGCAGGAAATGAGCTGATTTGGTTAATCGATCCACAATTACCCAAATTGTGTCGTTACCTTTTCTGGTTTTGGGTAACTTAGTAACAAAGTCCATTGTTATGAGCTCCCATTTCCATACAGGCATTTCTAATTGTTGGAGTAAACCTGAAGGTTTCTGGTGTTCTGCCTTAACTTATGAACAAGTTAGACACTTAGAAACATATCTAGCTATGTCCTTTTTCATTCCTATCCACCAGAAGTTATTCCTTAAATCTTGGTACATCTTATTATTTCCAGGGTGCATGGTATACCTGGATTTATGGGCTTCCTCTAAAATCTTATTTCTTAACTCTCCCTGCTTAGGTACCCAAATTCTTTTCTTGTGGAATCTCCAAATTCCATCATTTCCTTGTTCTAATTCTTTTATTCTTCCCTTCATTCCTTCAGCATCATCCTGGATTGCTGTTTCTTGAATGTGTTTCAGTTGTTTCATTAAATCTAACTGTAGATTTAATCTAAGAGCACGAACTCGCTTTTCCTTTTCATGATACTTAGGACTTAGGGCATCTGCGACTACATTTGCTTTTCCTTCGTGATATTGAATATCACAGTCGTAATCACTTAGAATTTCCATCCATCTTCTTTGCCTCATGTTTAATTCCTTTTGCCCAAATATATATCTTAAACTTTTATGATCTGCATAGACTGTAAACTTACTGCCATACAGATAGTGTCTCCAAATCTTAAGGGAAAAAATTATTGCTCCTAATTCTAAGTCGTGCGTCGTATAATTTTCTTCGTGCTTTTTCAATTGCCTTGAGGCATACGCAATTACTTCTTGCGTTGCATTAGCACACATCCTAATCCTAACTTAGAAGCATCACAGTAAACTTCAAAATCTTCTGTCCCTTCTGGTAAGGCAAGAATTGGGGCGTTTGTTAACCTTTGCTTTAAAATCTTAAAAGCCTCTTCTTGTCTAAATCCCCATTCAAACTTCACTGCTTTACAGGTTAGCTTAGTTAATGGTACAACTATTTTGGAAAAATTCTTAATAAACCGTCTATAGTATCCGGCTAACCCTAGAAAACTTCTAACTTCCATAGCTGATTGGGGGACCTTCCATCTGGTGATCGCTTCTATTTTGGAGGGATCTACGTGAATACCTTCGTGATTCACCATGTGTCCTAAGAATTGCACCTCTTGTAGCCAAAATTCACACTTCAAGAATTTGGCATAAAGTTTCTCTTTTCTTAACAAAGTTAAGAGTGCATGTAGGTGCTCACAATGCTCATTCTGACTTTTGGAATAAATGAGTATATCGTCGATAAAGACAATTACAAATTTATCCAAGTATGGTTTACAGATCCTATTCATCATGTCCATGAATGCTGCAAGAGCATTTGTTAGTCCAAAGGGCATGACTGTAAACTCGTAATGACCATACCTAGTTCTGAAGGCAGTTTTAGATATGTCTTCTTCTTGTACTTTCAACTGATGGTATCCGGAGCGTAAATCTATCTTAGAAATATATCTAGCTCCCTGAAGTTGATCAAAAAGATCATCAATCCTAGGTAATGGGTATCGATTCTTAATTGTAACTTTATTCAATTCCCTATAATCGATACACATTCGCATTGAACCATCTTTCTTCTTTACGAACAACACTAGTGCTCCCCAAGGGGATGAACTAGGTTGTATGAATCCTTTATTGAGAAATTCATCTAATTGCTTTTTCAATTCTAACATTTCGGTGGGTGCTAACCAATAAGGTGCCTTAGCTATCGGTGTAGTTCCAGGAATTAGATGAATTCTAAATTCTACTTCCCTATCGGGTGGTAATCTAGGTAGTTCTTCTGGGAATACTTCCGGGTATTCTGATACTACTGAAATTTCTTTAAGTTCCTTACCCTTAGTGTTAATGATTACCGAAATCATATACACTATTCCTTGTTTTCTTGAATAACTATCAACTTTCATTACAGAAATGAATTTCATTGGCTTACGTGGCTTATCTCCTGTAATCACCACTATTTCTCCTCTGGGTGCATGAATTTCTATGGAATTCTTATCACAGAGAATTCGAGCATGGTTGGCTACTAACCAATCCATTCATAACACAACATCGAATCCGGCTAAATTCATAGGTAACAGGTTTGCAGAAAATTTATGGCCTAAGAGTTCTACCTTTCCTTCTTGCAAAACCTTATCTATGTGAACATAATTACCATCTGCGGTTTCTACCGTAAAAATTTGTCTAAGGTTGGTTAAGGGTAGGTTAAGAGCTTGGCAGAATGAAGTATTTATAAAACTTTGGTTTGCACCAGAGTTAAATAATACTTTTGCATAAACGTCGTGAACTAGGAACGTACCAGCAATTACATCTGGGATGAGTTCTGCTTCTTGGGTAGTCAACTGGAATGCTCTTGCATTCTTTTTGGTAGTTCCTTCTGCAGGTTTGGCTTTGTTGTCAGCTGGTTTGACCAATTTGGGGCAGTCTGGTCTAAAATGTCCAGCTTCTCCACAGTTGAAGCAGATTGTTGATTTCTTCCTCCTGCAATCTTCTTCTTGATGCCCTGGAATTTTGCAGAAATTGCAATACCCTTTGCATTTTCCAAAATGCTTTCTTTTACAAGTACCGCAGAATGAAGCAGTGGAAGGTTGCCCGGTTCCCTTTTTCTTGAAATTACTACTATTTCTCACACGAAATCCTTGGGTAATCTTTTGGGCCACTTCCTTTTTCCGATTTTCTTCTCTTGTGCGTACCAGTCCGTCGGTCAATGTGTTGGCTAATTCTACTGCATCATCAATTGTGTGGGGTCTCGTACCTTTGACAATATCATGAATATCGCTAATTAAACCCTAAATATAGCAAGAAATAAGTACCGGTTCTGGCGAAGCCAGGGTAGGTACAATTCTAGCATACTCGAAGAATGTCGAAGTATACCCTCGACAATCAACATCTACCATTCGGGGGTTTAGGAACTTATTTGTCATTTGTTCCTTTTCATATTCGGGACAGAATTTTCTTTCTACTAGTCACTTAAATTCTTCCCAATTCATGGCATAAGCCACATCGCTTCCCTTGGCTTGTAGTACCGTATTCCACCATTCTAGTGCCCCTTCTTTAAAAAGATGTGACGCGTACATGACCTTGTCTTCCTTGGCACATTTACTTATTTTAGTTACTGCTTCGGTATTTTCTAACCAACGCAGTGCAGCAGTTGCCCCTTCATTGCCTGCAAATTCGACTGGTTTACAGGCAAGAAATTCCTTGTACGTGCAACCAGGCGTTGCAGCTTTCATTTTCTTAAGAAATGGGGCTTGCATCACATCGTTATCAGTATTATTAATGTTGCCGCCTCCATTTACACTATTACTGAAATTGTCGCCGTGAGTACGTTTGCTGGGAGTAGTTGGTTTAGGTTCAACTGGATTTCGGGCAGCGGCAAGGATTGCTGGAATAGCATTTGCTATTCCCTGGGCAACGATGTTTTCTATATCTTGCCTATTAAGAAATTGATCTTCATGGTTTTGTTCGGATTGATTAACTTCATTAACTGGCTCATTGACGGCGTGTTCCCTCTGATAATTATCAATATATAAATTATTGGCACAAAATAAATAACAATCAAATATAAAGTAATCACACATAAGCACGTATAACCAAAATTGTCGACCTTGCGACGTTAATATTTTTATATATTAGTATGCGTCCATACACACCATTTATATTACAAAAGTTTTATTTTAAGGTATTTTACATGATTATATTTTTATTAATATTTATTATTATTTTATTATTAATAAACACGTAACCACACAACCACATACGATGCCTGTCAGCTGGCACTTCAGAAACGACGTTCCCTTACGTCGTATTTCCATGATATCTTCTCCCCCGTTTCCCTGATTCGATTTCCTGCGTCCACCAGCTCCTCGCCATAGTGGCGGAGTTCAGCCAAGTTTTCGGTGCTCATAGGTGGGTTTGGTGCAGGCTCTGGGTCAAACTGGGGGAAAAAGGTGTTAGGGTTATTCCAGAGATTCTGAAATTGCCAATCACTTGTCCACCATTCTTCCAGCTCTCCGGATAGAAGTTGGTGGTTGATAATGGGATCTGGGATAGCGGGTACTAAGTTAACTGGGAGTTGTGATTCGGCGGGGTAATTGAAGAGGTCTTCATTGGCAGGTCCGATGAGGTCACAATTTGCCAGTTTGTGATCAAGCTCCTCCTAGGGTGGCAATTTCTGGGCTTGACCTGAACTTTCCCCGATCTCTTTTCCTTTCCCTTTTATCATTTGGGTCCTCAGTATTTTTAATCCTCTGTGCGGCTGGCTTTTTCCTCCGCGCGCGTCTCCAGCCTACGAGTCTTCTTCTCTTCTTTGATTTGGGTTTCTCCTGGGCTTGAGCCTGGAATTCCATAGGTTCTTCAGTATCGGCCAGATAATCGGAAAAGCCCCCAGAAACTTCCATGTCAGTAGGATAGATAGTACGATTCTGAAGAGCTTCAGACAACTCATTCATGCTGTTAGCACACATGAAGAAACATACACACAGTTCTAAGTTAAAATTTCATTTATCAACTTAAATTCACAGAATGGCAATCCGAAAATTAAGTATTTCTAAATACTTAATTGGCTTAAATCAGTGGCTCTGAAACCACCTTTTTCTGTCACGGCCCCCGTCCCGGTGTGACCCGGTCCAGGAGCCACGGGACAGAAAACCCGTGGTATTTATTATTTGAGTTGACAGCGGAAGTTTAACAGGATCTTTTAAAACTTGAAAATGCCCAATTATTTTATTTCATAATTTGGGTCAAACCCCGTAATTTACAATGAAGGGAATTTCACGAGGAAAACCCTTGTTTTACAAAACATGTTTATTTATTTCACTGAGCCACCACTTCAAGCTTGTTAGTGCTCCGTAGCACATTTTCCTTGATTCACAGTAAGTCACCTGAAACATGTTTTGAAAATATTTTATCAGCGGGGAAATACTGGCGAGTCATTCACGTTAAACAAAACGACACATTAGTTATAAATTACAGCATAAGAGCAATTACAATGGCTACTATCTTATTTTTATATGGCGCCGTGTCACGCCCTGGTGACGATGGTCATACCACTATTGGGTCCTTTCACCCAAGTAGTGATGATTATCACTGTTAGGTTGGTGAACCTAACCGTGAGAAATTAGTAATGTGCACAATACCCCACTTGCCAGTGATTCAAGATAACCAAGACTTAATCCCTGTAATTATAATTGGATAACATTTGGGTATTGTAAAACATTTTTGATAAAAGAGAATGACTCACATTGCAAGTTTAGTCGGGCAGAGTCTAGCCTACTGATTTAGCCTTGTAACCTAGTTTAGATAACAATGCACACGAAACTAGGTAACTTAATACAACATTTACGATAACTCACGAAATCAAAACCCTCACGACGAATCACAAGTATAGCCCGAGTTTAGGCAGCACTTAAACATCCATCGGATCGGTTTCAATCAATCGGACATTATATCGTAGCAGTGATCGAGTTATTACCCTTGATCGTAGCAGCGTTTTGCTATTGTGAAAGTGATTTTCGAACATAAAGATGTGATTTTTGATAAATTTTTCGCACACAACTGAACTGCTCATGGCCAACCCATTTATAGCTGATTTTTGGGTTTTACGCGGCCCGCGTAAACCCTCTCTTGAATCTTACGCGGCCCGCGAGGGCCACCTAGTCTACAACTAGGGCTAGCGTGTCACACCTAGGTGCGCCACGTGTCTGACACGTGGCCTGTTTGCTTATCCGGATGATTTTTAAGTTGTCGCAGCCCGCGTAGCCTCACCTTATGGCTTACGCGGCCCGCGTGAAAACCAAAATCTGATTTTTCTTGATTTTTGTTATGGATTAGGGTTTTAGGGGTCCGGGATACTACTTACGGGTCGTTTTTGGACATTTTTGCAGGTCCTTACACTACGCGCCTTACGGTTCGACTTCGACTAAATAATAAAAAAATTATATTTTAACGACGATCTTAGTTTCGACGCTCGTTAGGCTCGTACGCACCTTACGGACGACGTCGACTAAATAATAAAAAAATATAATTTAACGACGATCTTAGTTTCGACGCTCGTAAGGTGCGTACGGGCCTAACGAGCGTCGAAACTAAGTTCGTCGTTAAATTTTTTTTTTATTATTTAGTCGAAGTCGAACCGTAAGGCGTGTAGGTCCCTAACGATCGTCAACACTAAGATCGTCGTTTTATATTTTAATGACGAAGTTAGTATCGACGCTCGTTAGAGACCTACGCGCCTTACGGTTCGACTTCGACTAAATAATAAAAAAATATATTTTAACGACGGACTTAGTTTCGACGCTCGTTAGGCCCGTACACGCCTTACGGACGACGTAGACTAAATAATAAAAAAAATATAATTTAACGACGATCTTAGTTTCGACGCTTGTAAGGTGCATAGGTCCGTTACGCGCTTCGAAATCCGTAATGAGTAAAAAATATATTGTTTTTTTTATCCTCATTTAGTCGATGTCGTCTGATTATTATTTACTGACTGGTTTCCTTTTGTGCAGGTATTTGCACAAGATGATTTCCACTTCGATCACTGCTCGAAACAAGAGCCGGCAGTGGTGTACCAGTGGTAACTTGTTTTTCTTATATTGCCTCTTATACAAGAGGCCGTGCGCTCTCGCCTACGGGTTGGCGCTGTACTTCACCTCCGCGCATCATCGACAGGAGCCCGGACTGTTATTCGACGGCGCCTACGTGACTAGGATAGCCATTTCGTTGGGCTATCATCCGGAGAATGACCCCGACCGTGTAGGCCCGGCGAAAAAGCCAAAGCGGATGGGGATGAACATAGTATCCGGAATGCACATTACCAAAGAATTCCCATGCGGGAAGCGGTTTAAGAATCAGGACGGCGGGCAATACCAGCTTACATAGTTTCCGGCACAGTTCGAACTGGTATTTCCCCCGCGCGATCCGGAGGTGCCGGAGGCGCATGAGCCGGCCGTCGTCATTCCAGAGCCACCATAGCCGCGTGGACCACCCGGGGCGCCATAGTTCCCACGACATGTTTGGCCCGGTCCTGATCCATCATATCAGCGGCTACGTCGCAATGTTGAAAGAAACAACTATCTGTTGGAGTGGGTGGCTGCGGAGCTGCAGGAGCGCCGACAGCGTGACGGGTTACCTCCATGACCCTTCATTACGGATGAAGAATATGATCAGCATCAACAGCAGCAGCAGGAGCCATAGTATTTTATCATTTTATCATTTTGTTATGTATGCACAAACTTTTGCTTTATATATCAAACTTTTGGTGTACATATAAAACTTTTGTTGTAAATGGTTTAACATATTCGAACAGTACCCGGGTATATTCACTTATTTAAGCTATAATATTTTAACGTCTTAGTATTCGAACCGTATATACGCTTTTCAAAATTTTAACATTATACGCTTTTCGACGACATCGACTAAATAAATTAACGACGACGTCGACTAAATAATAAAAAATATTATATATTTTTAACTCGTTATATATTTTAAGCGAGTTAACATTGTAACCGGGTGAGAATTTATACCACAAATAGGCCGAATGATGAAATAAAATTCTGAAAGGTTATACACGCTGCGTATAGCTCTATACGCAGTGTATATAAACCTTGTAAAAATCTGATGCTTCAAACCAACCAAAATGACCCCAAATTTTCAGATGGTTTATATACGCTGCGTAGAGAGCTATACGCAGCGTATATAAACCTTGTTTTCTGTGCAATGATTGGTTATTAGGCACTGAGATCCATGGTTTACCTACGCAGCGTATAGGGTTATACGCTGCTTATAGACCTATTTTTACTAGGGTTTGGTGTGCCAATAGGTACACCCTTTTCAAAAGGTTGAACGGTCCTTGTAAGAACATCACACAAACAACAACAATATTCGATGGTCTCAAGCTTCAAACACTTGAAATCAAAACCTCACTAAAATGAAATTATTACTGCTTCAAAACCCACACCTTTCATTCATTGCAAATTTACATTAAATAGACTCTAAACAAACTAACCATGTAAGACATTATCTCCTAAAACTCCTACATTTATGCCGCGTTTTCTTGACCCACTAAACCTACACACGACTACTTAAAATCACTAATAAATATGTGACTTAACAAACAAACTTCCTGTTGACCAATATCCACTTTTGACCAGTATCCATGACCTGCTTAGAACCTGTTAACATTAACCCTACACTCACCTCCCTTAATCTTGACCTGTTTCTTCTTTCTTTCTTGGTGAAAAATAACTTTCTTTCTTGCTTCTTCTCTTTCTTGATCGGTTCACAAAGATCCGACTTGTTTCTTGCTCTTGCTTCTTGCTTACTCACTTGCTTCAAACTTGCTCTTGGTTGTTTTCGTATTAACCCATTTTGGCAGCCTATACAACATCCCTCAGTACAGTTTCATCACCGATGCTGTCCCGAAACAACCCCCCAACAGCTCTCAAATCACACCAGTACGCGATTTCCCGATAAACTAACAACTCTCTCTGTCTCCTCTATCAGATAAAAAGTGTAGAAAAAGGATCTGAAACCTAGAAAAGACAATGAAATGAGCACGAAAGATAGATAGGTAGGATTTTGTTTTTTATTATCAAAGAAAATCAAGATCATTATTTGCTTTATGTAGATAAATAGTGTCCATAACTCGGTGAGGTTTTGTATTTGTATCCCCAGCAACACAATAAATTAATTACATCAGTCGCTACATTACATAGTTTCAGGGGTAGAGATGAGCTCGGTGCCAACCGATACCGAATCGGTAGTGGTATCGAAAATACTGGTTACGTGATAAATCCTACCCTATATATATATATATATACCAATAAACAAAGCTAGCGAATAGTAATTTTACTATTATAATATATATATATATATATATATATATATATATATTTAAACGCCTCTATTATTTTAATATTATAACAATAATTATTTTCTTTATTATTTTTCTTAACTTTAATGATTTTTTTTATCACGGGTTGGGATAAATACTACCCGATACTATTTGCTCATTCCTAATCACGGGTACCGTACGAACAACAAAGGTAGGTAATGTACAACTTTTTTTGTTGATTTTCTTCAACTTTTAATGATTTCTTTTTATTAGTTTCAGGGGTAGAGATGAGCTCGGTGCCAACCGATACCGAATTGGTAGTGGTATCGAAAATACTGGTTACGTATTATCGCGTAAGGGCATAAAAGCCCTACATGGCCAATATTAGGCATTCCCGAGAGTATGATTGAACAGCATAAAGCTCCGGGTTTGTTAAAAGGTCACTTAGAGGTAAGAATTTACATGTTGACACTTTTAACCCTTCGTCGCGCAAACTTTTGAACAATTATGTAAACGGCTTCTCTCGTCCAACAAGTGGCTCATATGAGAATACGGACACCATATAAGGTCACTCAGAGGCTTAGTTTCAGCATGTTGACACTTTTAGTCCTTTCGTAAACATAGTTTTCGTTTTTGACGAGAATGGTCCCTCTTAACCAACTTTGGACATGATTAGGATTAGGGACACGTGTCAATACATTATTAGACATGATTTTACGAGGTGTTACATCCTCACCCCCCTAAAAGAAATCTCGACCTCGAGATTTGTTCGGAGCAGTACGGTTAATTCTGTATCATAGTTGGTTTCAACCTCTCAAGAGTATCCTGGGCCACAATGGGAATCCCATTTCACATTTACGAGGGAAACTTGGGACTTTCAAATTCCATGGTCCATAATGGACAAGATTTTTCAATAAACCTTAAGCTCACGTTTAAATGTCATGGTGAAACATGACAAGTGCTTATCAGCTAAGCACTTTGCTGGAATTTTCCAGAGATAAGAGTATATTTAGTATCTTAATCCGATACTATAGACAACAGTACTCCATAAGGAGACTCGAGGTTATCTTTCTATAGATTAATTTGTCAAAATTTTGAATTTTCCTTAATTGATTAGAAGTGTCGACTTAGTAAGCATGTCGACTATAATTCACATCACGTCATTGTCGCAATTTATCTTAGGTAACTTGGAGATTAGATCCATTGTTACCATTTCCCAAATCTATGAGAGATTTTTCCAGTTCATTATGCAAACCAAAATGGTCTACGATGTTCGACTCGCTTGCGAACATTCTAAGCATTAAGCTTCCTAGGTGGCTATGGACTTCTCATGTCCATCCATACAAAGGTCTCCAGTTTTCAACTATTATTCGTCAGAGTTTACTCGTGTCAAGTGGATGACATATTCTTCATTCAATCAATTGGACACCTTAAGCATAAAAGCTTCCTTGGGCAATCCATGATGTTTGTTCTTATACGAATGGTGAGTATATCACCAGATGGGAATTTTAATTTCGATAAGTTTCTTACTACAGACAATGTGGATTTGTTTTTTTTTTTTTTTTGAACTAACCAATCCTTGTCTAAGAACGTATCGAATCCCGCAGGATTTATAGATAAAAAGATTATCAAAGACAAATTGCTTCGTGAAGGATATATCATATGTGAAACCATCTAGATTGGCCCTTGCTCTTATCTCATCTTCAGTAAGAGAAAGAGCCAGATCCACAGCGGATCTAAAAGTTGCAGGTTTGGAGGATTTAACCATCCCCTTAATTTCTGGAGCGAGTCCTCCAACAAACCACGCAATGCGCTTGGACTCAGGGGTAATTAAGTACGGCACGAGTCTTGATAAAGAGTTGTATTCCGATAAGTAGGCTCGACATTCAAGGCCTTTCATGGCCAGCCTTAGAAAGTCAGTTTCAACTTTCTCTACCTCGTGAGGTGGGCAATAAGTCTCGCGGATCAGTTCCATGAACTTTGACCAACTAAGGTTTTACATTGCAACCTTGCCAGTGGATTGGATCAGTGCCTTCCACCAAGTCAGAGTATCTTCCTTGAAGGATTGGGACACGTATTTAACAGTGTCCTTGGTGGCAAACCGCTTATATCAACAACGGTTTCCATTTCATCCAACCACTTTAGAGCATCAATTGCTCCAATCTCTCCCATAAAGTCACGGGGTTTACAAGAAACAAAGTATTTATATGTACACCCCTTCTTAGAGTCATGTGACTCAACTTTCTTGATACTCTTAATACTCTGCTCACTCTTAGTTAAGGAGAAATGAGTCTTTTCAGTTTTATGAATATTAGAACGGGGTTTAGAAACAGAGTTCTCTTTTTGTACTGATGGCTTTGGCCCTTTAAATGTGGCCATAAATCCAGCCAGGGCTTTACCAACTTCATAGGCAACTATGGATCGAAGACGATTCTCTTCGTCATTATGGTTCTGGTGCTCTAAATCGTCACCACCGTTTTTCTTACTTACTTTGCCAATACACAGGCTCGCCATAAGTTTATCTAAAAAATAATGTAGCCATCAGTAATTCATCGAGAACTAAATAGCAAATCAATTTATTTGCATTAGATCTTACAGATCTTGTCACACCCCGAATTTCCACGTGTCACCGGTGGGCCCGGTGGGGAGTAACGTGACGTAGTTGATATCATCATGGTCAAACAACACAAATAATAATGCACATCGGAAGCGAAAGATAGATATTATTTCAACTGAAAATATATTGTAATATTAAGTATCACAAGATGGTTGAAATAAATCCACAGGCGGAATCGAATAAAAAGGAAAAATGTTCAGCAGACTTTGACATCTATAGCATGCGAGACTTGATTATTGATGTCTGGAGTAGCCAGTCTATTACGTACAGTACATGCACTTATCCTTTTTGGAAAATATGTCAGTTTACACTGGTAAATACAACTTAACTGACTCATTTTGAAAAGAGTTTAAAAATTAATTTGAATGCACTTAGGCAAAAAATGTTTTTATAACTTGGGACAATTATTTAAAATAATCTTGTATACAGTTTTACTCATTTGTCGTCCATTAGGGCCGGTTATAGGGCCGGACTTAAGTTAACTGACACGCCACATGTATAATGCCCACAAGGTTGATTCCTTTAAGTGGGTTACCAGTTTTTACATAATGCAACTATCAGGTGTACGCCTACACCCCGTGCTTAGGTCGTGGCCATTTCTTTGAATGATGCCAAGGATATCCGGGACATGGTCATTTAACCCCCCAAAGGCCATACACCAAATAATACAGAATAAAACAGGTTATGTAAATACATTAATCACAATCCGATTTAAATGACTACATACCCGACCAAGCGGTATTATTATAATACCGTATCCCAAGCCCATATAGGGAAAATAAGTTAAGAGTATTTACCTGAGCAAAGTATATAATCAAATACAGCAAGTGCAAGTACTTTTACTGGGCTCCTAATCTGGAACAAAGGTTTATAGTAACCTATTAGATTTCTAACGGGTCTTTAATTAAGCTTAAGCTTATACCGGTTAGTTTTAAAAGGAAGACATGGTACAAACGCATGAATAGGCGAAGACCGGGATAGAATGTGATTTAGACCCAACAAGTTTGAAGACTTGTATAATATGGATAAGCTAAAACACATTCTGGATTTTGAGACAAAAGGATATGGTTTAACCCGTTTCGGCTTAATATATGTAAACTAGTCACATGAGCCGATCCGAACGCGAAAAGTGCGTAACGAGTAACCATATGAATCATATACAAGTTTCCTAAGTTTATATGCATTAAATATGTTGTGATATCAGTGAGATGTCTTCTATTATGCCCAAAATGATTTTTTAAACTCAAATTATGCCCCATAAGGGCATTTTGGTCATTTTAAGGGTTATAAAAGAGTTTAATTAGTAATCTGAGTTACAGGTCTGCTTTAATCAGTAAATATACTTAATTTAAAAAGTTATAACAGTAGGGTACTAGATAGATGTGAAATTTATCATTTAAAACCAAACTATGCACCTTAGGGGTATTTTGGTAATTTCACTTAGGCTAAATAGGTCAAAACTGGAATCTGACTTTACAAACTTTTACTTACTATTAGATCTCAAAATTTACTTAATATATCAGTAAGCATTGAGTCTTATATATCTAATATGGTTTTAATACATACTATTTGTCAAAAACGCTTAAAAAGGTGATTTGGAGCCATTTCCGGGTTTTTAAAAGAAAGCTGATATTTTTATAATTCCAGAAGGCTCAAAATACTTTTTTATTATATAAAATCAGTAGCAAAAGGTTTGACATCAAAAGGTTTTGTAAAACTCATTTTATAGCCCATTAGGGTAAAACCGACAATAACTGAATTAAGCTTAGAACTCTAAGTTATGCTCAGCCTAAAAATAAATAAAAATCTTAAAAAAATTCCAAAATATTATATTACATCAGTGGGTAGGAAGTTTGGTATTAAAAAACCGGGTTTAGATAGGCTGAATGCTAATTACGCCGTCTATTTAATAAAAAGCTTTCTAATTACGCTAATGAGCATAACTCTTAATCTAGACCTCAAACTGATGTCGAATTTTAGGTGCAAGTTTATAAATCAGTAACTAAGGTTTCTACTCTTTTACTTTATCAAAAATCATGTTTTATAGTCAAAAGGGCATAATAGTCAACATTTGAGCAATTAACGGAAACATGTATGCGAATCGGATAACTATTGAACCAAGTCGTATAATCACAGTGGGTTATACTAACAAGGAACCTGATCCAAATAAGGCTCTAAGGCATTCTTAAAACATGCTTAAACGGGTCAGAACTGAAAGTCAAAGCACAAGTCAAACTATGCGACTTTCGGTCCCGAACCGAGCCTAAACTGAAAATTGTCGGGTTGAACATGTTTAGACGTGTTCTTACATTAATTACCAAGTTATATTAATGATAAAACAGATTGCATGGATCCTACATTGCTAATTATGTATTAATTTGAAAATAAGCATTCTGTTGAAACAATTGAGGGTATTTTTTCCTTCATGGTAGACTCTACCTCCCAAGTATATTCGGGCCCTCTGCGGGCATCCCATTTAACCTTTACAATAGGCACATGCTTCCTTCGAAGCTTCTTAACCTGTCGATCTTCAATCGACAAAGGTTTTTCCACAAATTTCAAACTCTCATCTACATGCACATCTGTGTGTGGTATGACTAGCGATTCATCGGCTAGACATTTCTTCAGATTGCATACGTGGAATACATTGTGAATACCACTGAGCTCTTCAGGTAAGTTCAACTTGTAAGCCACTGACCCTACACATTCGATAACTTCAAATGGTCCTATATACCTCGGGCTTAACTTACCTTTCTTACCAAACCGCATCACTCCCTTCCAGGGTGATACTTTAAGTAAAACTTTATCACCAACCTCAAACTTTAGAGGTTTACGCTTTGGATCTGCGTAGCTTTTCTGCCTATCTCTGGCAGCTTTCAGGCGGTCACGAATTTGGACAATCTTGTCCGTTGTTTCAAAGACTATTTCAGGTCCTGATAATTGAACTTCTCCTACTTCCGCCCAACAAATAGGTGTTCTGCATTTTCTACCATATAGTGCCTCAAAAGGCGCAGCCTTAATGCTCGTATGGTAGCTATTGTTATAGGAGAATTCTATCAAAGGTAGGTGGTTATCCCAACTACCACCTAAATCAAATACACATGCACGAAGCATGTCTTCCAACGTTTGGATGGTACGCTCACTTTGCCCGTCGGTCTGGGGATGGTAAGCCGTACTAAAATTCAAGCGCGTGCCCAGAGACTGTTGGAAGCTTTTCCAAAAATGTGAAGTGTACCTAGTATCCCTGTCAGAGATAATAGATACTGGTACGCCATGCAGGGACACAATTTTGTCTACATACAATTGGGCCAACATGTCGGAGCTATAAGTCTCCTTTATGGGTAGGAAATGTGCTGACTTAGTCAGTCTATCTACTATCACCCATATAGTATCATTTCCTTTCCTTGTCTTCGGTAACTTGGTAATGAAATCCATTGTCACCATTTCCCACTTCCAAGTGGGGAGTTCAGGCTGTTGTAGCAAACCTGATGGCTTCTGATGCTCAGCTTTGACTTGTGCACACGTCAAGCATTTAGCAACATAGGCAGCTATAGACTTTTTCAAGCCTATCCACCAATAGTTTGCCTTTAGATCCTGGTACATCTTATCAGCTCCAGGATGAACGGAATATTTAGAGCTATGGGCTTCCTGGAGAATAACATCCCTAAGTCCTCCATAAACTGGAACCCATATTCGTCCATTTAGCCTTAGGATTCCGTCCTTTCCATAGGATAACTGTTCCTCAGTTACTCCTAGCTTTTCATTAGGATAGTTAGCTTCCAACACAGCTTCCTTCTGTGCAGCTAACAACCTTTCGTTCAAGCTATTCTTCACCTCAATGCTCTTGGCATTGATTCTTATAGGCTTTACTCTCTCCTTTCTACTTAAGGCATCAGCGACTACATTTGCCTTGCCAGGATGGTATCTTATCTCACAATCATAATCGTTTAAGGTTTCCATCCATCGTCGCTGCCTCATGTTCAAGTCCTTCTGATTGAACAAATGTTGAAGGCTCTTGTGATCAGAATAGATCACACACTTAGTTCCATATAAGTAGTGCCTCCACAGTTTTAGTGCAAATACAATGGCACCCAGCTCCAATTTCATGGGTGGTGTAGTTCTTCTCGTGCACCTTCAACTGTCGAGAAGCATAGGCAATAACCTTGCCTTTTTTGCATTAGCACACATCCCATGCCTGTGCGTCACAATACACCACAAATTCTTCTATTCCATCAGGCAATGTCAATACCGATGCATTGCTTAACCTTTGTTTAAGAATGTCAAAGGATTCCTGCTGCTTAGGACCCCAGTCGAACTTAACTTTCTTCCTAGTCAGTGAAGTTAGGGGTGCAGCAATCCTTGAGAAGTTTTCAATAAAACGCCTATAATAACCTGCTAAGACTAAAAAGCTACGAATCTCAGTGGGCGTCTTTGGCTCTTGCCAATTCATGACAGCTTCGACTTTAGCGGGATCCACTTGGATACCACGCTCACTAACCACATGTCCAAGAAACTGGACTTCCCGAAGCCAAAATTCACACTTTGAAAACTTGGCATAGAGTTTCTCTTGCTGAAGGAGTGCTAGAATGCATCGAAGATGCTTCTCATGGTCGGGTTGACTCTTTGAGTAAATGAGAATGTCATCAATGAAGACGATGACGAATTTATCCAAGTAGGGTTTGCAGACGCGATTCATGAGATCCATGAATGCGGCTGGTGCATTAGTGAGCCCGAACGGCATCACTAAGAACTCGTAGTGACCATACCGAGTCCTAAAGGCAGTCTTGTGTACGTCTTCATCCTTAACCTTCAATTGATGATAGCCTGACCTCAAATCGATCTGAGAGAAGTAACTTGCTCCTTGAAGTTGATCGAACAGATCGTCGATCCTGGGCAAAGGATACCTGTTCTTGATAGTGACTTTATTAAGCTCACGGTAATCGATGCATAACCGCATCGATCCATCCTTCTTCTTGACAAACAGGATCGGCGCTCCCCAAGGAGACGAACTTGGTCTAATGAAACCTTTGGCTAGTAGATCATCTAACTGCATCCTCAATTCCTTCATTTCTGTTGGTGCTAGCCTGTATGGCGCTCTTGCGACAGGTGCTGCTCCGGGAATAATGTCAATTCTGAATTCTACTTGCCTATCTGGTGGCAAACCAGGTAGTTCTTCAGGAAACACTTCAGGGTATTCAGAAATGACAGGGATATCCTCAATCTTGGGCTTGGGCTCATCCATAGTCACCTGTGCCATATAGATGACACAACCCTTCTTCAAGCATCTAGATGCTTTGAGCATAGACACTTGCTCAGGTAGTCCATACTGGGTATCTCCCTGAATGGTAAGTGACTCACCCGACGGAGTCTTGACCACCACTTGCTTCTTATTGCAGACGATCTGGGCTTGGTTATGCGATAACCAATTCATGCCTATAACTATATCAAAACCGGCCAATTTAAAGGGAACTAAGGATAAAGGAAAAGAGTGGTTCCTAATGGATATAACACATCCATCTAACACATTTGATGCGGTTTCTATGGTTCCGTCGGCCAATTCCACCTCATACTTCACACTTAAGGTTTTAACAGGCAACTTCAATAATTCACAAAACTTATTATCTACGAACGACTTATCAGCGCCTGAATCAAAGAGTACCCTTGCAAAGACATCATTTATGAGGAAAGTACCTGTGATCACGTTATCGTCTTGAACAGCTTCCTTTGCATCCATGCGGAAGACCCTAGCATTAGTCCTCTTGACCTCCTCAGTCTTCTTGGTGAATTTAGGGCAGTTGGTTTTAATGTGCCCCTTCTCATTGCAGTTGTAGCATGTGGCATCTTTAATCTTCTTGCAATCAACAGTCTTGTGTTCCTTAGATTTGCACAACCCACATGCAGCTGGTCCGGACTTAGACTTGGACTCGAGCCTGCATTTTCCGAAGTGGCGTTTTTGGCAAGTCTTGCACTTGGGCTTTTCCTCAGCTTGTTGGTTACTCCTGTTGGATCCAGACTTCTTCTTGTAGTCGGTATTACCTTTATGCTTTTTCTCAGATCTTCGTGAGTTATCATCCTCACGCTTCCTCTTGCCTTCTTCCGAATTCTTTAGCGATCTGAGCCTGATCGCGTCTAAGGTAAGGGATAGAGACAGATCCGCTGCTGACCTAAAAGTAGCAGGTCTGGACGCCTTAACACTGGCTTTGATTTCTGGGGCTAAACCCCCAATGAAGCGAGCAATCCTTTTGGGTTCCGGGGTTACCAGGTAAGGAACCAATCTAGACATGGTATTGAAACTGGTGAGGTAAGCTTGACAATCTAAATTCCTTATTACCAGTGATAAGAAATCTGATTCAATCCTTTCCACCTCATGCTGTGGACAATAGTTCTCCTTAATGAGGACTACAAACTGTTCCCATGACATATTATAGAGTGGGATCTTCCCAGCAGCTTGAATGAGAGACTTCCACCAAGCTAACGCCTCTCCCTTGAATGATTGGGATACATACTTCACTACATCCCTTTCAGCACAACCGCTGATATCAACAACTGTGTCCATTTCATCTAACCAGGTCATACAATCAATTGCTCATTTCTCCCCAGTGAAATCCCGGGGTTTGTAGGAAACAAAGTACTTATAGGTACAGGACTTGGCACGCGGTTCATTATCGAACACGATCTTTTTGGATGGAACACTGTTTTGATTAGATGAATGTCGATCATCATCTTTCTTTAGTTCATCCTTCTTAGAGAGTGGTTTGCTGTGAGCCCTTGAATGAGTCTTAGGGATAGTCTTAGAATGTGGCTCAGATGATGCTTTACTGTTAGTCCCACTAAACTCCCTGAATTGCCTATCTACAGCTTTAGATACAGCTGTATCAATCAGTGTACGGAGTTCCCCTTTGGTTATATTAACCTTATCATCATCATGGTTTTCCAGGGAAAGACTGTTTACTTCCTCGGACCTAGCCATGTAGCTTTAATTGCTACATAAAAATCAAAAAAGGACAAGGTTTATTTAGAAGTCTACATAGTACTATCGTTCTTGACGATTTATTAACTATGGTTCATAATAATCATTTTGGTTAATTCGTTTAAATATAAAATTATTCAGGATCTTTATCATAAATCCTATTTTACAGTTAATAATAGTACAAAGGCCTAGTCATGTAGACAAGTATAATTTTACAAGCCCAGATTTTATGGAATCGAGGCATTTAAGGTTTGAATCGAAGTTCATTACCTTTTCTTGACAGGGAGTTGTAAGCTACCACTGTCTTTAGTCCCAAGAGACGTTAATTATAGCCCGTAGGCACTTCATCCTTAAGGGATAATTATTTTTAATAAAGAAAAGTGGAGTAATCCAAAATAAGGATGGCTCATGTGAGTTTATCGAATCACATTCTGCCAAGAGTGTTAACATGTCTTCAGATGTTAACAAGGAATTGAATCTTTTAAATAGGTGTTACCATCTTGGCCATGTCTGCAACGACATATAGACTAGGTCTTACCCTTAAGATTCTTTTTAATAATTTACGCAGAACAATCCTAAATTGAAATGTTAATATGGATCTGAATCTAATTATGGGAGTACCATCTTGGCCCTGTCTTAAAATGACATGTGGCTAAGTCTTGTCCCCTTTTTAGATTTTTCCATTTTATTATAATGGTAGATCTTTTAAATAAGAATATTGTTTGCATTTATTTTATGTCTTATGTTTATGCATATAATTAATCAACAATAATGAAAATTTAAAATTAAATCATTCCAATATAAATTCAAACAGTACAAATTTTTGCCCTAAACGGGACTTCTACAAAATAACATGCCCACGCAGGGGCGAAACAAAAAGGCATGCCCACGCAGGGGCAGAATACTGAAACAAATGTCCACGCAGGGACATGATTACGATACTAAAATTTAAACAAACAATTAAAGGATTTAGCGATCCTTTTTGCCTTTTCCCTTAATTAAGTTTGCCAAGGTCTTGAACATCCCATGGTTGTGCCTTCGGTCTTCCCGCAATTCATGTCGCACCTCTCTAATATTTTACAGAATTTCCTGATGCTGTGGTGGAGACATCTGCGGGGGTGGCTGATATAGTGGAGGTTGAGGAGGCGGCTGCTGATGATACCCATAAGGTGGGTACCCAGTTCCCCAAGGAGTTCCATAAGGTCCTTCTGGGTGGAGGGCGTTATAGTTTGCAGCTACAAGATACGGGTCGGCCTCTGCATAATTATAATTGGTGTGGACCGGCTGTTCAAAGGGATTATACGCCGCTGAACCGGCGTATGTTGGAATTGGGTTACCAAAACCCAATGGTGGTGGCGCTACAGGCGCAGAATCTACCTCAGAGACAGGGTTTGAGGGTCCTCCCATCTCTGGGTCTTCATAAAGTGGCGGATAATGGTTGCCACTTGAGGGTTGAGGGGTGCTTATACGCACTCCTCCTCGCGCGGACATCCGCGCGTGTGATTCTCCGCCTCGGTGGTTCTGGAGGCGACTGTTATACAGGTGGTGGTGGTGGCGGGGTAACTGCCACAAAACGAGAATCCTCTGAAGGATCCTGCTGTTGCTGCTGCTGGTGGTGGTGGTACGGAGACGAGTGTTCAGAAGGGGTAAAATACCAATCAATCCGGTCGAACCTCGCCTGGTAGCTATCTGGACCGCGGTAAAGTGATCCGTGATACGAGGACCCATCGGAGATCTCAAAGGGATGGTTGGGGGTTCCGGTTTGTGGTTCTGCAGGCTCCGGATCCTCATCCATGTCCATTCCCTGAGCTTCAGGGAAATGATCTTCGGGGCCCAATGGGTTAAAACCCAACGGCTCTTGAATGTAATTAGCCGGGTTAAACCAGCTCTGGAAAGCGGGTGTGGGGTCTCCGAAGGAATGGTGCGAGTTAGATCGCTGTAGAGGTATGAAGGAAGGTTGTGGTTCATTTGGCTCGTTTTCTGAATAGGGTCCGAAAGAATGAAGGTACGATGGTGACGAGCTTAGAGAGACGGATCGTCTCCCTGGTTCAATATACGTCCTCCAGGGTTCCTGGGGACTAGTGCTCATGTTGACGGATGGCGTGCGCTGGTGGGAAGGTCCGGCTTCATCGTCATTGGGGGCACAGAATGTCCCCTTACCTCTTCCTCTACCTCTGAAGAATCGCGGTGGCATCTTGAACCTGTCAACATAAACAAAGATAACACAAGCATATATATATATAATTGAAAGACAAAAATTAAAACAAAACAAAATTTGTCCTATGTTATTTGCCTAGACTCGAGGATCGAGGAATGTGTAATTTGTGTAACTGAGATTAAACACAAAAGGCTAGTGTTTAATTCACTCAGTGTTGGCTCTGATACCAACCTGTCACACCCCGAATTTCCACGTGTCACCGATGGGCCCGGTGGGGAGTAACGTGACGTAGTTGATATCATCATGGTCAAACAACACAAATAATAATGCACAGCGGAAGCAAAAGATAGATATTATTTCAACTGAAAATATATTGTAATATTAAGTATCACAAGATGGTTGAAATAAATCCACAGGCGGAATCGAATAAAAAGGAAAACTGTTCAGCAGACTTTGACATCTAGAGCTTGCGAGACTTGATTATTGATGCCTGGAGTAGCCAGTCTATTACGTATAGTACCTGCACTTAGCCTTTTTGGAAAATACGTCAGTTTACACTGGTAAATACAACTTAACTGACTCATTTTGAAAAGAGTTTAAAAATTAATTTGAATGCACTTAGGCAAAAAATGTTTTTTTAACTTGGAACAATTATTTAAAATAATCTTGTATACAGTTTTACTCATTTGTCATCCATTAGGGCCGGTTATAGGGCCGGACTTAAGTTAACTGACACGCCACAGGTATAATGCCCACAAGGTTGATTCCTTTAAGTGGGTTACCAGTTTTTACATAATGCAACTCTCAGGTGTACGCCTACACCCCGTGCTTAGGTCGTAGCCATTTCTTTGAATGATGCCAAGGATATCCGGGACATGGTCATTTAACCCCCCAAAGGCCATACACCAAATAATACAGAATAAAACAGGTTATGTAAATACATTAATCACAATCTGATTTAAATGACTACATACCCGACCAAGCGGTATTATTATAATACCGTATCCCAAGCCCATATAAGGAAAATAAGTTAAGAGTATTTACCTGAGCAAAGTATATAATCAAATACAGCAAGTGCAAGTACTTTTACTGGCTCCTAATCTGGAACAAAGGTTTATAGTAACCTATTAGATTTCTAACGGGTCTTTAATTAAGCTTAAGCTTAGACCGGTTAGTTTTAAAAGGAAGACATGGTACAAACGCATGAATAGGCGAAGACCGGGATAGAATGTGATTTAGACCCAACAAGTTTGAAGACTTGTATAATATGGATAAGCTAAAACACATTCTGGATTTTGAGACAAAAGGATATGGTTTGACCCGTTTCGGCTTAATATATGTAAACTAGTCACATGAGCCGATCCGAACGCGAAAAGTGCGTAACGAGTAACCATATGAATCATATACAAGTTTCCTAAGTTTATATGCATTAAATATGTTGTGATATCAGTGAGATATCTTCTATTATGCCCAAAATGATTTTTTTAATCTCAAATTATGCCCCATAAGGGCATTTTGGTCATTTTAAGGGTTATAAAAGAGTTTAATTAGAAATCTGAGTTACAGGTCTGATTTAATCAGTAAATATACTTAATTTAATAAGTTATAACAGTAGGGTACTAGATAGATGTGAAATTTATCATTTAAAACCAAACTATGTACTTTAGGGGTATTTTAGTAATTTCACTTAGGCTAAATAGGTCAAAATTGGAATCTGACTTTACAAACTTTTACTTACTGTTAGAACCTCAAAATTTACTTAATATATCAGTAAGCATTGAGTCTTATATATCTAATATGGTTTTAATACATACTATGTGTCAAAAACGCTTAAAAAGGCGATTTGAAGCCATTTCCGGGTTTTTAAAAGAAAGCTGATATTTTTATAATTCCAGAAGGCTCAAAATACTTTATTTATTATATAAAATCAGTAGCAAAAGGTTTGACATCAAAAGGTTTTGTAAAACTCATTTTATAGCCCATAAGGGTAAAACCGACAATAACCAAATTAAGCTTAGAACTCTAAGTTATGCTCAGCCTAAAAATAAATAAAAATCTTCAAAATTCCAAAATATTATATTACATCAGTGGGTAGAAAGTTTAGTATTAAAAAATCGGGTTTAGATAGGCTAAATGCTAATTACGCCGTCTATTTAATAAAAAGCTTTCTAATTACGCTAATGAGCATAACTCTTAATCTAGACCTCAAACTGATGTCGAATTTTAGGTGCAAGTTTATAAATCAGTAACTAAGGTTTCTACTCTTTTACTTTATCAAAAATCACGTTTTATAGTCAAAAGGGCATAATAGTCAACATTTAAGCAATTAACGGAAACATGTATGCGAATCGGATAACTATTGAACCAAGTCGTATAATCACAGAGGGTTATACTAACAAGGAACCTGATCCAAATAAGGCTCTAAGGCATTCTTAAAACATGCTTAAACGGGTCAGAACTGAAAGTCAAAGCACAAGTCAAACTATGCGACTTTCGGTCCCGAACCGAGCCTAAACTGAAAATTGTCGGGTTGAACATGTTTAGACGTGTTCTTACATTAATTACCAAGTTATATTAATGATAAAACAGGTTGCATGGATCCTACATTGCTAATTATGTATTAATTTGAAAATAAGCATTCTGTTGACTTTTTAATAACAAGTTTGACCCGACAATTGGCCTAGTTAGAGTGGGAATCAGAGAGTACCCTTTTAAGGGTTTATTACCCACATAAATACCTACTTATAGGTACTTTTAATTCGAGATTTGACTGAACAAATTTTATTTAATCTCGAAGTCAAACTTAAATTACGACGGTTTGACTTTTAGCTAATTAACTAAGCTAAACTGAATTAGGAATGAATAAGGACACTTACAAAGGTCCTAAGTATGATTAGGGATCTCTAGAAGATTTGTTGCTGATCAGAGAAGCTCCAGAGATGCTTGAAATGGGTTGCTAATGAGCAAGTGAAAGTTGCAACAAAAAGGCCACCTTATATAGCAAACAAGATTGCATGGGATCATCACACATAAGTCTATAAAGGTTGCAAGATGTTCCCAGGTGTCCTATGATGCTAAAAACCAGCTATAGGTGCCTCAGTATTCGAATACCACCTTCTTATGGCGGTGCAACCTGCTGGACAGGCATCTGTCCAAAAATTCGCCCAGATGCTTGTCTTACGGATCGTAAGCCTTAATCCTTACGGACCGTAAGCTTATCTTACGGACCGTAAGCTCTTGTCCTTGCAGTCCGTAACCGACTTTCAAAAACATCGCCCAGGTCCGCTTCCTTACGGACCGTAAGGGTCTATCCTTGCGGTCCGTAAGACTTCACCAGAAGCCAAAAATGTGTTTAACTTTAAGGTCTTGACCATGCAACTTCATAACTCCGAATCTTGGATCTTTTTAATCAGTATGGAGACCATGAAGTCAGCCATTGCATGTCTAGGTATGCACTTACACATTTTGGTACTTTGTGGGAGGTTTAAATTGGCGGAAATACCAAGAATTTGCATTGGATCCATGTCTAGAGTTATAATTAATTTATTATTTAGGATAACCAGATTTATTTGCATAATTTGAGATGTTGATAAATTATATCATGGTTAGGGATTTATTAGTAGGTCGCTCAGAGGTATAAATTGACATGTCGACGTTTTAATCCTACCGTACATCTTTATCTGGATCCGTTTTTATAACACGTTTGCATAACATTACATGTGTCTTTATTTCACTGGACATGAATTTTTTAGGTGTTACAGATCTATATGTTTATATCTCAACTTCACTAGCCCTGCTTACCACAATTGGTAATGGGCTTAGCCATATAACTCATTGGCTTGTCACAAGGGACGTTTAAATACGTCACAATGGCTTGCCACAAATGACGTTAAAACATAGCACACTGGTTTGTCACGAGGGACATTTAAGATACGGCACATTAGCCCGTCACCAGGACATTTTAAATATAGCACATTGGCTTGTCATGAAAGACATGGCATAAGGTCCTGTCATAGGATTGTGAAGGATATGGCACAAAGGCCTTGTCATGAAGGACATTGAATGATATGGCACCAAAGCCTTGTCACGAAGGACATTAGAAGATATGGCACTAAGCCTTATCACAAAGGACATTTAAGATATATATATATATATATATATATATATATAAGCCACGATCTCATTTGATCAAAGGGCTTTAAGGTTTGAACATAGTTCCTTACCTTTGCATAAGGGGTCGTAGACCACTACTGTCGTCGCAATTGACGATATAATATGGCCCGTAGGTGATTCGATTGACATCACAAAGGATGTTAAACTGGTCATCGCATTGATGATATCAGTCATGATCGCACTTGATCATATAGACTGCGAAACTTGGGCATAGCTTTCCACTTTGGACAGGGAACCATAATGGTCACTACTGTCATGGTTTCAAATGGACGATATAATATAGTCTGTAGGAGAAACATCACTAGGGATGTTAAGTATGATTATCATGTTGATGATATTAGTCATGATCGCATTGATCATATAGACTATTAGGCTTGGGTATAACCCATTACTTTGAACAGGGAACCATAAAGGTCACCACTATCATTGTCTTATCGACAATAGAGTAAAGTATAGCCCGTAGACACTTCATCACTAGGGATGTTAATATTATGATCATCATACTGATGATATTAGTTAGGATCACACTGATCATATAGACTATGAGATTTGAACATAGCTCACCCCCTTGGGCAAGGAATCATAAAAGATTACAATTATCTTGTCACAATTGAACAATATAATATAGCCCGTAGGCAAAACATCATTAAGGATGTTAAATAAAATCATCATATTGATGATTTTAGTCATGATCGCATTGATCATATAGACTATTAGGATTGAGCATAGCTCACCACCTTGGACAGGGGATCATAAAGATCACAATGTCAATGTCTCAAATGGACAATATGATAGCTCGTAGGAAAAATGTCACTAAGGATGTCAAATAATATGATCATCGTATTAGATGATATTAGTCATGATCGCATTGATCATATAGACTATGAGGCTTGGGTATAACCCACCACCTGTTTAACCTTTTCAACCCACAAAAAACACCTACATTCTACATATTTCACCCACACAAAAACATAAATTTATACCACTTTCTTAGGTAAAAAATGAAATTTCCAACGGATTCGTTTCCTATAGACACCGATAGCGATACGTCTTCCGACAATGATACGCTTGAATTTTTCGAGAAGGTGTATAACGAACTTGAAGCAACTTCGAGCCGTCCAAAGAAGAAAATGGTGGATCGTGATCGTATACATGCCAACGAAGTGTTAATGAAGGATTATTTTGTGGAGAATCCGGTCTACAATGACGAAACGTTTAGAGATCGGTTTCGTTTACCAAAATATTTATTTTTAAAGATTGTTGGAGACATCGAAGCAAGGGAAGAATGGTTTCAAGGACGTTACGATGGAAAGGGCAAACGAAGTTTCACGCCGATACAAAAATGTACATCTACCATTCGCCAACTAGCGACAGGTAACCCTCCCGATCAATATGATGAATAATTAGCTATGTCGGACAGAACTTCACGCGAAAGTTTGCAATTGTTTTGTAACGCGATCATTAAATTGTATACCAAAGAGTTTCTACGTAAACCAACGAGACACGAAATCGCACGTATTTACGCCGCACATGAGGCTAGATGGCATTTTCTAGGGATGCTCGGTAGCATCGATTGTACACATATCGAATGGAGAAATTTTCCAAGAGATTTGCGAGGGGCGTATGTGTAACACCCCAACCCGGAACGGACTGACGTGTCACTTTAAAGAGTCAGATCAAAAAATAATTCCATTAATACTTAAATGTATTACAAGGATTTACAACGTAATAGAAATAGGATATCCAATCCAGTACATTTATTTCTACAGTCTTTTCCAACCACTCGAACACTTTTCCATTCCCGTCCCAGTAATCTTGATAACCTGATGTAAAGAAAGAAAACACAAAAACATACGTCTGAGCAAAATTTGAAAGTTTTGCCTAGTGCGCGGATAGAGGGAAACAAAAAAAGGCTTATTTTATTTGAGAAAAAGCTAAGTTCTTCAAAAATCCTTTGGTTTAGCAAAAACGCTAAGTTTCATAATTCAAAATATATCAAATAAGTATAACAAATATTATCAGAATATGATATACAGATTTACTCGAAGTCCAGAAGGTTCATTTTATTACAGAGGTTAGTACAGGGTAGCTAGCCCATGTATCCAGACATGAATGGAGTGTGGGCAAATCACACTGACATTCACAAGATATCAGGCTTTATTTACTTTTTCATAAGATCGATCCATACGCCTCTGAACAGAAGTCCATAGACTAAAACAGAAGAGTCGCCGTGAACTCAACTCACCGTCATGGATGGTGCCACATCATTTTATGCCACAATGATGGGTCTGTGGTCATCCTCACAGAAAAGGGTCTGACTTGGGTAACATAATATATGTACATAACATTAAACTTGTACATTTATAAACACGTAAACTTTATAAACTCGTAACATTTTTATAATATAAACTTGTTGCAAAATTTAAAAATCAGGAATCAGATGCCCGAAGGTCAAATGACATGTATTAAAAGAAGGGAATCTACCCGTACCTTAAGCGATGATCACAATTATTAATATGATAACAAAATGCGCCTAGAGATCACGAAATCCTACTATGTCTTGAGTTAGATGCTTTGAATTCTGATTGATACCGTTTTTATATTAGCGTGTTATTTAATAACTTGTATATTTAGGTTCTTATAATAATATGCTTATCATTTATTTTCTAACCATAAATTCCCACAACCTACGTATTTTTTTTAAAACTAGTGGTTAACCCGCCCCGCGTTGCGGGTGCGATGGTTCTAAAACCGTGCTAACTTGTAAGCAAACGACGATTAAAACCGAAAAAAATCTTAAAACAAAAATGTGAATTTATAGTGCCATGTGACGTAAAACGTAAGCAAAGACAAACGCGAACTTATACCGCGAGCTAGCGTAAAACATGGACAAACCCATTTTTTTACCGAGAAAGCTTAACCTAAAAACGGCTAATATAAGGTTTTTAGACAAACCCGAGAAAGCGCGCATGGAGGACATAAAACCGTGTAAAGTAGTAAGCAAACGTCGACTAATATAAGGTTTTTAGAAAATGACGATAAAAGTGACAACTTTGAAACTTAAAGGGAAATTTAAGTAAAAGACAAAAAATTGAGGGATCAAAGCTGACTACCAAACAAATGTTGGTGGTCAAAATCTAAAAATACCAAAGTACAATTTGTTTTTATTTTTTATTTGCTGTGGTGGACCTCACATTTCTTACCCCATGTCTACGTCCACGGCTCTACTCTTACTCATATTTTGCCTTGTTAATTGTTAGGCAATTTTGTAATTAAATTGCAAAAGAGTGGTATTTTGAGTATTGTTCCTAAGAACATACTCTAAATGTTATGATACCGTTCAGGAGGAAACTCAAAAAATCTGGGAAAATCCTCATTGTGAGAATCGAACTCAGGAACTAATGGTCTCAAAGCGTTATCCCACCCCAAGATGCCACTAGACTATAATACCATAAATAATTAATGATTTATTTAAGTTTACCAATATACCCTTACGTTAATATTAAATACAAAAAATATATGAAGTAAAATGAGACATTCTTATTGGTTGAATTTTTTTTATTCTTACAAAATATTTCTTATCATTTGAACCCTCCAACATATATATATAAAGAAACACTACATATTTATATTTTAGAGAATTACTAACATATTAGACCCTATCATTTCATGGTAGCATCTTTTTTTTAATATAAATGCAACAGAAGCTATAGAGCAAGCCGATCCCTCACACTCGCCCTCAATTAAAATCTGACACATCAACAAAGGTACTGTAGATAAGAACATACAATTGTTATATAGAAATAATACCTTGTCAACAATTCATATTATTTTTATATTTATTATGTGGTAACATAAATCACTAATCATAAGCTGTAAGCAGGGGCGGACCCACGTTGAGTCGAACGGGGTCCCCGGACCCCAGTCTTTTTTAAAAAAATGGTAGAAACGTTATATAAAATTTTTTTGGACCCCATAAAATTATTTACTTGGACCCCATAGCAATAAGCTTGGGTTTGGTGCATTGGTAAAGCTCCTCCTTTCCATACAAAAGATCCTGGTTCGATACATGCTTCTTACGTTTTTTTGTGTTTTTTTTTTTTAATCTGATTTTAATATTGGTATTCTAATAGTCTTTCAAAAACAATTAAAATAGAATACATCACACACAGCGATCAAAAGACGCTCTGTATTACCTGTGCACACCATCCCCCTATTCAAGAAACCCTCCACGGCTCCTCCTTCCTCCGGCCTTCCTCCTCCGCCTCCGGCCGCCCACCGCCGGCTCCTCCTTCCGCCCTCTCCGCCGCCCTATCCGCCTCCACCGGTAAGATTTTTTTTTTTAATTCTCTAACTTGAATTTTGGTTGATATATAGTTGTTTAAGGCCTTTTTTGCTTTGAATCTTTGTTTATATCTGAATTATAGGCCAAATTGTTTAAGGAATTTTGGTATATATCTAGTTCTTTAGGGTTTGCCATGAATTTTTTTTTACTTCTCTGTTACAGAAGTAGTGGTAAGAATTTTTTTAATTCTCTAACTTGAATTTTGGTTGATATCTAGTTGTTTAAGGCCTTTTTTGCTTTGAATCTTTGTTTATATATCTGAATTATAGGCCAAATTGTTTAAGGAATTTTGGTATATATCTAGTTGCTTAGGGTTTGCTATGAATTTTTTTACTTCTCTGTTACAGAAGTTCATGTCTCAGAAGTTCTTTGTTTACAGAAGGGTTTGCTATGAATTTTTTTGCTTTGAATCTTTGTTTATATCTGAATTATATGTCTCTGCTATGAATTTTGGTATATATCGAATGGGTGATGATTATATGAACGATTGTTGCATTTGTTATATCGAGAGAGACCTTCTTGCCAATGTTTCGGTCGACGATGTAATTGATCGTTTTCAAAAGATGAAAACTCGTCGGGAACAACTCTAAAAGTTTGTAATGCTTTTTTTTTTGTTTCGAAAGACATCGTATGTTTATTGTGTGTTTTCTAATGACAAATGGTTATATAATTTTGTTATGGTATTGTATTTTATTAAGTTCCTCATCCCGACCCGACCCAAACGACGACCCGAAAATTTTAACTTTTGTTTGTTAAAAATTTGAACACCGAAAAAAGTGGACCCCATTGAAAAATAATCCTGGGTCCGCCACTGGCTGTAAGCATGTAACTTTAATTAAAATCAATTATTCGAATTTGTTGTCATGGGTTATTTTTACGTTTATATAGTTTTAATCATAAAAATAGAGAATTTAACATATAAAAAAATGAAGTCAGATCAATCGAAAAGGTTTTATGTTCTTTTTTTTCTATAATAATAATTTAAACCATGTTTGATGACATAATAAACAAGATGGATTCATAATAATCAATTAGAGAAAACCATATTAATTTAAGTTTCCTAAAGAAAATATAAGAACCCGTAGGAAATTGAGTTAAATCACCAGTTCTTTTGTTTTAGCTTTTTATAATCTAGTTTATCAAATATTTCTAAGTCTTAAAATATGAAATATAGTTCATTTATAGAATCAAAATAACTATATTTTATCTTTTAATAAAATATATTAACTGAGCTTCGAAATGCTTAAATGTATATAATTATTAAATATATTTAAAGAACATTACAGTTGATGTATTCCAAATTTTCGGTAAACATAATTTCCAGTTTGTAATATGAGTAATTGTATAGCATGTAAAGAATATTCAGTCTTGTTACTTGCGACTCATATGCAAATTTGGACTTGATAGAAATGGTTTTATTTTATATGCATATTAATTTTGAGCCAACAACCATAAAATATTAGTTTATCAAATTAATTCCATGATACTACAATATTAATTTATCACATTATCTTCTTCAACTAAAGCGTGAAAGAACCAGGTTCTCAACTTTTCTTTGATTGCTTTACCCACTTATAGTAAATTTAGAAAACTGATTTCCTAGTATTGGTAAATAATCAAATATGTTGAAGATTATTAGTACTACATTTATTACCTGCTTGAAGTAAAATGAAACCCGATAAAGGAGTCGCCGGAAAACAAGTAGGTTCGTCGGAAAAGTGTTTCGAGTTCTACGAGAGGTTTCTAACGTGAAGACGTAACCAAGAGTTTCTCACAAGGTGAGGATATGTAGCGTATGGTTATATTTTTGGGGTTTTGGTTCACCGGTAACGTCAACCGTCGTCGGAAATTAGCACCTGAATGTGTGAAAGTTAAAGCTTGCAAGACCTGGCTTTATAAGCAAGTATCCTTCGTAACTTGGTAAAGAAGGCAAAGTGAAGGACATATAGTAACTTGACAGATGTTAAGGGTGAAAGATGATACGTTTCAAAATTTCTACGTTAGCATATGACTCGATGTTCCTATCTTTATCCAAATTTTACCCATGTTCTGATTGGTCATCAAATTTATTTATTTATTTTTATTTACCTTTTTTTTAAAATCAGGGTATTACAGTATGTTAGGGGTGACGTCAAAAGACCAACCGTCATACTTGAAGCGGTGGCGTCGAATGATTTATGGTTTTGGCATTCATATTTTGGTGTTCCTGGTTCAAACAACGACATCAATGTTTGGTACACATCGTCGTTGTTTGAAAGCATAACAGATGGTACCGCACTCTTCTGTCCATTTTTTGTTAACGGAAGATATTACATACGAGGCTTTCTTCTTGTGGATGGTACCTACCCATCATGGTCTGTTTTTTGTGAAAGCTCCTTCATTTCCTGTCGAGGTTAAATAAAAGACGTTCAAGAGGTTGCAAGAATCGGCAAGAAAAGATGTTGAGAGGGCTTTAGGTGTTTTAAAGGGTAGATGGGGCATGCTAAACCGATCGGTTCGTGCGATGAATAAGAAAACAATACATAGCATAGTATATGCATGTATCATATTGCACAATATGCTAATAAAAGAAGATGGACGTGCAATATCTCCAGATTGGGTGCCGGATCCTCTTACACAAGTTCCCGTTCCCGAAAATGTCCAACAAGACTTGCGAAATGAAGAAATTCACTTTCGGTTGAGATATGATTTAGTTGAACTTGTAGGTTCTTTAGGTTTGGAATTTCCGGATTCGGACGAGGAGTAGGTTTTCTTTATGTATCTTTTTATTTTTATATGTTTATTTTTAAGTTGTAATCTAAAATATTTCTAGAAATATTGTTTTTTATTTTAATGAAATTTATAATTTATAATTTTATTGTTTTATTGTTAATTTATAATTTAAAAATATAAAAAAAACCATCACTAGTGATGGGCATTTCCACTAAAATCCATCACTAGTGATGGAATGAAGCTTGATGACGTGACGGAACTTGATTGGATGTTGTGCCTGATTGAATTCAATCACTAGTGGAGCGCCCCTACCCACTTAGCACGACTCTGTTTTGATATCATATGAGACAAATAAGCACTTCGAAATAGGATATTCGGAATCTCATAACAACACAATATATCGAAAGTTATATAAGAAAAAATGTATTTAAAAATAAAGAAATTAATATTTGACTGGGCCAGGTGGCTAGGTTTCGAACAAAATTTACATCGAGACGTAGGTAAAAAGAAGAGCGTCACAACGGTATATTCAGAATCTTACAAAACATTATATTTTTTAAAGTTACAAAGGAAAACAAAATACGTTTAAATTGAAAAATTGATCAATTAAAAGTGTCTTAAAGTAGGGTGGAAGGTTGAGTCCAATTGATAAAGCCATTTGAGTTGAGATGTTGCTCCCAATAATATCAAGGCTTTAAGCCATGTCGAAAACATATTTGGAGTAATTTAAGCTGTTAAAAAACCGCCTTAAAGTACTTAAAACACTACACACGCGGTTACTTAAAACACTACACATGTGCTGATTAGCAATTCTCAAGGAACATTCTCCATTCATGTTTCATCGAGTTGCTAGATCACGTAATGGACCACCAACATCAATCTCGATCACTAATTTCAGTTGTTACTGACTTACTGTAACTCACTTCTTCACGAATTGCAGATCGCATCAAAAAAGTTTGAAAGGTGAGATAAAAAAACCTGTTCGACTTCTGAAAGCGCCAAACTAAATATTACATATTTAAGAAGAGTATACAATATGGTGGCACTTTTTTTTGTGACACCCATTCCTACAGAGGTCTTTAGTAACACTTTTTTATTTTTCTATTACTTTTTTGTATGTCACTAAATGATTTTTTTAGTGTAACTGTAATCGTATAGGTAGTTAACTTAAAATTAACTTACTTTTGATTAGATCACGACATCTAGCTCATAAAGTTAAACATTAACTTGGTTTATATAGACCAACTCATTAATAAACTCATTTAATTATGGAGTCGGCCCCCTTGCAACAATTGAGCCAACATCATAGAACAATACTAACATCATAAATAAGAATTACAATGACATCATAAAATCAATAGTGATAAATACAACAAACAACAATTTACTTAAATAAGAAGTACAATGGAATCATAGAACAATAACGGATAAATACATTTAGCTTTGAAACTACATAAAACAACTTTTCCACACTGTAGTGAAACACTACATTTAAAATGACAAATAAAGGATTTGAATGAACTCAGGATTTGACTAGTAAAGCATAGGCTTTTTTGGCTTAAAGAGGTTTTTGGAACCATATGTTGAATGGTAAACATTGGCTAGAAGGCCATACTGAACTCTAACATATAAGAAAACGGGAAACGAAGCAAATGCAGTGATAACAATTGGTACCCAAATCAACTTCTCGTCATAAAGAGCAAAAAAACTAACACTAAAAGCAACCATCATGGTAGTGATAGAGAGGAAAAGTGCTGCTAGGCCTCTCATAAGTTTTTTGGGTAATGATTCCAAGAAATCTTGCTCAGCATAACGAGATGTGAGGATGGATAAGAACATGAAGATTGAAATTGTGGAAAATGTCAATGAAATGGCATCTGATATAACAAAGATTTTGAAAGCTTTGTTACTTTGTAAATTAGGAATACCTTTTTTATCGGTGTATCCGCCTGGTACTGTGAAAGCAGCTGCAAATACTACAGTAGCGATTAGCGCAGCAACTACCATACAATGGCTAGCGGTGTCTTTCATCCACTTCTCACTAGCAGACAAGAGATCTTTGTGCTCCTTGGTGAACAATTCGTGTGGCAGTAGACCATCGTTGTTCTTCTTTTCTTGATAAGAAAGAGGGAGTATACTTTCTACTTCCTACACAAAACAGGTTAGCTTTGGGGTCAAAAATGAGAAGGAAAAGCACAAGGAACTCAAATGATAATGTGGGCTTGTGGAGCTAGCTCGCTTGGTAGAGGCCCTTGCCTCTTAGCGGGAGGTCTTGGGTTCAATCCCAAACATATTAGAATATATAAACTTAATTATATTTGTATCATGTATGTATTAGGATATTAAACCTATGTTTATATATGTGTAACATAAATATTCGAACGGTTATGTTGGTTTGAGAGACACCGTTTAAATGGCGGTTATTCCCTCCAAAACCAACCACCTTATAACCGTCATGTATGATGATGTATATATTTGTCTTGCCGGGAACATTTACCGGCACCAAGACATTTCCCACTTGAAATTGTCCATTGTCACAAAACTGCACATACTCGATCCTGTATATCATAAACATGAATCCTAAAACTCATAGCTGTTCCGCTGCAAACTATTATGATAATCAACAAAGTGGTATCAGAGCCACGGTTGAAAGTGATGAAGTTCTCAAACCAACGTCATCTATGTTGCCTTGCAAACACTGTTCTGATGAAAAAAAGGAACGACGGAAGATGAATTGTCTGCAGAAGAGATGCTACTATTGCAATGAACCAGGACATCAAATTGTTTCATACAAGACAAAAGAAAATGATGAGGCTACTCAATTAATACGTCTAGCCATCGACACTGGCATACAACAACAAGATGCAGATGAAGATCAGAAAGTGGAATTCATTGTCACTGGTACAGATGGAGGATTATGGTCTGAGATATGGTATGTTAGTACAAACTTTAAACATCATTACTTAGGCAATTTAGATGTCTTTAAAAGAATTAAGAACATGTTCGGTGTAGAAACAAAAACGGGTGTGAAAACAACTTCTTTTTCATAAGAGGGATAGGGGTTGTGGAAGTAACATCTGGGAATGACAAATTCCGTATACAGAGCGTTTTCTATACTCCTGAATTAGATAGGAACATTCTGAGTCTGGACCAATTAGTGACTCAAAGGTATACGGTGAAGTTTATAGAAGATAAGTGCAAAATCTTTCCAACGTTTAGTGTTCCAGTAATTAACAGAAGAAACGATATTTCTGGGTTAACTAAAGAAGATGAGATCGGCATGATGGAAAAGCAATCCATAATCAACAGAGGATTGGATCATGATAAGTATAAAACAGATTATTTGAATGATTATTTCGAAAATCTGAATTTATCCTCAAATGAACCCGATTGGAACATAATGATACTTCAAGCAATGCATTTCAATGACTTTCAGGACTGTAAAGCGTTGCTTGAAATGTTAGATGATGTTGATTATGTCCGAAAATATAGGTTCAATCTGGAATCAAAGTTTGATGAAATGGTGGACTGGTTTTTAACAAAGAAACTGGAAATAATGACAAGACCAGTTCCTGCATATGCATCCGACAACCGGAAAATCAACCTACTTGAACTGTATTTGGTGGTGAATAGAAAAGGAGGACATAGACGTGTCACTGAAAACAACCTATGGGCCGTTGTCGCTAAAGATATGGGGTTCGAGTATCATGATGGGGAATTCATGAGGTTGATATATGCAATGTATTTAGACGTTTTAGTTTATTACTATAAGTTTAAATCGACTCAGACAAAGGCGTATGAGAAAGAGATGGTGAAGAGTGTGGTGGATCCGAGAAGAAGCCGAAGTGAAGGTGATGACAAACAAGAAACTGTTGCGGATCAAATGGAGAGGAACGCAAGGAGTGATAATGCTGTTGAACATGAAGGAGAACATTATGCATTTTATGCTGGAAATGATTGGCAAGGAATGAAAAAGCTGCACAAGAGGAGAAGATTCGACTTCAAGCAAGTGAAGAAGGCTGTGGACGATGCAAATCGAAGTGTTTTGATGCACTCTCACAAATATAATTATGTTTAGGGGAGTGTATTAGAATATATAAACTTAATTATATTTGTATTATGTATGTATTAGGATATTAAACCTATGTTTATATATGTGTAACGTAAATATTCTAACGGTTATGTTGGTTTGAGAGACACCGTTTAAATGGCGGTTATTCCCTCCAAAACCAACCACCTTATAACCGTCATGTATGATGATGTATATATTTGTCTTGCCGGGAACATTTACTGGCACCAAGACATTTCCCACTTGAAATTGTCCATTGTCACAAAACTGCACATACAGTATTGCTGTATATCATAAACATGAATCCTAGAACTCATAGTTGTTCCGCTGCAAACTATTATGATAATCAACAAAACAAGGAGTAGATTAGGGTTTATTTGGTGTAATTTAAGAGCTTGTAAGATCTGGCATTAAAAAAAGAAGGAACTCAAAGTGTAAAATTCTCTTATGGAACTAGATATAAAATTAATGTGTTGGGGGGAATGATATTATTACTTTAGTTAGGATCGTTTCCAATATGTTTGTATCTATGAGAAGTGTTAAAATATATAAGAGTTCAGTCTTGGTTGAACAAGTACAAACTTGATGTGAAAAACGTCGGTAAACACGTCTTTTTTGTTTGTGTTTTTTTAAGGAGTATTAAGTATAAAGGTGCTGTTGTCAAATGAAAAGAGGGAACGTGAAATACCTTGTACCATAACAATTCTCTTTGCATTTGTTGAGCAACTCCTGAAATTTCCTCAAGTCTCTTCTTCTTTGCACTCTTGGCAGCTAAATGCAGCATGGTATTTCCGTCCTTATCCTTCATAGGAGTTATGAAATCCTTCATCGAGCCTATCTCTTCCATAAGATTGTAGATACCTTCATGACGGTGCAAGACGGCAACATGAAATATACTTTGATCTCTATCATTTACCTTCCAAATTAGATCTGGATATTCGCGAATGAGCTCAACTATAAATCTAGTGTTTCCCACTTCAGCAGCAATAAATAGCACCCGGGAAGAGTATGTTTTCTTTTTGACATGTGATTTTGTTGCCTCCTTATCTTGCGGTTCCTTGTCTTCAGCAGCAATAAATAGCACCCCGGAAGAGTAAGTTTTCTTTTTGACATGTGATTTTGTTGCCTCCTTATCTTGCGGTTCCTTGTCAGCCTGCCCTCTGATAATATCATTAATTTCAGTCTTGTCCAGGTTTTCCATAATATAATTCCAAATAAGTTTTATTAATTGCAGAGCATGAGTCTCTTTTTCAACGGGACCAACCTTCACACGAATAACTGCAAAAACTTAAAGCAACCACCACATAAGGAATCGCGTAACACCTTATATAATCAGATCATTTAAAAAAAAAGTTAAAACACTAAAGTAATGCTATACAAAAGAAATTTAATTTCTATTTTATGGTATAACTTTTAAGAAGAAATAATGTAGCAATAAACAGTTATTGAATTTCGATAAAAAAAAATAATAATAGATGCTAATTTAACTCATACAAAAGTAACAATAGTGCATAATCTATTTTTGCCAACTAAGACGGTGGGGTGTGTATCAGGGAAACACATCGGGAGGCAGATGTGGAGGTCCTCCCCCGACGGGAACACCGCCCCCCGTCCTTTGATCAGTGCAATCAGGAAATAATCCCCGTTCGTCCTGAAGCTTGGTCTCTCCCTCTTCATTCTCTCTATCTCTCTCTTGAATCTCTAGCTTTGATTGGATGGAGATGGATGAGGATGGACGGGGAAACCAATTCCTAGAGTTGGGGGAAGAGGAAGGGGAAGAAGAAGGTGATAATGTGAAGGTGAGGTGGAGGTGATGTGACCATTAGGGAAGGAGAACCACAGCCCATAATTTAATCATTTTTAGGTGAATTTTGGTTAGGGCATCAGGACCCCTTAGTATTAAGCCGTAAATTGTTAATTAAAAGGTTTAAATCATTTATACATTTCTACCCAAAAAACTCTTTGTATATATAGTACATAACTAGGTTAGAACCCCGTGTATTACACGGGTTTACTAAATGTAATTTTATATACTAAGTAATAAAAATAATATATACTTAAAAAACTCGTGTATTGTATGGATTTAACAAATGTAATTTATATACCCAATAATAAAAAAAGTTATATCTTTAAAAATCTTGTGTAATACATGGGTTAAATAAATGTAATTTTGTATATTAAATAATAAAAAAATATTTTTTTAAAACCCTATGTATTACACGAGTTGAATAAACCTAATTTTATGTACCAAATAAGAAAAAAAAAGTTGTATCATAAAAAAACTAATGATAACATATTAATACAAAGTTTGGTTTTCGTGATAATAAGAAAAAAAAAACTAATGATAACATATTAATACAAAGTTTGGTTTTCGTGATAATAAGAAAAATTTATAGCATAAAAAAACAAACGATTTCGTTATAGCAGCGAAGCATTCTGTTCCAAAATGGCTAATGAAAAATATATCTATCTATAAAGACACCAAGTACCTATACTTAATATGTTTAAGTTTTTTAAAAGATATGGAAACTTATGAATGCACTATACGTATCTGTAAACATAAAAAGTAACATTCGCCATTAAAAAAATTAATAAAGAGATTGAATCAACATAATAACATGGATAGATTAGGATCTATTTGGTGTAATTTAGAAGTAAAGTTATTATAACATTCGCACTTTAGTAATTAATAAAGAGTAAGTAAATCAACATAAAAAAGAAGGATATTAAAATTAGAAATAAAAAAAATTTTGAGAATTGATTTTATTGACCACATGACACAATTCATTTCCAATGAAGATTTCATGACACTTGTCATCATATTAGGGTATCTTTTATAATTAATTATTATTTTAATTTAATCTTTTTTAATTAATTATAGATAACATTTTTATTAAATATTATTTAGTTTAATATCTTATGGATAATAATTGAATCAGGTGGAATATAATTATTTTTTGGGTAGGGTTTCATAGTAAAACATATATAATCTGCACTAATAAATAATTTCACTAAGTGTGACATGAAAAATTCTTCTACTTTTTCTCATTCTTTAATATATTAAATTATTATAGAAAAATATCTTATTATTTTGTTTTTATCTTTTACGATATACTTAGTAAAAGTAATTGTATTTATTTAATAATTCAATATTAATAAACAAATTATCCATATTGAATAAATAATTCAAAATCCACACCAATGTCAGATAAAATTTGAATGGAAGATTTAAAAATTTTAGTGGATTAAATTATCAACAAACAACCATTATTTATTCAAATATTGAACAAAAGATATTATCACAATTAAATAATATTTATAAAAAAACTCAAATTTTGATAGCCTCGTTGATTGACACGTGTCCCAAAAGAGGTTTCTTTTATTATATGTATAGATTATGTAATTTTGGTATATTTATATGCAGAAAAAAATAGAAAAAACAAAAATTTCTTTTAAGTGCATGTGTAGTGGAACGCTATACAAGAGGTGAAGCGAGATATGGTGCTCCATAGCGCCGGGAAGCACTTTCCCCCTCGGCGCCATGAGTTTTTTTTTCGGAAGTGCGATGTGCATAACTGAAATAAATTTCGAATGTTGTTGGCATTTTGACTGTTCAACGGTCAAAAGCTTTTAATATATATATAGGGTGAGGTTTTAGAGTGAACATCAGTGTATTTGCGAACTGAGTGAACAAATCCTGGCCATTGATCTACACACGTGTATGGCCAGGATCTCATCATTAAATCGTAAAATACACTAGTGTATTTCAACATCAAATCATGGCCATTGATCTACACACGTGTATGGCCAGGATTAGTTCACTCAGTTCGTAAGTTACACTAGTGTTCACTCTTGAACCGGCCGCTAAAATGAAAACCACCTCCAGTTGTAAGAACCATAAAAACCATTCTCCACCAATCATCTTAAAGGGTATTTTGGTCATTTACTTTAAATGTCTAATCCATGTGTTGTCTGTCTATTTAAAGTCCATGACCATCATCTTTAATGCTTCTTTTTCATCTCTCTCTCTATCGAAAATAAAAATCTGCACATATGAAGTTACCCCCACATTCATTTTCATCATCTTCATCTGAGTACACCACACCCCCATCGGCGCCCTGCTCGTTTCTCCGGCGTCCCACAAACACCACACCCACACCGGCGACGTTACCAGAAACCCCCAAACACCACACCCACACCGAACTCAGATATGCTCTCCGGCGACCCCCTCCTTCTCCGGCAACCCCCTCCTTCTCCCGGCGACCCACCGTCACCCCTTCCGCCGTCACAAGTGACCTCCACTCCTTCCACCGCCATCTATTCAGGTCACCCACACCCACCTGTTTCTATATGTCTCTTTATCACATAGATCTACTTATCTTTCTTAATTTTTAATTTGGATTTTTTGGGGGATTTTTTATGATAAAGGTGGGCGACGGTTGTTGGTGGTGGTGGCGGTGGCGGTGGGGGTTTTTTGGATGGTGTGGGGCAGAGGTGGTTGGTGGCATTGGGGTTGGTGTCGTTGTCGGAGGTGGTGGGTGCTCGATGGCAGGTGGTGGGTGCTCGATGATGGTTTTTAGTTGGGTCAGTGAAGGTGGGATTTCCAATTTTGTTTTGGTTGGGTTTGTGGACTATGTGGGTCTGATGAACTCTGTGGACTATGTGGGTTTGATGGTTTGATTTTTTGGTTGGGTTTCTTTGATTTTTTGCCTGTGTTCTTTGTTTATCTGGTGATTTTGATCAGTGGACCTTTGTGGGTTTGATATGTTGGATGCCGGCGGCGATGATGAAAAAAATAAAAACGTCGATTTTGATGACGATGGCGCGGCAAGAACGGCGGAGGGTAGGTTTTTTAAACCTGCAACCCCTCTTTTGCAGCCTTTTGATTATCAGTTATTCTGAGCCAAACCCCGTTTTTTTTTCGAGATAGACTTTGTTTTGATGTTGTTGGTTTTTAATTTTCCCCCCTAGTCGATGATGATAACGATATATCTGAGACATCTCCCGAGTTTGCGATTTCTGGGTGCGTTCGTTTTTGCGTAAATAAGTTTTTGTAAAAAAAAAAAGTTAAACCGTAAACTTTTTTAACGTAAAACGTAAAAAGTTTCACGTAAAACGTAAAAAGTTTCACGTAAAACGTAAAACGTAAAAAGTTTTTCGTAAAACGTAATAAAAAGTTTTTCGTAAAACGTAAAACGTAAAAAGTTTTTCGTAAAACGTAAAACGTAAAAAGTTTTTCGTAAAACGTAAAAAGTTTTACGTAAAACTTAAAACGTAAAAAGTTTAAAAGTTTAACGTAAAACGTAAAAAACGGCGCGTTAAAAAACGTGAAAAAAACGGCGCGATAAAACGACGCGTAAAAAAACATGTAAAAAACGGCGTGTAAAAAACGTATAAAAACGGCGCGTTAAAAAAACGTGTAAAAAACGACGCTTGAAAAAACGGCGCGTAAAAAACAAGGGGCGTGAATGCGGCGCATAAAAACGCTGCGAAAAAAAGGGACGTAAAAAACGCCGCGGTAAAACGGGACGCCAAAAACCGGCGCACAAAAAAAATTCGCTTTGTTAAAAAAATCTGAATTTAAAAAATGCTTTTAATAAACAAATCTTTTTAAAAAATAAAAAGTAATATAATAAAACTAAAAAGTAATATAATAAAACAAAAAAGTAATTAAAAATAATAAAGACAAAAAGACAAAAAATAGTTATTTTACTAAACTACCCTTTTGTCTTAAAATATTAAATACATAATAAGACAAAATGTATTTAATATTAATTTTTGTTACTTTTAATCTCATCCATCCATCTTATTGATCTAAAGGCTAGAAAGTGGTTCCTATAGTTCTTACAACTAGAGGTGGTTTTCATTTTAGCGATCCCCTATATATATATATATATATATATATATGGGATGGTTCAAATGAAAACCACTTTTATTGTGAAAACTCGAAAACTAACTAAAAAAAGCCTAAAAAACACAAAAAAAAAATTTCAATTTTTTTATAAAAATCGCTGGTTTTTATATATAAAAAAAAACTTTTTTTCAAAAAAAAAAATTTGTGTAGTGCACATGTGTAATAATACACATGTGTAGTACACATACACATGTGTAGTATTACACATGTGCACTACACAAAAAATTTTTTTTTTTTTTTTGAAATTTTTTTTTATATATAAGAAAACCTAGGAAAATTGGTTTGCAAAAAAAAATAAAAAAATTTTGGTATGTTTTTTTTGCTTTTTTAATTAGTTTTCACAATAATTAGTGGTTTTCATTTGAACATTCCCCTATATATATATATATATAGGGGTAGGGTAAGGTTCATGCGAGAACCACCTTTATTGCGAGAACCGCGAGAACCAATGTGAACACAACCTAAAATAGCTAAAAAAACCTAACCCCCCCCCCCCCCCCAAAAAAACCTAAACCCCCCCCACCCCCACCCCCCCCCCCCAAGCTAACCCCCCACACAAGCTAAATGCTAAAAACTAAACCCCCCAAAAAACCTAAAAAAAAACCTAACCCCCCCCCCACCCCAAAAACCTAAATCCCCCTCCCCCACCCCCCAAAAACCTAAACCCCCCCCCCCCCACCCCCCACCCCCCAGCTAAAAGGCTAAAAACTAAACCCCCAAAAAAACCTAAAAAAATCTAAAAAAAATCTAAAAAAATCAAAAAAAAAATTTTGTGTGATTTTTAGCTATTTTTAGGCATTTTTGGTTGCGTTCACATTGGTTCTCGCGGTTCTCGCAATAAGAGGTGGTTCCTAACGGATCTTTGTCCTATAGGGGTAAGATCAAATAAAAAGTTTATTTTGTCTAAGTTTATTTTGTCTAAAGTAGATGAAAGTGTATGAGACACGAGGAGTGTATGGGTAGATTGGGAAAATCATATTTATGGACTTTCTCTCTTCACATGCATATTCCACCCCCATTTTTTAAACGTTCATAACTTTTTTATACGACATTAGTTTTTCATAAAAATTTCACCGTAAAATCGAGCGTCTTTTTATCTTTAATTTGAGTACCATATTGCTATATAAAATATAAAGACTAAAAAACCCACTAAAATGTATTGTATTTCTATGTTGTATAGCATTTTTTGTGCTGAATTTTTTTGTACTACATTTTTTTGATGTATTTTTTCGTGCTATATTTTTTTGTACTAGATTTTTTGTGCTATATTTTTTTGTACTACATTTTTTGTACTATATTTTTTTGTACTAGATTTTTTGTGCTGGATTTTTTTGTGCTAGATTTTTTTTGTTTTTTTTTTTTAAAAACAAAAGGGGTGTCACATGTCATTTTCACTCCTATTTATAAGGACCAAAATTGTGGCACCTGAGAAAAATCTGCAACAATCTTGATTTATCACTTCACTCCTCTGTGCTTACTTGTCAAATTTCGAGACGAAATTTCTTTCAAGTTGGGGATGATGTGACAACCCAAACTTCAAAGGTTAGTCTTGTAATCTTGACTCCTTGTTACCCCTTGTTACCCTTTTTTTAGGTGTTAGAACGTCCTACTCGGTTGTTATAACTTCGTTAAACTTAAACATTTGTTAACTCGGTTAAATGACTTTTTGACTTTTGTTTGGGCCGCGCACGGATTGGGCTACACGATACTACCTTATAGTTTCACACTATATCGAGCCAAAGGCATTAACTGAGCCCAACTAGCTTTTCTTGTATTTTGATCAATCCGGCCCAAAGTGAAAGCTGCATAATCTGATAGTAATTCGGCCCAAGTGTATCATAGCCCAAGTGTATATCAGCCCATTTGTTTTAAATAGTTAACATTATATATGCAATTGTCAGCCCATTTGTTTTAATAGTTAACATTATATATGCAATTGTACGTAACTTCATGAGAATCTCTAAATCAAAAATAACAAACCCTACATCCTTTGAGTTTGCGTCGGCAGTGGATAACCCCCCCCCCCCCCCCCCCCCCTTCTCTCTCGTAACCTTCTGCCCTAACTATAATCTTTTGATTGGTATGTTCCTCTCATCATGTAGTTATAGAAGTGGTTATACTGTTTACATATGATTTGTGAATATGTGTTTAGACTCCAAGCATGATCTTAGGGTTTGCTTGTAAACCGTATTAAATCCAGTCATACACAATTAATATATGATGATGATCTGTTTTGATAATGGGGAATTTTGTTAGTGATGTTAGTTGATAATCCAAAATTGGTATATTACAGTTGTATGGTTCCTAGTGTAAAGTACAAACGATTTGTTTTAATGATGATTTTTATATTAGACTCCATTGATGCTGATTAAGTTATATGATGATTAAGTTATGATTAAATAATGTTTGCATGATACGAGTAAATGGATAAGTTGCATGTTATGCTGTGAGTTTAGTTGGAATTGTAACGTGCCATTAGTTAACTGATCAAATGAGATTGCATGTGGGCATAGTGGTGCACAAAAAACCCGGAACCGGGTATTATAAAACCCGGGTTTTTTATACCCGACCCTACCCGTAGGGTAGGGACCGGGTATGCATATTTGATCTAAAACCCGAACCCGGAATCGGTTTTTTTATACCCGGTTTATACCCGAAACCCGGTTTTATAAATACCCGAACCCGGAACCGGGTTTTATAAATACCCGGAACCGGTTTTTAAAAAAACCCGATTTTGATGTAATCTTGTTTAATTATGTATGCATTAAGACTTCTAGTTCTTATGATTTAACAAAATTATGTATGCACTTTGATGTAATCTTGTTTAATTATTAGGTTTCTAATGATATTTGCCACCGATACTTAATTATTTAGTATATTTCATTACAAGTGGAAACAAATATATCAATATATGTTGGCCCTTCTATTTTCTTTGTTTGTTTAATATCATTATAAGTTTTTGTATTTAATAAATTGTGCCTCTGTTTATAAAGTTCAAGAATAACCACATGAAGAACTATAAATTGTGTCTCTGTTTATAAATTGTGTCTCTGTTTATCAATAGATTTGATGTCTATGTGTGAGAGTTATGTTTGATACATTTTATAAACATAGTTCCGGTCAGGTTTTTTTAATACCCGGTGCGGGTTTTTTCCCAACCCGATGCATACCCGAATCCTACCCGATGAATACCCGAACCCGGAAATAGGGTATTATAATACCCGGGTTTTATAAAACCCGACCCGAACCCGGGTATATAGGGTATACATTTTTTGTAGAGAACCCGGACCCGACCCGGTTTTTAAAAAAAACTCGGTTTTGTAAAACCCGATCCTACCCGAACCCGATCCTATCCGAAACCCGGTTTTTAAAAAAACCCGATTTGTGCACCACTATGTGGGCATGATTGTTTACGGAACAAATAAAAACCAAATAGTTGGGCTTAGGTTGCAAGCACTATAGGACTACATGGGCTGCACCTTATACCGGGTAACAACAGTTAAACACATCATCACTTGGGTCAAGTGTAGGGATTGGGCCTTACATGTAGTTGGGGTAATGATATCACACTTGCTAGATTGGGCCGCATAATGGACTCATGAACAGTTGTGAGGCCCACTGAGGACTGTTGGGCTGTAGGTAATTGGGTTGGACGTTAGATTGGGGTCGGTAAGGTTTGGGCCGCATGTTTTGTTTGGATAGCATATTGTGACTTTGGTAGTGGGCCGCATATGTTGTCATTGAATTACTTCACTGTATATGGTAATTGAAATAATTGATTGAGTATGATAGTTGTTTTAAATTAATTTAATATGTATGTGTGTGAATTAAGTTAGCATATGTAACATATCATGTGTTGAATTAAATGAACAGATAGTTTAAAGTATTAGATTATTATATATATGTATGTTAAATCAATAGTAATTAGATGAATTATTTTATGCAATACAAGTTGGTTGTGAGTTTACTATCTCGAACATAGCGTAAGAATAAATAACTGTGTGCAGTGGCGGACTTAAAGGGTTAGTAGGGGTAGCACGGGCTACCCCGCAACCCCGTCTACGTAGTGTAAATATTACCCTTTAACTCCATTTCGGTAGTGTAAAAATACCACTCAACTTCGTTTCTGTTATATAAAGGATACCTCTGATCCTAAAAAAAATTAGGATATCCCTAACCTTTTTGGCTAGTTCCGCCACTAACTGTGTGTTGTGTGTTACTGCCTGCCAAAAAGTATTACATTAGACATCGGGTTGTTTGGACATTAAGGTATTGCAAAACCCTACTCGTATACTCACTATTATGACATTATACCTTAGGTCGCGAGTAATGGACCTAACATTTATTTAACGTTAGAAGTACATTATCAAACCGAGCACTCTAAGGTGAGTTCATCTCTTGAGCATGCGTCCCGGTGGTTGGGACAGACTTGGGTATCCCTGAGAGGGATGGGTTTTTGGGTAAATCAAATTGGGTATTCCTGAGAGGAATACGTCTTGTGAATTAAATTAGAATGTTAGATAATACACTCTTTCCTATCATTTAAGTCCCATCTTATACCGAATAGTTACCTGAGAGGTAACGAGGTATTAGTTGATAGCGCTATTAGGATTGGCAACCTCACACCGTACCCGAGAGGACGGACGTGAACTAATGACCTTAAATCATGACCATTGCTTAGATAGGGGGCAATGGGGACGGGCAAAACAATCTGGTAGCCATCTTGTACAGTACTCGGGTTATTTTCTACATTACAAACTGTGAACTGAACTAAATACTTGGTAACTATCGTTTTCACAAACTATGAACTCACCAGCGTTGTCTGATACACTTGTTGCATGCTCGCAGGTCGTTAGATGTCTATGATTGGGAACTTGCTGTCTGGAGTAGCTGGAGTGGTCATGGGTCGACTAGAGGGATCCATGTGATTGATTATTGATATTATACTTTGGTTTTGAAACTGTTTAACCTTGGTTTACTATTTGCTTCCGCTGAACATGATTGGTTTTCATTTAAACTTGATGATGGTATTTTTATTAATAATTGAGAATTTCTATTTAGCAAACTTGTATGGGTTCAATGTAATTAGTGCCTCATTGTTGGTACGTCACACGCCTAACAGGGACATTCCCTAGGTGGTATTTTGGGGGTGTGGCAAAAATGCCATTCATTCCTACTTATTATTAGGAGTGCCACATGTCATTATCACAATCCTTCTTAGGCTACTTAGACCGCTCGTAGTGGGGCGTTTGTTTTAAAAAAAATTCAAAAAAAAATGCCGCATCACGCCCCTATCCCATTACGGCCCGGCGTTATCGGGCGTTTTTCAAGAAAAAAATTCGCTTGGCGTTTTTCAAATCACGCCAAAACTTGAATTTGGAAATGAGTTGACCGTTGCCAACGGTCATTTGTTTATTATTATTTTTTAATTCCAATATTAACACACTATATATATTACCCACTTTTCCATCATTTTTTATAAAAAAAACTCACACACTCTCAAACTTTCTCTCTACTACTTCTATATTTTATAAAAAGATGCATCCATTCCGACCCCCATTTGGTGTCCCCTCAAGACCCATGAACCCGAACACAACCCAACCGCAAAAACCCTTTAACGTTCAAGACATGGACCCGAACATGTTATCGTACGCGGCTTATTTGAGTGGCGCTACTCCATTCGTGCAACCCACTTTCGGCTTTGGTCAAGCCGGCGGGTCGCAACCTTCACAACAACAACCCGAACCCGATGTGGATATCGTGCCGGAGACGCAACCCGAACCGGAGCGAGAGACATCCAAACGCGGCAGAAGGTCGCATAAGAAGAAGGAAGCGAACGAACCTCGACGTAAGCATTCTTACCTTAATTGGACGAAGGAGGAGGAATACACGTTGGCTCGGGCGTGGCTCGAGGTTTCGGAGGACCCCGAAATTGGTAACTTTTATATTTTTTTTACTTATTTTTTCGTACACGTCTATTTTGTTTTATTTTTAACGTACAACTTTATATTTCAATTTGTAGCAAACTTTCAAACGGGCCCCGTTTTTTGGGATAGGGTTCGTACACTCTTTTATAGCACGTGGGGTAAGGGCGAGCATCGTGACAAAGATTCCATTTCTAGCAAATGGACCGACATCAACAACAAGTGTCACTCCTTCCAAGAAGTGTATCAACGTAACTATGATAATCGCCCGAGCGGAGAAGGTGACGTCGGGGTTTTAACGAAGGCTTTGGAAGAGTACGAGAGAACGAAATGCCCTTTCCCGTACTATAAGTGTTGGGATCTACTACGAAAAAGTCCAAAGTGGGCGGGCGTAGTGACCATGACGTCGAGTAGTAGACGTCGAGCTAAACGATCAAAAACATCATCCTTCGTTGACCTTGAAACACCGACTTCGGATGCCCGCAATGTCGATCTAAATGAGGTGGTGGACGTTGACGAGCAACTTGAAGAAGAGTTGGCCCGACCGCCCGGTAGAAGAAAGGATAAGCGAACCGGGAAAAAAACGGTGGAGTTGTCTTCCGATCTCGAATTGAAGGAAGATTTCGAGGAGATGAATTGTCGTCTCCAAGACATTCGAGACCTCGGCCACCAACGTTTGAGGACTATGAAAGAACGCGTCGCCGAAACCAAAAAATTTAACGAGATGTAAGAGGCGAGGCAAATGGAAAAGGACATTGAGTTTTTGTCCAAACCGATCGACCACCTCCAAGGCGACGCGTTGATCCTTGCGCATTATTCAAGTAGTGTAATTTTTTTTAAATTAATGAAGAATTTTATGTTTTAAATTTAAAAAAATAAATAATTGTGTAATGATTGCATGGGCGTTATTGGGCCTTATTCCCACTACGGCACTTTTGCAATAACGCCTAATAATGCCCCCATGCTGACTGGACTGCCACATGGCAGAAAACGCCCCATGGTGGGGGCATTATTGATAAAACCACTACGCATGGTCTTAGGCAAAATCCACTTTTTAGTGGATCCTTCCCCTATATATATATATATATATATATATATAGTGGAGGGTTCAAATGAGAAGAAATTCTTTGTAAGAAGAAAAAAGAAGAAATTTCAACCAATAGGAATGCTTCATTAGACTTCATTTAATATTTGTACTTAATGTAACTATAAGGGTATATTAGTAAACTTACATAAATCATTAATTGGTAGTTTCATCTTTAATAACTAACTATATTAAATTTGTAACTTATTTTTAAGATATATATTTTTCACAAAAAAAAAATAAAAATAAAAATTCATTTAAAGTGTAGGATAAATACGAGGCGTGTAGGATAAATTACGAGTTGTGTAGGATAAATTTCAATATGTGTAGGATAAATTTCGAAATGTGTATGATAACTTTTGATGTGTGTAGGCAAAAATATTTAGTGTGGAGGATTATAGTCTTAATGACTAATTATTTAGTCAAACATAATAATAAATGAGATGAGAAAAAAAACTATTTAATGTTTTACAATTATACCATTTTATTCTTTTTCTTCTCAATAAAATTTTCTTCTCAAATGAACCTTCCCCTATATATATATATATAGGCTAGTTAACGAACAATACGGCTTAACGTACATTATGTACGACAGATAATTACGCACGTTCATTTGAAAATCACGCACATTATAAACTAAAAAACCCAAATCACACATGTTGGAAAACATTAATCACGCATGATGAAAACATTAATCACGCACGTTATACACATAATCACGCACGTTTTCGTACGTGATGTACGTTAAGCCGTATTGTATTTTACACTTTTCCTATATATATATATATATATGAACTTTTTCAAACCTATATAAATCAAACACTTCATATTTTTATACCACTATCCCACCTCTCATTATCTTCACTCTCTTATATTAAAAAAATAAAATAAATAAGCTATCACTTTCAAATAAAACAAATAAGCTATCACTTTCAAATAAAAATAAAATAAAATAAATATGGAATCATTTACCACATTCACCTAAGTAGAGTGGCATCACCACGTACCCAGGCTTGACCCGCATCCCCACGTCTTCTCAAATGTACAAACCATGTTATATATTGAATTAACAGGGTTAACATGACTATTGTCACTATTAAACTGGGCAAATGTATCTGGAATGCGCAATGACAAAAACCATTGTAAATTTAGCAACCAAAGCCAAATAGTCCCAAGTTCGGCGATCAAAACAAAACTCGTCATGAAAAAATACTCGTTAGTTATTGAAAACGTAAAAAAAAAAAAATAACAGTTTGTGGTTAACTTTTGAAAACGTAAAAAAAACACTTAGGTTGGAAAATGATAAAAAAAAATAGAGATCACATTAAAAACCAAGAATTCAAAGGTCCCAAACCTTCAAATGAAATAAGCACAACATACAACTAACTCATGCACAATAAAGGCCTAAAGCCAAAGTTACAAGTGGGTAAAGCCTAAGTATGTTGTAAATTAAACTTATATAATATAATAAAATATAATATAATATAGTATAATATAATGAAATATTTTTTTTATTTAATGAAATGTTATTTCTTTTTATATATTTTAAATTTATAAATTGAAAAAAATAATAATTGTAATGATTGCTAGGAGGGTTAGTGTTACCAATACACACATGTTATGAAATGTTTCATAACCCTCTCTTTACACTTTTGGTGACACTTGTTACATAATCCTTCTTCACCAAGTTATGAAGAGTTACCACTACACGGTCTAAGGAACTAGAGATACTTACTCTTAGAGATGACTCTCCAGATTATATGTGGTTTTATCTCCTTAAATGCGTCAGTGTTTTTTCGAGCTAAAGCTCCGAGTACTTCCCAACTTTTAGATAGTTCTGGCCTATCGGTCACCATTTCCATTGCAATATCTATAGTATATTGGATGATCGATCACTATGTTAGTGAGGAAAGGTGCTAATTAAAATGCAACAAATAAAGAATATATGCGTATTGAGATATCGATGTTCATAACGACTTGAACCTTGCATAAAACAAGAATGAATTGAAGAAAAAATGTAACAACGACGTACCAAAGAAATCAGCTTCTACACATCTCAAGAGAACCCAAACACGATTTTGTTGTCGCCAAAACTGGTCATCATTCATCTTGTTTGATTTTTCGTAGAGATAATTCACCATGTCACGCCTTCTATATAAAGAAGCTACATAGAGTGGCAGCATTCCTTGACTGCCAGAAATATCCAGTAGGGATTTGTTTCTTTCTACTAGAAACTTAGCAATTTTCACGTTACCTCCTGCTGCTGCTAAATAAAGTGCGGTGTTGTTGTTTTTGTTCGGAAGTTTTAAGTCATCATCCTCCATATTAAACACTAGCTTTCTAACAAAATCCTCCGTCTGTTTGGTGCTTCTAGCGGATACTGCTATATGTAGGGCCGTTTCATTATTTTCTGTGATACTACACTCTAACACCTTCGAATCTGAATTCTCTGAGATGATTTTCGCAGCAGCTTCCCAGTTACCTTTGACTGCTGCTTCATAAAAGGGAACGCAAATACTCCGGTATTTTGCTTTATCTCCTTTACATTTTCAAAAACAACCTTAATTTAGTAAAAGCTTAGTTAAAAGTAATTACATGCACTAGTACAAAACCATTTCTTTGGTGTGTCAAATTCAATTTTTGGTGGTCTTTTAAAATACAAAGCACCAAATAACAGGATTACCACACTAACAAATAAACACACCATCAAAAAAATAGATTACAAAGCACCATAAGTTATACAACACCATTACATTGATTTTTTGAGGGTGAAGTTGTTAATAGCACCATTAAATTGATTTTTGAGGGTGAAGTTGTTAATCGCACCAACAAAGTGAACCAATCAAAACATTTTGTTAGGCATCACATGGATCATAATCCGACGGTTTTCAATTGCTCTCATCCTATTCAATCAATGGATCAAATTAAGCCTCAAAAAACACAACCTTTATACCCACATATATACAAACACAATGTTAAAATCAAAATCATTTTTAGAGAGAGAAAAATATTAAGGAGGAGCAAAGCATCACCAGAAAGTTTTTCGGAACGGCTTCCCAAGTATCAAGAAACTGGCGATGTGGCGTAAAGCGTATCAATGGCCTTATCTACGAAGAGACTGTAGGAACGTTATACGACCTAACGAGTCGATCAGAAGAGTGCTCAGACTGAATCAGAGGCGGAATTCATTGATTCAGTCTTTGTTTAGCTTGATTTCACTAATTTGTCTCAGTTTATTGATCTTCTAACAGTTTACAAGCTCTGGAGACGATTTGGCAGGGCTTCGCCGTACCATACAAGACCTCAACCTTACTTCTGTGTGATTTCGCTTTTAAGACCTATATATAGATGTCATGATTCCGCTCATACGGACATGACACATAAGCGGAATCACCTGAAACTGATTCCACTCTTATGTACATGACACATAAGCGGAATCAGATCTTGATACAAAAGCGAAATCACCTCTAAAACATGTTTCTTGGATTTTGTGCCATTGTCTAACCTAAATTCTACTAGACTCGATACAAGACGAAGTCGACAGATGTAGTGCACCAACAGAGACACGAGATTTTTGAAGATCTTTCTTGATGATTTTATGCATGATGCCATCAAATACACCGAAGATACTCGCCGGAAAACTATTACGACGATGTACATCATTTATGCTTTGAAGTGCCAAGGATGTACAATTATACAGTATGTTGATTTGGTTTAATTGTATGTGTTTAAATTGTTATTTTAGGAAATGGCTTGTAGAAATCATGTTTGTATCTCATTTTTTGTAGCTTCCCATGAACATGTAATTTTATTTCATTATACTTGTAGATTTTATACATTTTTTGTTTTATAGTTTTTTTGTTTTATTTGCCTTTGTATTAGATCTTGGATGTTTTATAAATAAAATAAAACTAAAAAACATTTGTTCAAATAATGTATATTTTTACAGACCAGCGCCAATAACCTTTTTATATTTTAATTTTTAAAAAATATAAAGATAACCAATTATTGATTTTTTTGGTGGTGTGTTTAGAGATTTAATGGTGAACTGATTTGGTTTCTATCATTGATTTTTTGGTGGTATTTAGAGATTTAATGGTGGACTAATTTGGTTTCTATTATTGATTTTTGTTGGTGTGTTTAGAGATTTAATGGTGCTCTTATTGAGCAGTACCAACAAATCTCATTATTTGGTGGTATATTTGTTGGTGCTCTCTCAAAAAAACTCTCAAAAAGGCATAAATCCTAGCACAAAAAACTGCTTTTGTACTGGTGATGTAACATTTTTTAAGTTATTGTACCAATTCTTCTATAATGTAACTATATAATATAATATAGACCAGCCGGCGGCTGGCAGTTGTTTGTGGCAACAACACAACATTTATATATGTAGCTTTGTAGCTTGGGGTGGACGTAGGGGGCACATGAGAAAGCGAGGCTGGAGCGGCTGGTACATGCGGGAACAAGGGTGAAGTATGCTCCCCCCTCCCCCTCACAACCCCACCAATTTTTATTCAAGCTCTGCCACCGTACAGGAACACCTCCGCAGACGCCCAATACCGCTGCAAAACTCTACTCCCCCTGTTGTTCTCTTACGAACGAAGGTGTTCAGAAAAAACCGTAACCAAATAAAAATCGTAAACCGAATCGTAACCATAACCGAATAAACCGATCCGAACAACGAATTCGGTTATTGGTTTGGTTTCTAACCAAAACCGAATTATGAATATGGTTTTTGGTTCGGTTTTTGGATCCACATTTTTTTAATTTGGTTTATTCGGTTTATTTGGATAGCCGAATAAACCGTTAATATTAATTATTAAATAAAAATAATATTGTTTAATAAACTATATACAATTTATTAGCACAAAATAGAAAGTCTAATATCTAAGTATATTTATCCTCATGGTTTGAAGATTATTTATATTTTTGGTTCTATGATTGTTTTATTTTCCTATGTCTTTTATTTATATATTGTTAGGTTTAAATTCATTGCTGATTTGATGTTCGGAAGTTAGAACACAAACATAAATATAAATTAGGAAAAAAAGTATTTAGGTACAATTTGGTTAAATTTGCTTTCTAACCGAAACCAAACCGAATTGAATTTGGTTTGGTTTGGTTCTGTTTGCATATTCCTAATTTTGTTTGGTTTGGTTTGGTTTTTGGTTTGGGGTATAAAATTTTGAAAACCAAATAAACCATAAACCGAACCGATGAACACCCCTATTACGAACCCCACCCCAAAAACTAAACCAATTAACCTACACCCTCTCCCAAGCCAGCACCTTTTGGCTAATGAACCCAAATTAATTGAATTTTAGTGCTTCAATAAATTAATATAATTTCTATATAATAGAAATCTTAAAACAAAATTAAGAACCTTATAAGTGCTTAAATAAATTAATATAATTTCTATATAATAGAAATTTTAAAACAAAATTGAGAACCTTATAAACTTACGTATAAGTCTATTTTTAATGAACATGTATTATAAAGTAATCTTACAATTTACGAAATTTAGTTTTACAACAAACGTGAATCAAATTTATGATATATCTAAAACAAAGGTTTGTTTATAAATTGTGCAAATGAGAATTTATTATTGGTTTTTATTAAGAAATTATATTTATAAGTTTTATATTATCAATTTTTTTTATTATCTTACTAGTTTTTATTTATATTATATTAAAAATGGTATAAGGATTAAAGAGATGATAAAGTGAGAGTAGTGGCAAGAAATGACGTGACCTAAGGTTATAATTTATTTAATTAATAAAATTATTTATCTTTTTATTAAAATATTTAAGAAATACGAAAATAAAATAAAATTAACAGACCTGGCAAATACAACCCAATTATTTAATTTTGGGTCAATATGAGTAATTTTTACAATGCATTGGATTAGTATGGGTAAAAGAAAACTAGCAGTGAAACATCTATTTGTCCTCTTGCAAATTGTTTATATTTTATGGATTGTTATTTAGTTTATATAAAAATTGTATTAGTTGTTATTGCTAGACTAGGCCAACATGAAGTCCACATATGTGACACTTCGGGTTTTCCTACACGATTTCATCTTTTTTTTTTTTTTGTTATGATTGTGTGGATTTAATAAATGGGATTTAATTAATAATTATGTGATTAGTATGTGAGTTTATTACTGTTATTGTTATTATTAAACCAGCCACACACTTTAAGTTGAACTCGCACACCTACCATGGGTCGCACACCCTTTTGCCTTGTTTTGGGCCACCGCACAACACACCTCTTTAGTCCTGGCCCAACTTTAGAAGCCCACTATAAACCCTAAAGGACCGCACACTTGTGGGGGAGGACACCTTAATTTGTGCGGCCTCCTTGTGGGTATAAAAGGACCATTCAGCCCAAAAAATGAATGTTTGGCAGCAATTATTAGGGCATCAATCCCCAAAACATTCCCTCTCTCTCTAAGTTTCTCACTCTAAAAACCCTAAAAACATACCAAATCTCCTTCTTCTCCGAGTTTGACGGCGGCTTTATCATCCCTCAACGACAGCCTTCTCAGGGGCGGATTTAGCATGGTTCCATGGGTTCCCAGGAACCCATTCGATTCGAAGAAAATGGAAAAAATTAGTGTAAATCTTGTATGATTTGGGAAAAAATAATGAAAATTAGTGAAAAACTACTAAAAGGAACCCAGTGGAATCCGACCCTGGATCCGCCTTCTCCCTCCTGTGAAGAAGCTTCACCTCCTTCCTTTCATCTTTGTCCCGCACAAGCAATTCCATCTTTGTTCCAGGTTAGTCCAGACTAACTATTTGATTGCTACACACGTTAATGGTTGAAGTTGTAGGATGATTTAATTGTATAACATGGGGTTCGTATGCTGTTAAATAGCATGATGATTGTGACTAGATGTTAAGATGTATGTTCCTTGTTAATGAAACAGTAAATTTGAAGTGCTAGGGTATTCATTCATGAAAATTATGAGGATGTTCCTGTATGCTCTTGATAGTGTTTTAATAACGATAAGTCTAAGATCCATGATGAATTGTCTAAACGATTTTGTATATGATTTCCTGAGGTGATAATGTTATTTAATGATCTAGGATCATGCTAAAGAAACTCTATCATTAAGTCCCTGCTTACAATACCGATTAATCGCCGGGGGCGAATGAGATATTAATTGATAGCGCTATTAGGTTTGACAAACCACACATCGTGACCGGGGGGATCGGGCGTGAACTAGTATGCCTTGTACTTGGTCAATGATGATAGACATTGACTCGGGATACAACGACTTGATTGTCACCAGCATTTGGTATCTTACAGTTTAGTACGCTTACAGATGGGGTAGCTCCCCATAACATGACTATAAATGCACTATTGAACAACTTACGTTTTTAGAACTAAAACTGGACAACTCGTGAACTTGTCAACTTTATGTTGACACGCTACTGCATGCTTTGCATATACTCAGTGATTCAGGAGCTTGCAGCTTAGGAGTGTAGTGGATGCATTAATCCGTGTTGGGTCTTTTTATAATGACTATGAACTTTAGACTTTTACTTGAACTGTTTAACTTATGCTTCCGCTGTCATATTTAAACGTTGTTTTAAACTTGAGACTTTGGACTTGGACTTTATTAGTCACTAATCGTATTGGTTTGATAAAACTGTTTTATTATTATGATTGTTCAATATGATTGGTGGCTTAATCCTGGTTAGTCACACGCCTCGCGGTAGTACTCCGTATGTGAAAATTGAGGGTGTGACAACATGCTTCTTTTTTAAAATAACCATTATTTTAATCGGCCCATCTTGATCTTTAACCTGTCGTGATCTAAACTTAATCTAATTCAAACTCATCCTAACTGTTTTTTTTAATATGCTCATTTAATCCAAACTCATCCTAACCTGATGATCAACTCAATCCAGTCTACCCATTTTATCATCTCTAAAATTAATAACAAAATAATCCATTACATAAAAACAAACATACTTACGCCATTAAAAAAAAATACTTAAAACCTACAAATAATAATAAAACAAACTTAAAGCTAATAAAAATTCATTTTTTATTATTTCGTCATCTAATATATTTAGTTAATAAAAGTTCAGAATAAAATATTAAAAAATATTAAATTTTTCCTAACAGTTCTTTGTCGAACGACTACTTTAGTAATATATACTTTTCTTCTAACGGATGCCGACTCCGATATTTCAGGGGTGTTGCTGATTATTTTAATTATGTAGTTTGTTTATGTTTAATTATCTAGTTTTTTATGTTTAATAATTATCTAGTTTATGTAAAGTTTTGAATTTTAATAAATTTTGTATTTTGGTTTATATTATTTTTATTTTATATATATTTTTAAAATTTTTAATAATTTTAAAGTTTTTTATTTTAATTTTTTTTTAAATAAATGGGGTCCACTTGTCATACTTTGAACTAGTGCGGTGCACCAAATCGGAATACCCCACCTCATCACCTCCAATGGGCAGATGGGGGAGGGGGTGTCCGGTATGGTTGGTCTGCTTTGGTTTTTTACCACCATTTTTACTAGTGCGTTTGGTTGCTCTAATACCCTCAGGTGAATGGGTAAAACAATGAGCCACATAGTCAGGAGAGGCATCAGCTCTCACTGTCTCAATATTTTTTTTTTTTTTTTTTTTTTTGAAGTAAATTACTTTTTGAGTCCTTATATTTTAGTGGTTTTAACCATTTTAGTACAAAATCAAAAAGTTTAACGCTCTAAGTCCCTAACCACTCATTTTATAACGTTTTGAGCCCATATATTTTAGGGTTATTGGATTTTAATAATCCTAAGTTTCACCCGTTGGCTGATAATAATCCCAACTTTAAAAATTCTCTTCAATAATCACAACTTGTAAAAGTTTAACCTCCATTGATCCTTTTCAAACATATAAGAATTTGGTCTCCTCAATAGATTCAATTACACCTAGAGACTTCTTAATTAATTTAAGTGCATCTATGTTAGAAAATGATCAATGGCGGCAAAACTTTTACAAGTTAAGATTATTGGAGGAAATTTTTAAAGTTGGGATTATTATCGGCCAACTGGTGAAAATTTAGGATTATTAAAATCCAATAACCCTATATTTTAATGATTTCAACCACTTGAGTTTAAAATCAAAAGCGCAACTGTTAAAAATTGGATTCAAAACGTTATAAAATAAACGGTTAGAGACTCAGGATGTTAAACTTCTTGATATCGGATTCAAATGATTAAAACCACTAAAACACAGGTACTCAAAAAGTAATTTACTCTTTTTTTTTTATTTCATAAGACTATCTTCAACTTTAAAGGCGTCCTTAGACGCCCATAAGTGTCTAATTAGCTGTCACATCATATACTTATAAATCTTTAAAAACACTCAATTTCATCTTTAACCATACAAACATCCTTATATATCCTTACATTTACCACATCATCACCTATGTTTTCATTGAATTTATGTATTTGAATTATTAAAATGTATTCAAATAATTAGATGAATTATAAATTAATATAAGTAAATAAGTAATATCAAATACAAAAAATAAACTAAATTTAAAAAAAAAAAACATAATAACATAATTAATAAAATCATAATTAATGCATTACATAAAAACAAAAATAAACTAAATTTAAACACAGATAGGTTAAATTTTGATGGATTAGAAAAAATAAATAAATAAATGAAGTGTATAAATCGAGCTGGTGAATAAGACTAAAAGCTTTAAGCAAATGGGGTAGTGGTGGAGTGGTTGAGTGGTTGAGTAAAGACTTAGGGGCTACTTGTTTACCTCTTAATGAGTCTCTTAATGGTTTAGACCTCTTACTGGTTCAACACTTAATGGTTCAGACTGTTTGTTTCTCGAGCAGATGTCTGAATGGTTCAGACATTTGCCTCTGAATGGTTAAGATTTATATAGACTCTGAATGGTTAAGTCCTCTAATTTGAATTGGTCAGACATTTGTCTCTGAACGGTTAAACATTATACATGCTCTTAATGGTTCAGATATCTTACTGGTTCAGCACTTAATAGTTCAGACCTCTTAGTGGTTCAGCACTTAACCATTCAGATGTTGTCAAACAGCCCCTTAATGTTCCTTGTGACCCAGGTTCGACTCCCACTCTCCCCATTATTTTCTTCGGCATCTAGGTGAAGGGAAAATATGGGTGACGTCGGTTCGTCTTGGATGGGAGGCGAGGTTTTACCGATTATTCTACTGCCGTGCCTTTGGTCGGGTGGAGCTCGAGTTTCCACGCATCTAGGAGAGCCAAGTGGCTGGAGGCGGTTGAGTAGTCGACCTTGACCACAGCGCCTGGTCCTTGCCGTTAAAAAAAAAGATTAAAAGCTTTAAGTTTGTGAAGTTATTTAATTCATATCTCATTTAATTGAGTTGGTGAATAAGATTAAAACTTTTAAGTTGGTGGAGTTATTTAATTCATATCTCATTTAATTATCTAGCTAGCTAATAATAAAATATAAAATATGGATTCAGTGGCACGATAACGTAGGGTCTGTTTGGTATGGGGTAATGGAATGGACGAATGAATGGAATAGACGAGAAAATGGAATGGACGAGGGAATGCAATTGATCATTACCATTCCATGTCTTTTTTGGTTACCATGTGTGAATGGAATGAATTATTATTGTGTATTGTTTGATAGGCAAGAAAAACGGAGTAATAAAATAAGCGGTGAGTGGTGGTGGTCGGTGGTAGTAATTGTGGGTGGTTATAGGTGGCGATGGTGGGTGTCGGCGGCGGCGATGGGTGGTGGTGGCGGCGAGTGGCGGTGCGGCGGTGACGACGAGTGGTGGCGGCGGCAAAGTGGGCGTTGGTGGTGGGTGGCAACAGAGGTGACGGTGGTGGTGGTGGCGTCGACGATAGTGGTGGGCGGCGACGGCGAGTGGCGTTGGCGGTTGGTCGCGATTGTGGGTGATAACGGTGGAGAGTGGGTGGTGGCGGCGATGGTGGCTGTCGGGGTGAGGTGGTGGCGGGCGGTGACGGTGGCTGTCGGGGTGAGGTGGTGGCGGGTGGTGGCGGGTGGCGGCGATGGCGTCGGTGGTGGGTAGTGGTGGTGGTGGGTTGTGGTGTTGTTGATAAATGGTGCAAGAGGGGATGGAATGGAAAAAAAATCATGGGGATGGAATGAATGATTTTGAGGGAATTGAATGCATTTTGGATGCGTAATTCCATTTCATTAATCAACCAAACCCCCTTTTCTTCATTCCCTTGTAATCATCCATTTCATTCCACCTCTTATTCATACATACCAAACACTACCGTAATCTCTTAGCCATTACAGATTGATAAATCATAAACTTCGCGGATGAGGTTTAATGCGCCTTTAAACTTTTTAGATCTTTTAGTGTATTTTATTGAATATTTTTAAATAATTAGTTTCGATTTAAACATATGTTAAAATTGCTTACTAGACTAAAAATGTTTTCTATTGAAAACAAATCTCATTCATTAAAATTCATATAGAAATATAAAAAAACAAAGTTGTGTGTATATATACAAGCATACATACATATATGTATAGATATTCATACATAGGGGTAAGATCAAATAAAAAGTGTGTTTTGCCTAAGACCGAAGGGTGTGCGGCTCGTCCCCCCCGTCCCACACCGCCCCCTTGGGGCTCGTCGGGTCGCAAACGAAAAAAATACAGATGAAAGAGACGAGGCAGCTGATTGGCAGAAACTTTGTTCTCTCTCTCTCTCTCTCCATGCAGGGTACAACTCAATTAGCACAAGGTACAACTCTTGGGTAGTCCATTGCTTCCCCCTCCACACCCTTGGGTAGTCCCCAAGGGGATGGTCCTTCACCTATGGTGATGTGGCGCCTATGTGACGGGTAGTCCCCAGAGGGACTAAGCAAACCACACCGCATGGTCTAAGTAAGATGAGAAGGAATCTTAACTATTTATTTTTTAAATCAATGGTTAAATGAAAATGTAGGAAAAAAGAAAAGTTCAAGGGTATTTTAGGAAAATCCTATGTTTTGACTTTCTCTCTCCACATGCAAAGCACGTGCATATTCCACCCCCATTTTTTAGACGTTCATAACTTTTTATACGACATTATTTTTAATAAAATTTCACCATAAAATCGAGCTTCTTTTTATTTTTAATTTAAGTATCATATTGCTATATAAAATATGACGACTAAAAAACCCACAAAAATGTGTTGATTTTCTATGTTGTATACCATTTTTTGTGTTAGATTTTTGTACTACATTTTTGTGCTAAATTTTTTGTGCTGAATTTTTGTCTTAGATTTTTTTTTTCTAAATTTTTTTGTGTTGGATTTCTTGTACTATTTATAAGGACCAAAATGTTTTAGTACAAAATACCCCTCCTTCCTACATATAAGAAGTGGCACATGTCATTATCACAATTCTTCTTACGCTACTTAGGCAAAATCCAATTTTTAGTGGATCCTTCCCCTTCATACACAAAATAATACACACATGCATATACATGCATACAGACACAACATAAACATGTAAAATAATTGTTATTTTTCCTTTTTCATTTATTAATAACTAGGTTAGAACCCCATGTATTACACGGGTTGAATAAATGTAATTTTATATATTAAATAATAAAAAAGTTATATTTTTATTAATCTCGTATATTGTACGGGTTAAATAAATGTAATTTTATATATCAAATAATAAAAAAAGTTATATCTTTAAAAACCATATGTATTACACAGATTAAATAAATGTAATTTTGTATACTAAATAATAAAAACGTCGTATCTTTAAAAAAACTCGTGTATAATCGGGTTGAATAAATCTACCAAATAATAAAAAATTACATTCTTAAAAACCCACACGTGTTGAATATATTTAAAAAAGATTTATATTTTTAAAAACCATGTGTATTACACAGATTAAATAAATCTAATTTTGTATATTAAATACTAAAAACGTCGTATCTTTAAAAAACCCGTGTATAGTCGGGTTGAAAAATCTACCAGGTAAAAAAAAAGTTATATCCTTAAAAAAACTAGTGTATTACACGTGTTGAATAAATCTAATTTTACATAGCAAACGATAAAAAGTATATCTTTAAAACTTCATGTATTACACGGGTTATATAAATGTAACTTTGTATAGTAAATAATAAAAAAAAATTAAATTTTTAAAAATCCCGCGTTTTACACGAAATGAATAAATATAATTTTGTATATCAAATAATAAAAAAAGGTATATTTTTAACAAATTAAGATAACATTTAATATTAATTTATTACTTATATATTTAATATAAGATAAGTAGGAAATAGAGATATTTGTTTTAAAAATATTTAAATAACCATTTAAATTTGAGGATAATATTTTATTAAAGTATGATAAGATTTAATATTAATTTATTATTTATTTATTTAGTTAATATAAGATAAATATATATTTGAGAATGCCTTCAATGAATGACACGTGTCCAAAATTTGGTTTCTTTTATTATAGTTTTTTTTTGGAACGGTGAATTTCTTTTTGAGTGACCAAATGTTACACCGCCTAATCGGTAGCCCTAGCCAAGCCTGCCCAGACTTACGTTGTCTTAAACGGACTCGCGCTGGGTTGGCCATAGATATATATTATTAAAAGTGATAAATAATGATTAAAAAATTAAGTTAATAATAAATAATAAAGATATTAAACAAACTTTTCGTGGGAAGGAAAGGGTATAAAAAACTTCCGGTAACACCAGGTATATATAAATTTTTCGGGAAACGCTTACTTACTATTTTCACACGAAAACTTTTATATAAACTTATAAAACTGTTAAACTTGTACTATTATAATTATTATAATACCACAGGGACCAAAATGACTGTTTACTCTTATTTTTAATATAAAACGATTAATACCACTTTACTGTAAGGAATGGTTGTTGATTTCTAAAGACATTCGAATAAATAAGTAGCAAAAATAATTATTAGTTTTAAAACAAATAACCTATGATTATTATTTAAAAAAGTGCTATTTTTTTTATAAATGCTACAGTCTTGAAAGATGTTTTTATGCAATATGTAAAGGGTGTCGTTTTACCAAGGAGATCAACACATGGTACTTGGTAGCTTGGGTGGTTGTTGTTGTGATGAAGATGCACGTTGTTCAGAAGACGATGTTGATGATATCTCGGTGTTTATTTCCTCGTGCATCTCCATCGGCTCCTTCTGCTTGCCGTGAGGAGTTGGTGTCTCGGTGTTTATATCCTCATGCATCTCTGTCGGCTGCTTCTGCTTGTCGTGAGGAGTATCTGAAGGCATATCCGTCATTTCTACGCTGACAGATGTGCTTATAGTGTCAATTCTTAGCTTATCAACTCAATTAACCTGCACATTTAGCTGACGCCATCAGATACCAATGAGAATCTGGTGCACTTAAACTTAATAAAGTAAAATTAGTTGCGTACATACAGTTTCTTGCTGAATCTCTTTGTATTACGCAAAGAAAGGAATGAGTAGTTCACGAACACATAATGTCATAATGGATCTATCTATATATGCATTTTATGGGTGAAGTCAAGGTCAACGTCTATCAGGTTTTAGGGGGTGTTTGGCTAAGCTTTTTGACTTCTCCTTCTCATTCTCAGAGGACTTATTCTTCTCAATCTTGAAGACAAAAAAAAACCTTGAAAAGTCCTTTTCCTGTTTGTGTTTGGCTAAGCTTTTCTCATCTTCCTGACTTCTTAATAATCTTTGGCTAAACTTCTCCTTCTCAAAATGACTTTTAGCTCTATATAAGTCAATAAGTCATTTTAAGAAGGAATCTCAAACACCCCCTTAATATTTCATATTTGAGTCCTTTCTCAAGTGCCTCTTCTTGACCGCTTCAACTCGATCCTTTAGAAAGCGTCTTGACTATCCTCATTCACAACCTAACTAAACTAAACCTTTCATATAAAATTAATTTTTTTCTTTTCCACTCACACAACTCGACCTATCTCAATTTTTGACGTACATTCACAACACAACCCAACCCAACCTAAGTTTTTATTAAATAAATGTAGGAAACGCTTATTTTTATTGTCTTAAAAATAATAATATAAAATTTTAAAAAGTTAAATAAAAGTTATTTATATAAAAATTTAAAAGTTAAACCATCAATTTATACTAGAAAATATACCTTTTAAACGAACTCTGTTTTTAATAAAATTTATATCGTAATTTTCAACTTTTTTTCTAAGAAATACGGTGTATTTAGTTTTTTTCTTAAATTTAAAATAGGACCCGTCTATTCACACACCCCCTGGTCTATTCACACATCAAAACGCTCCGCTTTGGCCAAAGCGGGGCGCTTTAGATTAAAGTCAACAGACAAAGGCTGAGCATGTCACATCCTGTCTGGCGACCTCGTACCGAAGCGCCCCACTTTGGCCAAAGCGAGGTGTTTTGGTCTGGCAGTTTATTTTTGGGGGAAAAAGTAGGGTTTTGGTGAAAAAAAATGGGTTGTTGGTTTGTTGTTAGATTGTATTTGGTTGTGTTTTTTTGTTGAAAGGTTGTAGATTTTTGTTTTATTTTTATAAAACATATATAATTTAAAGTTGATTTAAAGTTATTTTATTTTTACAAAACATATATATATATATATATTAGTGTTATTAATTTATCAAGTAATAAGTTACTTTTTTTTTTGTTTTTTTGTCAATTTATATGATATCTTTGACTAATTTATATTGTTATGTTCTTTGACTAATTTATATTGTTTATGTTCTTTTATATTCGGTCATCTTTCAAAACTATAACACTCGAATGTACAGAAAATCCCGAAGAAGTTTAACAAAGATCACCGGAAGTGAATCCTATTGAACAACAATGTCCTATTAATTGTTTCAGATGACATGCTTGGTAACAAAAAGGAACAGTTTCTTCTTTTGTTCTTCAATCTTTGTTAGTTATTAATGTTTTATTTTTTTCTACTTTTAGAAAGGTTTGAGAGAGAAAGTTGTAGTCAAATTACAGTTAGTCTTAAATGGTAAAAAAATGTGATGATACCAAAAGAAGCTTGCAAAGCACACTATGTGGAACACTCGTCATTCCTCCGGTATTGTATATCAAGTTGCTTTCTGTCCTTCTGGCACGCCTCATATAATATTAAATATAATTACGTAATCTTATTGAACGTGAACAAACCATCCATGTATGTTGCAACAGATTCAACAATATCGCATTCGATATTAAATATACTTTTCAAAAAAGCCTTATAAATATTCTCATCACAATCTATGACAAAACTGAACATAATCCCAAATTGTTTAGAGAAGCGCTTTTATCATGTGTCATATAACGCAAACAAGTTCTCCACAGTTTGTGCAAATGAAATCCTGAAATCCACTTCATAAATAATCGAGAAAAACTTCTTCGAGCTAACTGCTGATATCTCATCCTTCTTATCTTACTATTAAACGAGGTTGTTCTCCACAATGACGATACGCTTGTTTACTGTCACATGAATAAGTCAACGCATATTCTTGTTTGCAACTTGCAAGTATACTGGCTAATAAAAATATGTTTAACTTTTGAATTATGTATATTCTCTAACTTTTGAAGGTTCTTTATATGCTTCTTTCCTGATGCATGTCTGTGCCGGAGAGTAGAAGAGTCGCATTGCCGGTGCCGGAGAGATGTTGCCGCAAGGGGACCGTTTTTTGTTTGAGAGTAGAAGAGTCGCATTGCCGGTGCTGGAGAGATACGATGTTTGTGCCGATATCTCATCCTTTTATCTTGTTCAAAGTTTCTACGACAAAGTTTTCTCCGTTGCTAATTTATCCACTCACCGTGAAATCGAACAGTTTCTTCATAGATTCCGTCCGGTTTCAAAGCCGGTTGAGGATTACGAGTGTTCTAGACTCGTTCAAGGCATGCTTGTTTGTGTGATTTACAGAAATAAGGATGCATTCCACGGTAAACAATGCAACTGATGCAACCGGAGCTGTTATCTCGGTTGTTCAGTACTTCCGAGACGATTCAAGTGTCCTATGAAGCAAGTGTCTGTCTATTCAATTGAGAGGAATCATTGCATTATATCCCCGTTGAAAATAAGTGTTTGTAATGATGGGACCCTTGATTTGAAACGCATAATGTGAAACACACGAATATGTGGTTTCAACGAATTGTTGGACTTCTTGTTCCAAATGCAGCTGATGAAACCAGAGCTGTTATCTCGGTTGTTCAGTACTTCCGAGACGATTCAACTGATGAAACCGGAGTTGTTATCTCGGTTGTTCAGTACTTCCGAGATGACTCAACTGATGAAACCGGAGCTGTTATCTCGGTTGTTCAGTACTTCCGAGATGATTCAAGTGAGAGGAATCATTGCATTACATCCCCGTTGAAAGATGATAACCCAACAGTGGAGGATCTCATTCTACAACTTCGATAAATTCAGGGGTATTCGTAAAAAATGTTTCCTAGATGTTTGAAGACCAACAAATGTCTAAATTCGTTGCATGCATTCATATTGTTGAGACAACAACAAATAATGAACGAATTGTTGGACTTCTTGTTCCAAATGCAGTTGTAGGATCCGTACTTAAAGGTCTCTCTAAAATATGCAACTTTACGGCACGCTTACCTTAATCTCATATTCCACGGAGTCACAAATCCGACAATAGGGCCCACGGATCATAAGCCCACTTGCGGTACAACTGGGAATTGCAAACCGTAACCGTTTTTTACTATGGGAACGGTGGCTATGGGAAACACAAGTTTTCTTTTTGAGCTTGATTATTGAAAAGATTTGTTGAAATCAAAGAAAAGAGTAAAAAAGATGAAAGGAGGCGTGTTAACGCAAATGCAATACTTACAATTAACCAACATACATTGATTGTGGATTTAACTTGCAACATACATCAAAGCTTCATGCAATCGAGACCGCCTTGTTAATTTTAATGAAGCAACGAAGATTGAATGTGCCAAACAGAAACTAAAACGGAACATAATCCCAGATTATCTAGAAAAGTGCTTTTATCATGTGTCATATGATAACAAGAGTATGTTGTTCCAAGATCAATTCCAATTGCAGTTTTTTCAACTCTCCTGGCCATTTTGCGGTACAACCGGGAATTGCAAACCGCAACCGTTTTTTACTATGGGAACGGTGGCTATGGGAAATACAAACCGCAATCGTTTGTGACTATGGGAATGGTGGCTTTGGGTAACACAAGTTTTCTTTTTGAGCTTGATGGATGTCCGTTATCTCAACGCTTCTCCTTACATTACTGATCTGGAATTGGAGAACCGTTGTGTATTTGCTTACTGATTATTGAAAAGATTTGTCGAAATCGAAGAAAAGAGTAAAAAAGATGAAACGAGGCGTGTTAACGCAAATGCGATACTTACAATTAACCAACATACATTGATTGTGGATTTAACTTGCAAAGTGCGATACTTAAACATCCATTGAATTAACAACGAATGACAAAGCATAAACCCTAATGTGGGCAGCACTTAAACATCCATTGGATAGTTTAATCGATCGGACATTGAATCGTAGCAGCGATCGAGTTAATACCCGGTATCGGAGCAGCGCCTCGCTAATTATATATGAATTTTCGACTTCAGAGTACTATTCTTTCGTTTTTGAAAGTTTTGATCGAAACCAGTGGACTGTGCAAGTGACGGGCTATTTATAGATAATTTTAGGTCCTGGCGCGGCCCGCGTGACCCACCCCTTATATCTTACGCGGCCCGCGTGGCCGCCCAGTCTACGAGTAGCCTTGACCAGTCACGAGTAGGTTAGCCAGGTGGTCGCTACGTGGATCCAGAATACTTATCCGGTCAACACAGGTTTGACGCGGCCCGCGTAAGGTATGCTTAACCTTTACGCGGCCCGCCTGAAGACCATACTTCTGGTTTTCTTGATTTTTCATGCACAGTATGGTTTCAGGGGTCCGGGTTTTCACTTGTGGGTTGATTTATGACATATTTGAGAGTCCTTACACAAAATTGCCCATTTCAAATTACAAAAATCCTATGATATATAAATTAATTCAAATAAAGTATTAATACAAATAAACTTAGAAGCGAAAAGCTTAGCAGTGAATAAATTAATTCGATTTGACATGGATAAATTCATATCTTGTTTTCTTTTATCTTCACAACCCTCTAAAAACTTAGCAGCGAAAAGCAACAGTACAATGTTAATTATTAAAGCTTGTGAAAATATATTCTATGAATTAGCTAATGGAATATGATAATATAGATGGAAGATATGATATGATAAGCTTGTGGTTGTTTTTTTTAGGTGATTTCTTGGACCGTAATGAATTAAAGTTTTGGTATTTTGCTTTTTGTATACATGATTGTCACTCGTATTTTTTATGATTGTTACTCTAGCTCGTGAGAAAAATAATGAAAAAAAATAACTTGGTAAAAGACGCAGTAACGATAAATGATAAAAACTAGTAAAAAATGGGTAAATATACAATTTTCTAAATTTTAGTAAAATTAAGGGTAAAATAGTCATTATAAAATGTAATTTTAATAAAATAAATCAAATGGGTAAATTTGCAATTTCATTAGTTAATAGAGAGGAAATATGCAATTTTATTTTAGGCTTGGGTAAATATGCAATTTAACAGTCTTTTAAGGGGAAATATGCAAAAAACCCTCTAATCAAAATCAATAAAATCAAGTATAGATTAGTAAACATCACCAATGTACAAAATTAATTGTAACATCCCTAAATTTCAAAACTTTATACTAGAATTTTTAAAAGTGTATAATAAACAAGAATCAATTAACCGGGATAAATAACCCAGTTAGTTAGAAGTCTTGTAGTAACACAGGAATGAGTTAAAAAGCCAAAGATATAAACTAAATGAAAGTGGAGGGACTTAGGTTGTCAAAATTGAAACTCAATTTACTAATAATTAGTAAAACAAAAACCAAACACTCCATTTTTGGGAGTTCTGGTCGACCAAGAAACCACAGGGTCGACACCCTCATCTTCACAACCCTAAATTCTACTAAAAACCCAAAATTGAAGGCTCAAATCATGTCATAATCGAAATCTGAGCATAGAATCGTGATCTCCTCGTCAAGGAGGTCATAAGGTATGTCAATTTAGGTTGTTTTGATACAACTCAAGTTCTTGCATGTGATTGAAATCAAAGGTTGAGCTTGATTATGTGTTGTAAAACATGAAATTGGAAGTAATGTGAAGTCTAGGGACAAACCCTAGATGATTTCTTGTCAAAATCTTGCATTTTAGTTGTAAGGATCAAAATCACTATAGTGAGTGATTAGTAAGTTAGTAGAACTTGATAAACACTAGGATTAAGATTCTTGTTCTAGTGTAAACTGAAATTGTGAATTAATCTCTGAAATTGATGATGTTAAAATATGTGTATATTGACTAGTTGAAGTTAATTCGAGTGATAAATTCAAGTTATGAACTTGGTTTAGATCATGTAGAAATCTGACCCGCAAGGTGTTTGATAAAACGCCTAAATGAGGGTTAGAATGTTAAAGATTGCTAAAAACGCAGATTTGTATATGTTATGAATTTATGCGTTAAAGCTTATGAAAGAGTTCTAATCTTGTTATGAATTGAACTCTTTAGGCAAGGAATCCGGAACGTCAAGTGGACACGCCGGAGGTGATACTCGCGGAAAAGGTGTGCTTTAAAGGTACGTGACTTTAGTCTCGTTGTATTATGTAATAACATTTAGTTTTAAATGTACAAACGATGTTGGATTGTAATTGATGCGTTTGATGTATCGTTAAAGTGGCGAAGTTCACTAGATCCACCAACGGGTCAAAATAAACATTAGAAGTTTGGTTTGGTATAATAATAAAGTGATGGTATTCACTAGATAGCCAAACGGGTCAAAATGTTGCTTGAAAACAAATCACATGAGTAGAGACTTAAAAGTCTCATATCTTGCTAGGTGATAGATGGTAATACATCAATAAATTAGTTCTGATATTTTAAGTCTACGAACCCGGTATATCGGGTCAAAATAGAAGTTAATAGAAGGTGTCATTTGAAACGGGATGCATGAATTCCGAGAAAAACAAGTGTTTAGTTCGGAGAAAACGCGAAGCCATGGTATGGCGCGTATACTCCAAGCTCATAAGCCCGGTTAATTGGGTAATTATGTCAAAAAGGTTTTAAGAATGGAAAAAGGGGTGCTATGCACTTACACTAATGGGTTGAATAATGGAAATAAGGAAATTGTGAACCACTTCACGGTATCTCGATTTCTGTGTTGTGAAATTTACATGGTTGAATCCGTAATTTTATTACGGACTCATAGAAGGAAGAATCGGTTAAATCGGACTAATGAGTAAAAAGTTATGACATTTCAAAGTTGAAAAATAGTCTAAGGACAGATCTGCAGAACCCACCGTAAATTACGGTCCCACCGTAATTTACGGTGGACATCAAAAAGCTTTACGGCAATATGCTCCTGTGTTACGGCAGACCATGTTTGTTCAGGGTCCACCGTAACTTACGGTGACACCGTAAGCTACGGTGGCACCCTGAAAACTTGAATTTAGTTTGTTATTCTGCGACGTTATAACTCGTTTATACGTAATGTATTGTTGTCAAAACTAATGATTTTAGTGTTTGACCCTAGGTATGATGAAGTTTTCCCCGGATGGTGATCAAGTATGATGTCAAGAACCGAACACACATTTTGAAGCTTCCGCATAAATCTTAATTTTGTCTAGATGTAATCATGTTGTAAACACTTTTGTTAATCACGTTTCAAATCCCGTAAACTAGTGGTTAGTTTACTAGCAAGGGTTAACTTTTAAACTTGTTATGGATTATCTTGGGATGTGTTTGGTACTATCTCAAGTGTGTATGGTTTAAACACGAAAACACTTTGTAAACTCTGATTTTTATAAAGTTTCATGTAATTATTAGTTAATTCCGTCAAATTATTTAGGGTGTTACAAGTTGGTAATCAGAGCCCAAGGTTGTTAACAAGTGTTCGGTTCAAGCTTGATCAAACATCCGGTAAGAGTTAATTGTTTTAAAGTAGAGTCACTAAGTATAAAAAGGGAAGTAAGGAATGAAATGCATGGGAAGAGCGTGTTAACACACTCAAACCCGGAAAGTGCATTAAATAAGAACGGTGAAAACAAGTTATGAACGTGAACAAACCGAAGTGAATAAATCATACGTCATAAATGAAATGTTAACGTTTAATGTAAACATTTCAGTTAAAGATGACGGATAAAGGCAATGATGATGCGGTGCCAAGAGTCACCGAGCAAATGAGAGAAGTGATTGCTGAAGAGGTAGGAAAAGCAATCGAAAACAGTTTGTCGGGTTTCATCGGCAAAATCCAAACCACGGTATTATCAGTGGTGGAAGAAAGAATCAAGAAATTGGAAGATAATACCAATTTAGTAAAGGAGAAGTCAGAAGGACGAAAATCTTGTTCTTATAAAGAGTTCATGGCGTGTAAACCGCCCATTTACAATGGGGAGGTTGACCCGATCATATGTCAGCGATGGTTAGGCGATATGGATGGGGTGTTCGAAAGGACTCATTGTGATCCGGATGACTACGTAGCCTATGGCACGGGTCAGTTAAGGGGTCAAGCGAAAGACTGGTGGGATAACAAGAAGAAGGAAATTGGAAGCGAAGCGGCTAAGGCTATGACATGGGATGAGTTTAAGACACCGTTTCTTAAACATCACAGTCCCAAGGCAGTCATTAACAAGATCAAGGAAGAATTCATGCAGCTTCGACACAAGGGTGAATCTATTGACAAAATCACGGGAATATTCATGGATAAGATAAAGTTCTATGATGAATTGGTGACAAATGAAGAACAAAAGGTCTATTACTACCATAACATGCTAAGTGCGGAATATAGAGAGTTCTTAACCCCTTCAAAATACGAGACCCTTACCGAGATTGTCAATGCTGCTCGAGAAAGGGAGATCGAACTGAAAAAGAGCATAGAAAGAGGTGAAAGAAGGGCTCAGATAGTCAATCCAAGCCCAACGAAAAAGGCGCGCACAACAGAATCCTCAAAGAAACAAGAAGGTAAAGGCGGGTCATCAAACTGCAAGATATGCGGGAAAGGGCACAAAAGTGAGTGCCGGTTCAAGGACAAACCATGTCCTATATGTGGGAAGACGGGACACACGGCTGCATTGTGCCAAGGAAAGGTGTCGGTGTGTTACAAATGCTACCAACCGGGTCACAAGAAATCTGAGTGCCCGGAGTTGGTTGGAAAGAAAGATGACAAGAATACACCTGCTGAGACACCAAGAGCAAAGGCGAGATCCTTCCAGTTGACGGCAATGGAGGCAAAAACAGAGCCCGATGTGGTCTCAGGTATATTTGCCATAAATTCAATTCCTGCACATGTGTTATTTGATACGGGTGCGAATAAATCTTTTGTTTCATATGGATTTATTCGACATCCTTCTTTTGTACTAACAAAATTGCCTATGCCATTAGAGGTAGAAATAGGTGATAACAAAAGTTTTCTTGTATGTGATGTATGTCGAGATTGCAAAATAAGCATTGATGATGAAGAATATTTGATAGACTTGATCCCTATGTCAATGGGAGAATTTTAAGTAGTGGTAGGGATGGATTGGTTATCCCGACATCATGCAAAGGTGATATGTTTCCGCAAGGAGATACAGTTGACATTTCCAAGTGGAAAGCAAGTCACCATTTATGGCGAAAAAGGGGGCAGTCCCGTTATGTGCTCAATACTAAAAGCCCACAAACTTATGAGGCGCGGATGTAAAGCATTCATGATATACGCAAACGAACCTAATAAAGAGACGCCAAAGATGGAAGACGTACCAGTGGTACGTGAATACGCTGATGTATTTCCGGAAGATTTACCGGGAATACCGCCAGTACGGGAGGTAGAGTTCGGGATCGAATTGGTTCCGGGCGCAAAACCTGTGGCCAAGGCGCCGTATCGACTCGCGCCATCAGAATTGCAAGAATTGATGTCACAAATCCAAGAATTGCTCGACAAGGGATTTATTCGGCCAAGCGTGTCACCATGGGGCGCACCGGTATTATTCGTGAGAAAGAAGGACGGGAGCATGCATATGTGCATTGATTACCGGGAGTTGAATAAACTCACGGTAAAGAATCGATATCCGCTTCCAAGAATTGATGATCTATTTGACCAATTACAAGGTGCAAGTTGGTTCTCAAAAATCGACCTCAGATCGGGGTATCATCAGTTGAAAGTCAAAGAGGAGGATGTACCGAAAACGGCTTTTCGTACACGGTACGGACATTACGAGTTCCTCGTGATGTCCTTTGGGTTGACTAATGCACCCGCGGCTTTCATGGATCTCATGAACCGGGTTTGCAAACCCATGCTAGACAAGTTAGTGATAGTGTTTATCGATGATATCTTGATATACTCCAAGAATGAAGCAGAACACGCAAGTCATTTGCGTGAAGTGTTGGAGACGCTCAGGAAAGAGAAATTGTATGCGAAATTTTCAAAATGTGCCTTCTGGTTACGAGAGGTGCAATTTCTTGGGCATATCATTAGTGCAAACGGAGTGCTAGTAGATCCTTCAAAAATAGAAGCTGTGTCAAGATGGACTCCACCGAAGAACCCTTCGGAAATTAGAAGCTTCTTGGGGCTTGCGGGTTATTATCGGAGATTCATACAAGATTTCTCCAAAATTGCTACGCCGTTGACCAAACTAACCCGTAAGGATGAAAATTTTATTTGGGCTGAGGATCAAGAAAGGGCGTTCCAAACGCTCAAGGAAAAATTAACCCATGCGCCGGTGTTGACATTACCGGACGGAACGGAGGATATGGTAGTATACTCGGATGCATCGCATTCGGGACTTGGCTGTGTTTTGATGCAGTGGGGCAAGGTTATAGCCTATGCCTCGAGACAGCTAAAGACTCATGAGAAGAGATATCCTACCCATGACCTTGAGTTGGCAGCAGTGGTGTTTGCCTTGAAGATATGGAGGCATTACTTGTACGGGGTGAAGTGCACTATCTTTACCGATCACAAAAGCTTAAAATATTTCTTCGATTAGAAGGAATTAAATATGAGGCAGAGGCGGTGGTTAGAAACTGTCAAAGACTTTGATTGCGAAATACATTACCACCCCGGGAAGGCTAACGTAGTGGCAGACGCGTTGAGCCGAAAGACGGATTATATGCCTATTCGAGTACGATCGATGCAATTAATTGTGACATCGGGTTTGCTTGAACAAATCCGAAAATCTCAAATTGAAGCAATCAAGGAAGAAAATGTGAAGAAGGAAAGGATAGTTGGGCAACTAAAAGACCTGGAGGATGGTAATCAAGGATTGAAAACTCGATTTGGGAGAATTTGGGTTCCAAATACGTGTGGGGCCAAGGCGCGTCTTCTTGACGAGGCCCATAAATCTCATTATTCAATTCATCCGGGGGTGACCAAAATGTATAATGATGTAAAACAAAACTATTGGTGGCCCGGAATGAAAAGAGATATTGTGAAGTATGTGGAGAAGTGTCTGACTTGTTTACAAGTCAAAGCGGAGCACCAAAAGCCATATGGTAGGTTGCAACCGCTGGATATCCCAGTTTGGAAATGGGAACAAATCACGATGGATTTGTTAACCAAATTGCCCAAAACCAATCGCGGATTTGATGCTATATGGGTAGTCGTAGATCGATTGACCAAAAGTGCCCACTTCATTCCGATTCGTGAAACTTATACATCCGAGAAGATGTCGGAAGTGTACACCAATGAAATCATAGCACGTCACGGAGTGCCGATATCCACTGTGTCAGACAGAGATACTCGGTTCACCTCTAAATTCTGGCGCGAATTCCAAGAGCAAATGGGAACTAAATTGTTCATTAGCACTGCCTATCATCCGCAAACGGATGGGCAAAGTGAGAGAACAATACAAACGTTGGAAGATATGTTGCGGGCTTGCATCATCGACTTCGGGGGTAGTTGGGATGTCCATCTACCATTGGTCGAATTTTCATATAACAATAGCTATCAATCGAGCATTAAAATGGCCCCGTATGAAATGTTATATGGTAGAAAGTGTCGAACCCCGGTGTGTTGGGGAGAAGTGGGACCACGAGGATTAGCACCTACTGATATAATCCGAACTACGAATGAGAAAATCGATGTGGTCCGAGCTCACCTAAAAGCAGCTCAAGATCGACAAAAGTCGTACGCGGATAAGCGAAATAGGCCTATTGAGTTTCAAGTAGGCGATAAGGTAATGCTGAAAGTATCTCCGTGGAAAGGAATTATTCGGTTCAGAAAGAGAGGGAAGTTGAGCCCGAGGTTCATTGGGCCATTCAGGATCACTGAACGGGTTGGCAAGGTAGCATATCGCCTTGAACTACCCGAGGAGTTGAGTGGAATTCATAACACCTTCCATGTGTCACATCTCCGAAAATGCTTAGCAGATGAAACTGATTGTATCCGCTATGATGACATCGAGGTGGATAGCAGCCTCAACTATGCAGTGAGGCCAATTGCAATCTTAGATCGAAAGGAGAAGAGTCTGAGGAACAAAGTAATTAACCAAGTGAAGGTTAAGTGGGAGCATAGGAAGGGTGCGGATACCACGTGGGAATCCGAAGAAGAGATGCAACGGCTCTACCCTAAACTATTTGGTACGTAATACAGTTTCGGGGACGAAACCCTTTTTAAGGGGGGTGGACTTGTAACATCCCGAAATTTCAAAACTTCATACTAGAATTTTTAAAAGTGTATAATAAACAAGAATCAATTAACCGGGATAAATAACCCAGTTAGTTAGAAGTCTTGTAGTAACACAGGAATGAGTTAAAAAGCCAAAGATATAAACTAAATGAAAGTGGAGGGACTTAGGTTGTCAAAATTGAAACTCAATTTACTAATAATTAGTAAAACAAAAACCAAACACTCCATTTTTGGGAGTTCTGGTCGACCAAGAAACCACAGGGTCGACACCCTCATCTTCACAACCCTAAATTCTACTAAAAACCCAAAATTGAAGGCTCAAATCATGTTATAATCGAAATCTGAGCATAGAATCGTGATCTCCTCGTCAAGGAGGTCATAAGGTATGTCAATTTAGGTTGTTTTGATACAACTCAAGTTCTTGCATGTGATTGAAATCAAAGGTTGAGCTTGATTATGTGTTGTAAAACATGAAATTGGAAGTAATGTGAAGTCTAGGGACAAACCCTAGATGATTTCTTGTCAAAATCTTGCATGTTAGTTGTAAGGATCAAAATCACTATAGTGAGTGATTAGTAAGTTAGTAGAACTTGATAAACACTAGGATTAAGATTCTTGTTCTAGTGTAAACTGAAATTGTGAATTAATCTCTGAAATTGATGATGTTAAAATATGTGTATATTGACTAGTTGAAGTTAATTCGAGTGATAAATTCAAGTTATGAACTTGGTTTAGATCATGTAGAAATCTGACCCGCAAGGTGTTTGATAAAACGCCTAAATGAGGGTTAGAATGTTAGAGATTGCTAAAAACGCAGATTTGTATATGTTATGAATTTATGCGTTAAAGCTTATGAAAGAGTTCTAATCTTGTTATGAATTGAACTCTTTAGGCAAGGAATCCGGAACGTCAAGTGGACACGCCGGAGGTGATACTCGCGGAAAAGGTGTGCTTTAAAGGTACGTGACTTTAGTCTCGTTGTATTATGTAATAACATTTAGTTTTAAATGTACAAACGATGTTGGATTGTAATTGATGCGTTTGATGTATCGTTAAAGTGGCGAAGTTCACTAGATCCACCAACGGGTCAAAATAAACATTAGAAGTTTGGTTTGGTATAATAATAAAGTGATGGTATTCACTAGATAGCCAAACGGGTCAAAATGTTGCTTGAAAACAAATCACATGAGTAGAGACGTAAAAGTCTCATATCTTGCTAGGTGATAGATGGTAATACATCAATAAATTAGTTCTGATATTTTAAGTCTACGAACCCGGTATATCGGGTCAAAATAGAAGTTAATAGAAGGTGTCATTTGAAACGGGATGCTTGAATTCCGAGAAAAACAAGTGTTTAGTTCGGAGAAAACGCGAAGCCATGGTATGGCGCGTATACTCCAAGGTCATGAGCCCGGTTAATTGGGTAATTATGTCAAAAAGGTTTTAAGAATGGAAAAAGGGGTGCTATGCACTTACACTAATGGGTTGAATAATGGAAATAAGGAAATTGTGAACCACTTGACGGTATCTCGATTTCCGTGTTGTGAAATTTACATGGTTGAATCCGTAATTTTATTACGGACTCATAGAAGGAAGAATCGGTTAAATCGGACTAATGAGTAAAAAGTTATGACATTTCAAAGTTGAAAAATAGTCTAAGGACAGATCTAAAGAACCCACCGTAAATTACGGTCCCACCGTAATTTACGGTGGACATCAAAAAGCTTTACGGCAATATGCTCCTGTGTTACGGTAGACCATGTTTGTTCAGGGTCCACCGTAACTTACGGTGACACCGTAAGCTACGGTGGCACCCTGAAAACTTGAATTTAGTTTGTTATTCTGCGACGTTATAACTCGTTTATACGTAATGTATTGTTGTCAAAACTAATGATTTTAGTGTTTGACCCTAGGTATGATGAAGTTTTCCCCGGATGGTGATCAAGTATGATGTCAAGAACCGAACACGCATTTTGAAGCTTCCGCATAAATCTTAATTTTGTCTAGATGTAATCATGTTGTAAACACTTTTGTTAATCACGTTTCAAATCCCGTAAACTAGTGGTTAGTTTACTAGCAAGGGTTAACTTTTAAACTTGTTATGGATTATCTTGGGATGTGTTTGGTACTATCTCAAGTGTGTATGGTTTAAACACGAAAACTTTTTGTAAACTCTGATTTTTATAAAGTTTCATGTAATTATTAGTTAATTCCGTCAAATTATTTAGGGTGTTACATTAATGCTAAACCAAATTATACAAAAAGAAATAACTGACAGATGAAATACAGATAGACAAAGCTATACACGTCCTACGTATCCAGGTCCTCCCATGACTTGCGTATCCAGGTCCTCCCATGACTAAATAAATAATTGACAGATGAGGATCCTCCAGTTTAAAACAGATTCAATAAAATGTCATTCAAAACCTAAAAATCTATACAAATATCATAAAGATCTAATTAGTTTAAAACAAAAGCTCACTTATTATTCAACAGATTCTTCACCGTCGCAACTATCACGTAAAACACCTATACAGACCTTATCTTTCTATTTCAAAGTTGACCAAAAGTAAAACAGATGTTCAAACCACTGATTGAATTATTCAAACGTCTGTTGAGCCCAACAGAGGTTTCTATCAGACATTTTGAAAAACAGACCTTATCTTTCTTTTTCAAAGTTGACCAAAAGTAAAACAGATGTTCAAACCACTGTTGAGTTATTCAAACGTCTGTTGAGCCCAACAGAGGTTTCTATCAGACATTTCGAAAAACAGACCTTATCTTTCTTTTTAAAAGTTAACCAAAAGTCAAACAGATGTTCAAACCATTGATTGAGTTATTCAAACGTCTGTTGAGCCTAACAGAGGTTTCTATCAGGCATTTTGAAAAACAGACCTTATCTTTCTTTTTAAAAGTTAACCAAAAGTCAAATAGATGTTCAAACCACTGATTGAGTTATTCAAACGTCTGTTGAGCCCAACAAAGGTTTCTATCAGACATTTTGAAAAACCGACCTTATATTTCTTTTTCAAAGTTGACCAAAAGTCAAACAGATGTTCAAACCACTGATTGAGTTATTCAAACGTCTGTTGGGCTCAACAGACGTTTTCTTGCTTCGTCAGATGATTCCGTCGTACTCCATTCTGAATATTCGTCAACTTATGTTCATAACTTTATAATGCATTAAAGTAAGTAATAACACAAAAAGTGAGTCGCATTTTACCGCTATATTTTCAACGTTGAAGATCTGAAAATGCGTGTTGTGTCAATTGATACTCGCCTTCAGGTACTCCAGACGCCTCATTTTCAATATTAGCAGCCAGATAGTATTGAAGTGTCTTAAAATTTACCAACTTAAAACAAACCAAATTACCATTTTAAGCTCAAAACTTGAAGAATGTTAAACTTACCTCTAGTTGTCTTAACGTGTCGAGTAAATTAGACTGTTCTTCACAAAGAATTCTAACTTGCCCTTGAAGTTCAGAAAACTAACTCTGAGAGCATAATCTGCTCACAATCCTTAATTAGTACCTCACCGGTGCCTTCATCGATTAAGCGTTGCTTTAATCTTTCAGTCGACAACGATATATCAGAGTGTATAATTGGTGACTTATCGTTTATTCGTCTTAAAGAAAACAGGTTTCTAGCAGCGGCCAAAGCTTCTATCCAAGCAACTCTTTTTTCCTTCAAATAATGCTCCACACAGGTTCAATCAAGTATATATCAACTAATAACATAACAAAAAAAATGTCAAAACAGATTCTTTAGTATAGTCAACTCAACTTTTCAACCAAAAAATTATGATCTTTAATCATTTTCAACCACTAACTCCAGCATATAATTAAAACTACTTTAACCCATTAAGTGAAACGTTTTCGTAGCCGTAAATATGTAAAACCGTCTACTATCCGATCTGCTCTCTCGAAACTACGAGATCTACATCAATAAACCAAAGTTAAAACATAATTGGTGGCAAAAACAATGCTCCACATAGGTTCAATCAAGTATATATCAACTAATAAGATAACAAAAAAAATGTCTAAACAGATTCTTTAGTATAGTCAACTCAACTTTTCAACCAAAAAGTTATGATCTTTAATTATTTTCAACCACTAACTCCAGCATATAATTAAACCTACTTTAACGCATTAAACCCCAACATATTCAAAATTCTCAAAAATATGCTTACAATTCATTGGCTTCTTGGTATGTATAGCTTGAAGCAACAGCCAGAAGTTGTCCACCACAGTTGTATGCTAATGAAGCAATACTGTTTTCAAACTTTGGCATCTGACATAACATCAAGATCAAAATTGTGTCAAATCCTTTGAAAAACATTTTAAAATTGCATATTTAATTATTTAGAGCTCCTTTAGTACCACTAAAACTTTAACTTTAGTTCATAAGAACGTATCATCGGATAATGAAAATTACTTCAAAAACTCTTTTTTTTACTTTGAGCATTCCATATGGTGACATAACCGTCAATATCACTAGTGATAAAGGCACCATCAGTCCTAAACACACAAAAATAAGAATTAAAAAGAACAGTGATATAAAGTTTTATGAAATTTCATGATTATTGAGTAGATAAAGAAAGGCTTCATCACCATCTTGAAAACCATTGAAACCATCTAGGGCACCAAATAGAAGCTTTAAATCAAAAAGGTAAATAAAAATTTCGAAATCATTGTTTACCTGTGCGGATTTGATGGGCAAATCAGAACCAGAGGAGTGACGAGGGATTCAGGCGACGGAGGAGTGATGGAGGAGCTACGGAGCAGCGACCGGTGAGGGCGGCATAGATGGTTCTGTTGTGAGGTGATAAGTACAGGCTCCCCATCCTCTCTCTCTTCCTTTCTCTCCCGTTCTTGGAATAAATTCGTTCATCTGTCCTTATATTCAACAAAAACCCACGTGTCTCTGTCAGTAATTCTTCATCATTTTCAACCAGGTAAACCTCCGATTCGCTTAATTTCAACATCGATTTTTAACTAATAAAACTGTTTATATGCTTCACGCTTCCTGTGCGTTCCGGTTGTTTACTCGATCAGAACAATCTAGAACATTTAAATCCTCCTTTTGTTGTCATTTTCTCGTTTGAAACCCTCGTTCCAGTTGTTTATGCTCGTGTTGATGAAGATTGGATGTGGAGGTGCTCTGAAGTTGAGAGAGGTATTGAATTTTGAATGTGGAGCCAGAATAATCTAGGTTATATATGTATACGGTTTGAATTTTGAATATGGAGCCATAATTTTGAATATAGGCAGTGGTTTTGATTGCAGATGTTTGAATTTATAACATAGGTTGAATTTTGGATATGGGCAGTGGTTTGATGGCAGAGATTTGAATTTTAAATGTATTTTAAGTTAACCTTTATGATGTAATAATGACATAAGAAAAGCCTTGTTGGACAGCCTCTATGGCTGCCACCTCAGCTTTTCTTATGTCATCAGAATTTCTCCTTTTATAGAAATATAGATTATTATTATTATTATTATTATTATTATTATATATTTTATTCTATTATATTCTATATTCTATTCTATACTATATAATAACAAAACTAAACATGAATAGTTGAAATTAATTATTGGTCCATTTGTGTAACAAAAACTGAAGGTGAACAATTGAAATTAATTATTGGTCCATTTGTCCATTTATCCAAGTAGTTTCAACTTTCAATGGCCTACTCCCTTATATTTGAAAGACAACCATGATTATTTTTTATTTTTAGAATTTCTATACTATATAATAACAAAACTAAACATGAATAGTTGAAATTAATTATTGGTCAACCATGATATTGTGTTAGTTGCTGATAGTAAACAAAGCCTGAATGCGAGGTTAGAAGAGTGGCGAGCAGCTTTAGAGGGAAGAGGTTTAAAGATTAGTCGATCTAAGACTGAGGACTTGTATTGCGACTTTAGTGGAGTAGACAACGATGAGGACATTCAGATCACCATTGACAGTCAAGCGGTCCCGCAGGTGACTAAGTTCAAGTATCTAGGATCGTTTGTCCAGAGGGATGGGGAGATAGATAGTGACGTTGCTCACCGCATCCAGGTCGGATGGTGTAGGTGGAGAGCTGCCACTGGGGTATTGTGCGATAGGAGGTTCCCAACAAAATTGAAAGGGAAATTCTATAGGGTTGCAATTAGACCTGCTATGTTATATGGAACTGAATGTTGGGCCATTAAGGAAGTACAGGCACGCAAGATGGAGGTAGCAGAGATGAGAATGCTAAGATGGATGTGTGGCCACACAAGGTTAGACCGGATAAGAAATGATGTTTTTAGGGAAAGGTTAGAAGTAGCTAGTATATCAGATAAGATAAAGGAGGGAAGATTGAGATGGTTTGGGCATGTGAAGAGGAGGCAGACGATAGAACCGGTTAGAGTGGTTGAAACCCTCGAGGTGGAGGGGAGGAGGAGTAGAGGCAGACCCAAAATTACTTGGGATGAGCGGATTAGGCAGGATTTGCAAAAATTGCACCTCTCTGAGAACATGGTCCATGATAGGAGCCCGTGGAGACGTAGGATTAAGGTTAAGGATTTCTAGGAAAGGGTACAATTGTGTTTTTAGGTGTAGTGTATGGTCGTACATAAGTAACTATGTATATAGGATGTTTTGTACAGTTGTGTTTCTAGGTGTAGTGTATGGTCGTAGATATGTAATTATTTGTATAGACTGTTTTGTGTTGTCATATTTGTTTTGTTCTACCATGCACTATTTTGCAACTCATACTACTACACTACTACATTGGTAGCTTCATACACATACACACACCTCATGCTCTATTTATTTCTTTCCTGGGTGTTTTGGAGCCGAGGGTCTCTCTGGAAGCAGCCTCTCTATCCCTAGGGGTAGAGGTAAGGTGTGCCTACGTCCCACCCTCCCCAGACCCTACAAATAGCTTTGCTATTTGTGGGATTTTACTGGGTATGATTGATTGATTGATTGTGTAACAAAAACTGAAGGTGAACAATTGAAATTAATTATTGGTCCATTTGTCCATTTATCCAAGTAGTTTTAACTTTCAATGGCCTACTCCCCTATAATTGAAAGACAACCATGATTATCTTTTATTTTTAGAACTATTGTTTCTCATTTATTTATTTCGATCAGTATAATTAAATTTAATGATATCATTTTCTTTTTATTTTTTTCTTTTTCATGTCTACATTCTTAGTCATCAGGTTGTTTAGCATCTAAAATTAGTGAAATTATTATTATTATTATTATTTATATTTTTATTAAAACACATCACAATTTTAGTGTAACGGGTTCGAAAATCTTTAGCGTTTCGGGTCACAACACCACGTCATAGGTATCACATCACCATTTTTTCTTCAATTCTACATTATATTTCGTTTTTAGTTAGTTTTTACTGTTTGGTTCCTATGTGCATTTCCCGTCACAACACAAATTCTTTTTATATTAACGATTTACGTTTATGCCTCTAAATGTTAATATATTTATCATACAAAAATTTAATAATAATTCTTTTTCTATAAACGGTTTATGTTTTGACCCGCTAACTTTAATAGAGTTATTATACGGCCCTTCAAGTTTAATAAAGTTAATTATTTTTCTTTAACAAATTAATATTTGTTCTTTCATCTTTTTAAAAGTTAAATTATTTTTTTTTTAATTTTTCTTATTAGTTGTTTAACTTATTATAATTAAAGCTAACTTTCAACCCTAAATATTTTATTTAATTGTGTTGCTTGCTTATTTTTACATTCATTAAGATTAAAGCATACATGGTCTAATTAACCTTTTAACATACGAACAAAAAATTTAATTATTTTTTTAATTACCTTATTATAGGTAAAACTAACTTTTAACTCTTGACATGTTTACTTAACCATGTTGATTGCTTATTTTTACCATCCTTTAAATTAACGTCTTATGTAACAAATACATCATCGCCAGCATCCTCGTATGACCCCGCCGCATTTAAATTTGATGAACAGTCCACACATAGCAAACTTTAAACAGTCCACATTTGTAAGTTTAAGTTATGGTCCGCACTTATTGACATCTCAAGGGGTCTGCACTTGTGAGTCTTTAAACGTCCACGCATATAAGTTATTTTGGTTGTCCACACTTGATGAGTATGTTAAGTTTGCACATGTTAGTGAAGGGTAAAGTCCGCACTTGTTGATCCGCATTTACATATGAGATACGTATTGTTGTTTGTACGCCCCGCTTGCGGTATGCGCATATAATGTATATATGTGTGGGCCATCAGGGGGCAAAAGTGAAAGTGCACAATTTTAACGTTATTTTACTAATTTCGTGAAAATAACGTTAAAAGCTGAGGACGGTTAATCAAGCATCATGTGGTGGCGTTGATAGCTGAAAGACAAAAGGGTGCATGCACTAATCGGTCTTTGTCCCGATTGCTGAGTGTTATGTGCCTTATGTCCAAAGCTTGATGCAAAACTATAGAGCCGGGGGTCTCACTGGAAGCAGCCTCTCTATTCCTACGGGGTAGAGGTAAGGCTGTCTACATCTTACCCTCCTCAGACCCTACCTTTGCTTTGCTATTGGTGGGATTTACTGAGTATGATGATGATGATGATACGTATTGTTGTTTGATGTTGTGTTTGTATGCAAAACAAGTGAGTTCTGAATTTGTTCAGGGGTTTAAAGGGGGGTACGGGTTTATCTTCATATTGAATCTGAACCATTGTCGTTAACTACGGAAATTAATGTGTGTTAAACATGATAAACCTAATCACTTAATTAATGACTTGTTTGGATACCTAGGGAATTGCAAACACTTTACTTGTATACATACTTACTTACGCTTAACAAACGTTTGGTCGCGTGTAACGGACCTAACACTTAATTAACGTTTAAAGGCACGTTATCAAACCGAGCAAACTAAGGTAAATTCACTATTCTTTCACAAGCATGCATCCCGCGGGGACAAACAAACTAATATTCCTGGGAGGAATACTTTTAACTGCTTTTTGTTTAATTTCGATGTTAGTTAATAAACTCGAACTCTATCACGAAAGTCCCTACTTACATACCGAGCTAGTTGCCTGGGAGGAAACGAGGTATTAATTGATAGCGCTATTAGGCTTGTGATATTCGCTAAAATACATACGTTTTATTCCCCCATTTTACCCCCATTTCACGCGTTTTTGGCCGTAAAACCGAGAATCGGATACGTAATCGGGTTTATTTTTGTTTACAGGCCCAAAACAGCGTGCCAAACAAGAAGATGATGAAAACGAGGATTTTCCGGGAGAAACGGCTGAGCTGTGAAGATTTTGTGGAAAAATCTGATCTGGGCGAGTTGCACGGCCGTGCGGTTGGTGGCACTCCCGTGCGGATCCGACAACAGGGCTCATCTCGGCAATGCACAGCCAGTGCGATCCAGCGTGCAAGCCATCTCGGGAACGCACGACCGTGCGAGAGAAGGAACCCCCGTGCGGATCCGATACCAAGCCCCAGCCCGGCAATGCACTGCCTGTGCAGTTGGTCGTGCCATCCTAATCTCGGAGATGCACGGTCGTGCGACTCGTGGAACGATCGTGCCGATCTGAAGACCGGTCAAGATTTGCTGATGTCACACGGTATGGTGAACAGTAACCTCACGGGCACGACCATGCACTTTAATCGCACGGTCGTGCGATCTGAAAATTGGATAAAAAACAGAAGGCATCAATCAGTTTGCAACTCTAGACTTTTGGGAGCTCTTCAGGCAATTTTTAGGCTCCGGAGGATACGTCTTTCATCCGGAATCAAGCCATCTTTGTGCCGATTAGCTCCGTTATTATCCGGATTCTCAATCTAGTGCTTGTTTATGGTTTGATTCTTTAATCTTTCCATGATTTTGGTTATTATTCAAGCATTTTGGTTGATGTTTATGTATTAATGTAAGCCTAAGGGAAAAAAACACTAGTAATCCTTGCTTCATAAACAACCTTTAGTATGTTAATCATGTTTGCAATGACATTTAAGCATTTTCTATGTTAATCCTTGATGATTAGTTTGCAACCTTGTTTATTGATGTTGAATTCTTGATTATAGTTAATTATCTTGGATGATTAGTATTTAGTTGAGATATTTGCAAAAAGAAGCTTAATTAATCATGTATTAGTAGACTTTGAACTTGTTTAACATGTTTACACCATGATACTAGAAATGGTTAGTGGTTTAATAAGGGGTAATTAAGGTTAATCAATAAGGCTTTCCCTCACGGAAGGACCTTAGATGGTTGGATGGTGTTGTTACATATTCTTGACATAAGTTGTTAATATTGTTAGTGGTTTAGGCCAAAATTGCTTTCTTGATGAATTTGTGTTTAAGATTTGTAAAATGAACTTGATTGTGATTTAATCTAGTTTATGCTTGTCTCGGTGGTTACATTGTGTTTATCGGTGTCACTTTCCTTGATTAAGTGAGGTTAGAAAACTCCTAACGGATGACTAACTTATCTTTAGGGGATTTTCATAGACATTTGTCAATGATGCGTTAAAGAACAATTTTAGGTGGTTAAAGTGTGTTTATCGTTTTAACTTTCCAAAGAGTTGTCATGTTAGGATTCCCGAAAGGGATACTAATTGTCTTTGAAAAATGAAAAATTGTCCAAGTGTTTTAAGTGACAAAACCGACTTAGTTAACATGCTCCGGTTGTTCATAAAGCAAGGCTATTATTCTATTTTCATATTTGGAGTCTATTATGTTTTACAAGTTTATGTTTATTCTTATTTTAGTTTAAACAAACCATCCACTTATCTTTTTACCGGTAATTTAACGACAAATGTTTAGTATTTTAGCATCCGCCCACATCCTTGGATCGATACTTGGTTCTTACCGATACTTTACGACATGTATGACGGGGTACACTTGCCCTTTCGTGTGTGTTTTAATGTTGAAGTATAAATCATTTTTATAAATTTAAAACCGAATCGTGTGTAATTCATTGTAAAAACATGTATATACACGCACACGTCAAGTTTTTGGCGCCGTTGCCGGGGATGTAGCGAGCTTTAGGAACGACCCGAGTCAATATCTTATCGGTGTACATACTTGTTAATATTTGTAAATATTTTCTCGATTATTTATTTATTTATTCATTTGTTAATATTTCTTGTTTTTAATTAAATTCATTCGTTTTCAAGCTTATTTCAAACTCTTGTAAAATTTTTATTTTATTTATTTGTTCGAATTCGAACTAATTATTCATTCATTCCTTAAGTTTTCGGCTCCGAAAAATTATTTTTATACTAGCCGATTTGATTATTTCCATTTGTTTTGATTTTTATTAAATTTCGGGCCCACTTTTAAATTGTTACAAAATTTTCAGCCCCTTTTTACAGAAAATCTGTTATATAACAGCAAAAAAAAAAACAGCTTTATTATAATAATAAAATATTCATGTGTGTCAATTTTTCGTTTGCAGGTTGATGTCCTCAACCCCCGCTCCCGACGCTGTTGAGCCTTCAGACGAACCCGAGCGTGATCTGAGGAGACGTCTTCGTGAGAGATCCCGTGCGGTTGCACTGCTACTCGCAGCAGGTGCGGACGAGCAGGTGGTACCCGCTGAGGCCGAGGGCCCAACCGACAAAGGAAACATCATCATGGCAGACGACGAACGACCACTGATTGAGTCGAATCAGCCCGGAGGAACAGGCCTGGAGCCAAGCATTATCCGACCTACGACAGATGCACCTACTTTTGAAATTAAATATAGTATTATAAATATGGTGCAGAATTCGGTGCAGTTTGACGGACGCGAGCATGAGGATCCCGGACGACATATCGCTGCTTTTCTCGAAGTATGTTCGACTTTCAAGATTAGGGATGTTTCGGAGGACGCTGTTTGGTTGAGGTTGTTTCCATTTTCGCTGCGTGACAAAGCTAGGGCTTGGCTTATGTCACTTCCTGCAGGGTCCATCAGGACCTGGAATGAGCTGGCGGAGCTATTTATGCAGAAATATTTCCCGCCTGAGTAAACAACCAAGTTAAGGAACCGGATTGTGACCTTTCGCCAAGACGAAGGAGAGTCGTTGCACGTGGCCTGAGAGCGATTTAAGGATTTGCTACTTGATGTTCCACACCATGGTTTCTCCAAAAGACAGTTGGTTTTGACGTTTTACCAAGGGCTTAATTATGACACGCAGGAGAGATTAGATGTAAATGCAGGAGGCGGTCTGGGGACGAAGACGCCGAATGAAGCTTATGCTATCATCGAAAAAGCTGTGTTAAAGTCTAGCTCGCGTCGAGACGGAGAAAGAGGCCGGACATCATCATCATCTCGCGCAGGAGTTCACGCTGTGGACGACTACACAGCCGTTACTGCACAGATCTCGGCACTTTCGGCAAAGTTTGACAAATTACAGATGGCTGCGCAAGCAAGTTCAGGGTGTGACCAGTGCGGAGTGTCACATGAGCCGAGTGCATGTTTTCAAGGGGTTACGTATGAGGGCTACGAAGAAGTAGATTTTGTGAGCAACCAAGTGAGGCCTCAGAATAATCCATACAACAATACATACAACCCAGGATGGAGGAATCACCCAAATTTTGGGTGGCGAGCGAATGTGGGTAATCAGAACCCACTAGGATTTGCCCAACGGGCTCCAGCACCAGCGCAGGCACAAGGCAAACAATACCAGCCATACAATCAATCTTTTCAGCCACGTCCTTATTCGTATCAAAATCAGGGTGCCGGGAGTAGCTCCCAGCAACAAGCCCCTCAATCAAATTCAAAGCTGGAAGAGATGATGGCTCAACTTCTGAGCAGCTCCACCAGTGCAAATCAGTTAGATGAGAAGCGATATCAGCAAAGTGAAGATAGTTTCTTAGCTCACGAAGGTGAGATGCGCAGTCAGAAGGCCTCGATTCAGAACATCGAGAATCAGGTTGGTCAGCTTGGTAAGATGATGTCAGAAAGACCCCCAGGTGGTCTTCCGGGCAATACTGAGCCGAATCCGCCAAGGCATGTGAATGACGTGATGACTAGGAGTGGTAAAACCACCGGACCCGACAAATCGAACCCACCACCGATCACTGAGGCGGTCCCGACTGATACTTCGGATGAGGTGCACGCTAGGCGAGTCCCAGCAAGTACAGCACAGTTCCAGGAGCCAGTAAAAGATTATACTCCTCCAGTTCCGTACCCGGGCAGGCTGAAGAAACAGAAAAATGAAGAACAATACGGTAAGTTTCTTGACATGTTTAAACAATTACAAATAAACATACCGTTTGTTGAAGCCTTAGCTCAAATGCCGAAGTACGCGGAATTTGTGAAAGATATCCTCTCGAATAAGCAAAAGCTCGAGGATATGTCTTGTGTGGTTATGAACGAGAGTTGTTCTGCTATTCTTTAAAATCGCTTGCCCACAAAGATGGGAGATCCAGGCAGTTTCACGCTTCCTTGCCTGATTGGAAATATGTCTGTTAGCCATGCATTGGCTGATTTAGGAGCGAGTATTAACCTTATGCCCTATAAGGTTTTTACTAAGTTGGATCTAGGTGAGCCGTCACCTACAAAGATGAGCATTCGACTAGCTGATCGTTCTATAAAGTATCCACGTGGGTTTGTTGAGAATATGCTTGTTACGATCGACAAGTTTGTATTTCCCGTAGATTTTGTTATCCTGGATATGGATGAGGACTCTAGGGTGCCTCTGATACTCGGACGTCCATTCTTTAATACCGCCCAGACTATTGTAGACGTAGCGGCGGGCCAAATCACACTCCGAGTGAATGACGAGCATGTGACCTTTGATATCAAGCGGTCAATGCACCACCCATAGAGTCAGGATGATGCGCTCTACTATGTTGACATTGTCGACACTTATGTGAGCACACATTTCCAGGGCACGATTGAGGAGATTGATTTGGACACACATCTGTTGTGTGGGGACCTAGATGGCATTACGCAGGAGGGCCACGATTTCGAGCAGCCAGTCTATCAGATTGGTGATGATGGTTCCTAGAGTCCGGATCGATTTACAGAAATTGATCGTGAGGATGAAGAAAAATCGAAGCCTTCAGTTGAAGATCCCCCGTCCTTGGAGCTTAAGGAGCTTCTGCGCCATTTGGAGTACGCATTTCTAGACGAGGAGCGCCGTCTGCCTGTTATTATTTCATCATCTTTGACGGACGAGGAAAAGAGCAGACTTCTCAGTGTTCTACGACTTCATAAGAATGCAATCGCTTGGAAGATAATGGACATCAAAGGAATCAACCCCTCCTTCTGTACTCATAAAATTCTCATGGAGGACCATTACAAGCCGTGTGCGCAACCACAGAGGCGATTGAACCCAAACATGCAAGAAGTGGTTAAAAAGGAGGTGATAAAGTTACTGGATGCAGGTTTGATCTACCCCATATCCGATTCAGTCTGGGTTAGTCCTGTTCAGGTAGTGCCTAAAAAGGGAGGCATGACAGTGGTCACAAATGATAGGAATGACCTTATTCCAGCTAGGACGATCACAGGATGGCGGGTTTGCATCGATTATCGCAAACTCAATGATGCCACCCGCAAGGACCACTTCCCGCTTCCATTCATCGATCAAATCTTGGAGCGTCTGTCAGGGAAGTCATACTATTGTTTTCTGGATGGGTTTTCTGGGTACTTTCAAATTCCTATTGCTCCTGAGGAACAGGAGAAGACTACCTTTACATGCCCCTTTAGCACATTCGCTTACCGGCGTATGCCTTTCGGGTTGTGTAATGCACCGGCTACCTTCCAGCGATGCATGGTTGCAATTTTCCATGATATGATCGAGGATTCTATGGAAGTATTCATGGATGACTTTTCAGTATTTGGAGATTCCTTCGATCAATGTTTGGAAAAATTGAAGAAAATGTTAAAAAGTTGCGAAGAAACGAATCTTGTCCTAAACTGGGAAAAATGCCACTTCATGGTGAAAGAGGGCATAGTTCTTGGGCATAAGATTTCGCAAGCTGGTATGGAGGTCGACCCAGCGAAAGTCAATATCATTTCACGACTTCCACCTCCCACCTCTGTGAGAGCGATTCAGAGCTTCCTCGGTCATGCGGGGTTCTACAGGCGATTCATCAGACATTTTTCAAAGATCGCCAGGCCCATGACCCGTCTTTTGGAAAAGGATGCTCCGTTTATCTCTGGAGATGATTGCTTGAAGGCTTTTGACCTTCTCAAGCAAAAACTTGTTTAGGCCCCCATTTTAGTCGCACCAGACTGGAGTCTGCCGTTTGAAATTATGTGCGACGCAAGCGACTTCGCTATAGGGGCCGTTCTGGGACAGAAGAAAGAAAAGCACTTTCACCTGATCTACTATGCGAGCAAGACTCTTCACGACGCACATGAAAATTACACTACGTCAGAAAAAGAGCTCTTAGCAGTAGTTTTCGCATTTGACAAATTCAGATCGTATTTGGTGCTTTCGAAAACAATTGTGTATACTGATCACGCAGCCATCAGATACCTGTTCAGCAAACAGGATGCTAAACCGCGTCTCATCAGATGGATCTTATTGCTACATGAGTTTGATATCAAAATTCTGGACAAAAAGGGTTCGTTGAATGTAGCGGCTGACCATCTTTCTCGATTGGAACATGGAGACATCAAGGACACACGTTGGGATTCAATAAATGACAATTTCCCACACGAGTCATTGATGAGCGTCGAGGTATGCGATGAGTCGCCTTGTTTCGCCGACTTTGCGAACTATCTTGCTTGCGGGATCCTTATTAAAGGATTGACTCACCAACAAAAGAGAAAATTCTTTGCGGACGTCAGCACTACATCTGGGACGACCCTTTCTTGTTTAGGGTTGGTGCTGATCAGGTGATTAGGAGGTGTGTGTCGGGAAAGGAGGCGACTGACATTCTGCACCACTGTCACGAGGGACCTACTGGAGGTCACCATGGAGACAATTTCACCGCTAAAAAGGTGCTTGATTCAGGGTTTTATTGGCCGACGATATTTCGTGATGCGCAGAAGTGGGTCAGTGCGTGCGATGCCTGCCAGAGGGCATCAAATATATCAGCACGCAACGAAATGCCTCAAAACTGGATCCAAGTATCTGAAGTCTTTGATATCTGGGGGATAGACTTCATGGGACCATTCCCCCCCCCTCACGAGGAAATAAATATATCCTGGTTGTTGTAGACTATGTATCGAAGTGGGCTGAGGCACAGGCCTTACCCACTAATGATGCCAGGGTAGTCGTGAGGTTTCTGAAGGGTTTGTTTGACCGGTTTAGTGCACCAAAGGCACTGATCAGTGATAGAGGGACACACTTTTGCAATACTCAGCTGGAGAGAGCTCTGTCCCATTATGGTGTGCACCACAGATTATCCACGCCCTATCATCCACAAACAAGTGGGCAAGTGGAGGTCACGAACCGGGGGTTGAAAAGAATCCTTGAGCGGTCGGTGGGTGCAAACCGCAAGGATTGGTCAGACAAGTTGGATGAAGCACTTTGGGCTTTCCGTACAGCGTACAAGACGCCTATTGGGACTACTCCCTTTAGGCTTGTTTACGGAAAGGCATGCCATTTACCCGTGGAGTTGGAGCACAAGGCGATGTGGGCTCTAAAAACTGTAAATCTGGATCTCAAAGCCGGAGGCGAGGCCCGGTTCCTTCAGCTTCACGAATTAGAAGAGCTACGACAACATGCCTATGAGAGATCCATGCTATACAAAGAGCGCACCAAGAGATTGCATGATAAACGCTTGAAGGACCACAAACAATTCCAAGCGGGAGACCTTGTCTTACTCTACAACTCGAGGTTGCGTCTATTTCCAGGGAAGTTGCATTCGTGGTGGACGGGTCCGTATACAGTAAAGGAGGTATTTTCATATGGGACCGTCACAGTTGAGAATGCGGACGGCATAATTTTCAAGGTGAATGGGCATCGCTTAAAGCTCTATGTTGCCGGGCCGATTGAGTCGGCGGTGGAGGTTATCGAACTCCACACCCCGCATACATCATAAGTGTGGGGAGGAGAGTCTACGCTACTGACTCGAGTATCAAAAATGTAGCAAGAGCGTCTCGTGCGCTTTAGGGATAAAATTGTCCAAATTTTTGTTCTTGTCGTTTTTGCGTGTTTTTGGTGTGTTTGGTAGTTTTCGTAGGCGTGTACAGTTTTTGATCATGCCGGACGAAGGATCTTAGTTAGAATATTGTTAAAACAGTTTACATACTGCAAAAATTGCGGAAACGGGTCGGAACAGCAGCTAAAAATGGGTTCTGTGAAAGACAGACTGATCTGCAGGTTTGCCACGACCGTGCGTCTGGTCGCACGAACGTGCCAATTCAAGCCAGCTCCTAGACTTGCACCATCGTGCAGTCCGAGATCAGCGTGCCAGGATCAAGTTTCGTCGGCGATGCACGACCGTGCATCGATCTGCACGACCGTGCGGATGGTCAGGGGCAGTTTTGTCCATGTACTATATAAAGGCCTTATCTGCACCCAAAACCCACAAGTCGCGAACCCTAAACGCATAGCCGTTCCAGACCCGTCTCCTCTCCAAAATCTCACCATTTTTTGCAAGATTTCTCAGATCCTTCGAACACGGTATGTTATTCCTCTTGATTTTCAATTCTTATCTTGTTTTAGGCGTAGGAATTTCAGATTTCTTCAAGGATTCTAGGGTTCTCTTCATAAATACAAACGAAACCCTAATCCTTGCAAGAATGGTGCGAGTCATGAACACCCGGTTGTTTTCCTAACACCCATTCACCAGAAATTCGTTGATTTTCAAAGAAATTTTACTGTCCAGTGTTGGGGGTTGAAAATCTGCAGGAAATCGAGTCGCACGGTCGTTCCTTTGGTGTAACGGTCGTGCATATGCGGTGGTTCATGACTGTTGCTGTGGTGCCGGAGATGCACGGTGGTGCATCAGATCGCACGTCCGTGCAGTTTTGATACGTTGCGGACACCACTACTGATCTCGGTGACGCACGACTGTGCGTCAGATCGCACGCCCATCTGGCACCGGTGGTGGTGACGACGACGACGACGACGAGTTGTGGAGGAGGTCTGAGCTGGGGGTTGTGGTAGTATTCTAGTAGTATGTTTTTGGGTGTTCATTTTGGTTTTTATTGCGAACACCCTCGGTTATGTATTTTATTTTTCAGACATTATCTTTTATTTTCTAGTTTTATGTATGGATGTTTAATATTATTATTATTATCTAGTTTATAGTTTGGGTTGCAATTAGATTGTCTCGCCTGTTGTTTTGTTTTGCCTTGCTTTGTGACATACATGCAGATCTGTGAAGTACGCATTGGACCGGAAAGACACGATAGAATCGGCTTTGGAGCCTTGTGTCATCTTCAGCCATTTTCAGGGGAGTGTTATCCTCCTTTTCTCTATATTTCTAGGTTTTGCATTAAGGACAATGCGAAGTTCAAGTGTGGGGAGGGGGTATAACATTATAACTTTGTTACTTTATTTGTCCTCTCTAAAAAAACCAAAAATCAAAAATCAATTGTATATATTTTTTGTAAATAAACCGGTTAGTTGTTGTTTTAGAAAGCTTCAGATATGATAAAAATCCGACAAGCCAAATAAATTTTGAAAAAGATAACTAAAAAAGTGACAAACAAAGAATGACTTGCATGTTAATTTTCACACTTTTACCCATTCCTTCCGTTATGTGAGTATATTTGAGCCTTAGATTCGTTATATGTTTATTCATTTTGGAGTAGGAGTGAGCCGGATGTTTCGTGTAATTTCGAACTTGTCACTAGCATAATTGTCGAGATCATAAACGTGTGAAATTGTGTAGAAATGATAGAGGCACCTAGAAAACCCTTTGTGTTTAGCCTTGTTCTTTGTGTTATCTTTCCCTAAACCCAACGCTACCCATTAGGATTAACCATGTCGAGCCTTTCCCGTGTTTTTCTTTCTTTTACCCAACCAATTAACCCACTTAGCCAAACTTAGCCTTTTTTTTTATTTCTAACCCTTTGTGTTAAAACTCGGTTAAAAATCGTTTAACTAGCGTTTCTTGTAATTACTTGTTCATTGTACAAAGGCATTAGAATAAAAAAAACAGAAAATCAGAAAATAAAACACCCTAAAATAGGGTGAAGACGACAAGATTCGAGCAATTTTAAGTGCTAAAATGATGAAGTTTCGTCGAATAGCTCGATAACACAAAAGTCATCTTTTTACGGCACTTATGTATAGTTTAGTTGTTTTACGCTCGTTAAACGTAATTACCGAGTTTTAACCATTTTAGTCACTTTAAAATTTTCATTCCACACCCTTCACCCAAGCCTTTCGTTACAACCCGTAAAGACCTCTTGATTTACATTTTTTTTCACATGTTAGTTAGTGGAGATAAGATCTTGTGACAAGCTTATGATATTACACGTTTCATTGTCGAGGCATTGAGTGTTTACACATACACATTTTATGTATGTCTCACAAATATAACCGAGTGTGTGTGAACATTGTGAGGTGTGTGAAGATTAGCGTGCTAAGTCAATCGAAAGTGAAATCACGGCTTTATGGTTATCTTTACATATATTTGCATGTGTTTGTTTGGTTTAAATCATTTGATGTTGCATTTCGAAAAACCGGCTAACCGTATGTATGTGTATTAGTAGGTAAGTTGTACATTCTTTTTCTCGTTAGAAACTATCCTTTATTGCATTTTAATTTTAGCTTGCTTGAGGACAAGCAAGGTTCAAGTGTGGGGAGATTTGATATACGCTAAAATACATACGTTTTATTCCCCCATTTTACCCCCATTTCACGCGTTTTTGGCCGTAAAACCGAGAATCGGATACTTAATCGGGTTTATTTTTGTTTACAGGCCCAAAACATCGTGCCAAACAAGAAGATTATGAAAACGAGGATTTTCCGGGCGAAACGGCTGAGCTGCGAAGATTCTGTGGAAAAATCTGATCTGGGCGAGTTGCACGGTCGTGCGGTTGGTGGCACTCCCGTGCGGATCCGACAACAGGGCTCATCTCGGCAATGCACATCAAGTACGATCCAGTGTGCAAGCCATCTCGGGAACGCACGACCGTGCGACAGAAGGAACCCCCGTGCGGATCCGATACCAAGCCCCAGCCCGGCAATGCACTGCCTGTGTAGTTGGTCGTGCCATCCTAATCTCGGAGATGCACGGTCGTGCGACTCATGGAACGACCATGCCGATCTGAAGACCGGTCAAGATTTGCTGATGTCACACGGTATGGTGAACGGTAACCTCACGGGCACGACCGTGCACTTTAATCGCACGGTCGTGCGATCTGAAAATTGGATAAAAAACAGAAGGCAGCAATCAGTTTGCAACTCTGGTACGTCACACATGTCACACCCCAACCGATGGTGGAAACATTAGAGTGAGACGAAATAGGTTGCTCATTACACATAACACTAAAAGTAACAATAAAATTTAAATAAACCGATTTCATTTCATTGCATAACAATTGTCAAATTACAATACAAGGAAATTCAAATACAACAAAGCAAATTACAACATAACATAGTACAAAACTTGATACAACAACGTAATATGAGATTTCTAGGTGTGTATCTAAAGCATCGTCACTACGCCCAATTTTAATATCATCATCATCCTACAATATGTTAAAAATACATGGTTCAATACAAACGTATTGGCGAGTATAAAAGTTTCGATACATAGTATAGTAATAAAAGTTTAAACGGATCCACATGGCAAACTAGTTATCAAGATTAACATTAAACTGGCATGTGAACAAACAAGTCAACCCAAGGTTTAACGCAAGTAAAAGAGTTAACATGACCTCACGTCATGGTTGTAAAAGTCCCGCCTAGGCTCTGAGTTGTGACATCTGTGCCTCTACGACCGTTATACAAATACAAATCCAATGAAATCTTGTGTTTCATTCTTGGGATTTGTACAATTACATGTGACTTTTGCACATATCAAATCTTGTTCGATTTCGAGCTTTTAGTCGCTTTCTGGAAAGTTATACGCAAACTATTACGTAAACGTAATCAGTTTAATGCGACAAACACTGCGGAATAGTGACATAATCTTAATATACCTTAAATAACCTTTACATAACTTAAAAATAAGTTTTGAAGGGTTTGGTGTGTCAAAAACAAGTTTATTCGATCGTAGGGACTATTTGCGACAAACTGCAAAAGTCTGCCGAATTGTATAGTGACGTACACTCCGAAACATGATCATAAGGTAAAAATACCTTAAATATCCTTTATATAGCTTAGAAATAAGTTTTGAGGGGTTCGGTATGCGAAAATACGCTTATTTGATCACAGGGACTAAAAGCGTCAAAACTGCGAAAGTATGCATTTACGTGCATATCTTGCGTTCTGACCATATCCGGACATCCAAAAATTTTTGTAATCACTAGAATATTGTATTTTAATGATGGGAATGCAAAAATACCATTCGTCGCGCAATTTGGGTCATTTTCGCGTTCGTTACGATTCCGTCGTAATTAACTGAAAACCGCAACCGTACGGCCAAACGAACCGACATCCGTGACATTTTTTAGCATAATTCAAGTTAAATATACTTTAACTTCATCATGAAGCTTGAAAATGGGAAGTGCCAAAACGCAACAAAACAAAGTGCAGGGACTAAACTGTCATTTTTGCAAAGTCTGCTGCCAGCAAGGGCCCATACGGACCGTATGGTGGTCCTCTTGCGGTCCGTAAGGTAGTCCCAGATCAGCAGATTCAGTGAATCTGCAAAACAGCCTGCTCATATGGTTTTAATCGCAGATTTTTTCAATCTTGTGGGCTGGTTTGTGTGTTTATCAAGTTGCCTAATCATTGTTTAACAAGTGTAAGGCCAAGGTCTTGCTTAAAAACATGTGGAATGATCTTGTTGGTTCAAGAAATCTATAAATAGCCATGGGTTTCAACCTTGTTCATTGCTCATTTGATCTTTCCACTCAAACCTGCTCTAAGTGGAGGCAATCACTTGTTGAAGGCCACCTACCTGAGCATTCTTGGTTCTTTATTCCAAGCTTGGACCCTTGTAAGTGTTCTTTCATGCTTGGTTATGTATTTCAAGCAAGAAAGTCAAACAGTGTTTGACTTTCAGCTTTGACCATGAATTGGTCAAGACAAAGTTCGTTTGAACTTTGTAACATGAGCGTAATCACGATGGTTATAGTTCCTTATGACTATACCTACTGATTACCATGTTGATTAGGCGTAGTGACAAGTCAAAGTTTCGGTCAAAGTGCACGATTATGTGCATTTTACGACGGAACTATTTTCCGGTATCAAAACACTTTGTTTTGATATCAAATCAGTTTTCTAACTTAGTTAAACATGTCTTAACATGTTTAACTCGTCACTTTTAGCTTAGTGCTTATATAGGGTCGTAAGTCAAGCGGTCTTGACAACCAATTAGACTTTCGAATCCGACCCGTTTGGTCGGTCTTTAGGATCCGACCAAACAAATTTGTGACCATAGTTGTATAGGGAATAACCTTCCGAGGTTATACCTTATGGTCACTTAGTTTAATTAGTTGTTATGCTAGGTAGTTTATATGCCTTAGGAAAATGACCAAAATACCCTTTTCATGCATAATTTAAATTTAAGCATATGTAACCTAGATTTTGACACTTAAATTGATTATGCAACATATTTAAACTTGTTAGGGCATATAATACTTGTCATAGGAGTAGTTAGGCTATTCGTTTGCGCTTTTACGCAAATGACGTGTTAAAGTAGCGTAAACTACCTTAACAGGTCAAAACGGGTCATAAGCACTTAGGATAGGTTTCGTTTTAGAATGTAGGCTTTATTAAACCATGTCATATGAGTTCCAACACTCATTTGGTTTACGAGACCTCATTCTACCCGATCTCCCGATTTAGGTGCCGATTTATTAACATAGTGATCCGATACTAGGTGCCACTTGATTCCTTGATTGCCCGAGCTTTGTTAGTTCACTTAATCGGGGATACCTTGAAATCTTAGGTGAGTACATAGTTCCCCTCTTTTACAGCTTTAAATTGTTTTGGGGTGATTCATATGTGCTAAACGATTACGAGTTTCCAAAACAAATGCTATGGTTTATATTAAACACAACGTTTTCTATAATGTGAATGAACTTGTTGGGTCGTTGGTCGAAAGACAATTGAATGACATTCATTAACTATGATTAAGCTGACCAGTAGTATGTTATGGTACTATAGGCTGTTATGGTACCATAGGATCTGACAAATCCCGTTGTCGGACTATCACCATGGTTATGGGGGTAATGTGGGTAACGACCGAAACTGATGAATTGTTAACTTACCCTTTGGTGGTTTGTTAATTCGAGTTGAACGATTAGGACGAGTCACACAGGTTTGAATGTGTTCAACCAGACAACCAAAAGTTAGTTTTCACACTTAAAACACGAACGATTGCAACTATTTGAACTATGTGAATGATTTGAACTATTTGAACGATTGGAACTATATGAACTATGTGAACGACTTGAACTACTTGAACGATTGGAACTATTTGAACTATGTGAACGATTTGAACGATTGGAACTATTTGAACTATGTGAATGATTTGAACTACTTGAACGATTGGTTTATGGTAAGTGATTAGGTAACGAGGCAGGTGTAATGTGATAAAAGCGTGGTGGATACGGCGCTGGTACTTCCTATATATAAGTGCTTTTAACAAATTACATGTCGTTGCGTTATCTAGACCACTTGGACGAATGTTTTCAAAACGATGTTACACTACAAGGTTTACTTTATAATATAAACCATACAATGTTTACTTTCAATGACGATTTACTACTTGGTTTACAAAGACAAATGTTTTCAGTCAAGATTCATGGCTATAATGGTTTTGGTTTACAAATACATCAACTTGTAAAGTTGATAAAACATACTGCAATATCAAACACTTTTGATTTTCAAGGTACACACTCGACGACTCTCGTAGTTGGACGAGGTATTTGCAATATGTACTCCAAGCCATGAATTTGACACACTCACAAAACCTATGTACTCGCCGGCCTTTTTATGCTGACTTATTTTCACATATGTTTCAGGTACTGTTGTATGATGATGTTTGATGATGATTATGATGCATGCTCACATAGGAATGGACGAGGCCTTAGTGACTTAATAACAATGAAGGACAATATGTTCATGTTTTGCTTTTAAATTTCGAGATAATGCAATAAACTTAATTCAATGAAACGAAACTTAAATCCATGTGTTGTGAAATAATGATTCTGTTACGACACTCCCCAACGTTTCTGCTGCGGTTTTGTTGTTTTAACGCGGTCGGGATGTGACAGAAGAGTTGGTATCAGAGCTCATGGTTATAGGGAATTAGGTTATTAGTAATGCTTTGACCTAGACTATAACCTTCCTAGGACCCTAACACAAGTTATCTTGTGTTTAGTCTTAAAACAATACCGTTGCCTATCTTTAGGTGACAACCACAACAAGAACACAAATTACAAATCTGTTTTGAAAACCAATCATCTATTCCTAGATGATTTATTATAAGGTTTTGAACCTTCAAAGTTTTCAAAATCACGTCAAAGTTTGGGTCTTATTAATGTGAACACGTGCAATCTGGAAGGGTGGGTGCATGTATTCCGAGTTTTCTTTCTAAGGCTAGAGTGTTCGTACAAATCCACATAATCGGACCAGTCAATCTTACCTGGGAACTCTTGGGGCGAGTGTCCACTTATAGGCTAAAGCATGTCTTCGTGATGCATTATAAAGACCTATTTACTTTGATCAGCCACTGTGCGTCGTTTGTTTGTTCGAGATAACGAACGAATGATCGCCTTCCTTATGTTTCGTCAACATCTTCAATAACTCTTTTGTCTATCCAAATGTTAATCTCACTCGTTTCTCATGTTTCCTTGTTCTTTTTAGAAAATGCCTCCTAGAAGCGATGAAACTGAGAATATTGCCCTCGCAGCCCTAGTCGCTCAGCAGATTGTTGCTGTGATTCCGAACCTCATTACCCAGATAAACCAAGCGAATAACAATAACAATGCTCAGTGTAACTTCAAAACGTTCAATTCAGCTAAACCACTGAAATTTTCTGGGTCTCAAGGAGCAACTGCACTCCTACAATGGTTCGAGAGTCTAGAAAGCACATTTCGACATGTTCAGTGTCCAAATGAGCGAAAGGTTGAATTCGCATCTAGTGTTTTTGAGAAACGAGCATTAACATGGTGGAATGGTGTGATGAGAGACAGGGGTGTCGATGTGGCATTGGCTCAAACCTAGGAAGAGCTTCGAGCTCTAATGATGAAGGAATTCTGTCCTCGTCATGAAATCAGGGCACTGGAAAGGGAATTCGACGATCTTAAACAAGATAGCGGTGAGCATCGAGCCTACACAGACCGATATAAGGAACTAAGTCTGTTATGTCCAACCATGGTTACGCCTTTGGATAAGGTAATTGAAAAGTACATTGATGGCCTCCCTGACTCAGTTCAGGACATTGTTACTGGTAGCAACCCTACCCCAGTTAGACAGGCCATTGAGCTATCTGCTACCCTGACTGAATCTCAGATCAGGAAGGGTAAACTTTTCCGAAAAGGCGACAAGAAACCTTCCTATGAGACAAACCCAAAGGACAAGCAGACCGAGTCCTCCAAGAAGTCAAAGAAGCGTAAGGCTTCCCAGAAATTCGCCATGGTTGCTCAAAACAATCAAGCTGTCCCTAACCAACCAGCTCAACCCCCTGCTAAGAAGCCATCCAATGGAACTGCACCTCTATGCAACCAATGTAACCTTCATCATCACGCTAATGTACAATGCTGCAAATGCCTGAATTGTGGACTCGTTATCCATGACTTGTAAATGACTATGAAACAGTTATTTTGGTTTTTAAATCCAGCCCGTGGATGAGCATTGGCTAACTGGAAGACGGTGCTGCTTTGAAATAATTGAACTTTATGTTTTACTTCTTTTGTTATCCATGACTATGAAACAGTTATTTTGGTTTTTAAATAAATCTTTATTTGCATTACGATGTATGGAAAACAAATGTGGTTACATGTATGAATGACATACCTCTACGATATCGACACCAAGGAACCATGTTCCTTGCAAGGCTAACTACTCTCGTAGTTCTTTCATTTTTGTGATCGCTCGCAATCTCCATGAAAAATCCTATGTACTCGTTTCTTCTAAGAAACAAAGTACAAGGTACAAGTTACAACTCTGGACAAATACCCCAAAGTACCGCTTTGAACCCTTAATTGGATACCTGTTATGGGTGGAATTTCGAGTTTATATCCTGAAGGCATATCCTGATATTATATGCTTGATGCTGCGGCCAGGATACTGAACCAGGATATTGGTAACATCCTCTGGGGTATCCTGGTTGCAGCTAATGATTTTCTTTGGTTGCAAGGTACCAACGTTAAAGGACTTGATCTACCTGAAGATTCGCTCAAGGTGGTTGAAAAATGGACGTTGATGGTGGAAGAATGGGTCTTATAACGGTCAGAATAGAAGAAAGGCATATTCCGCGAGAATATCGGATGCTGGTCAATGCTGTTGACGTTGTAACGGTCATATGAGCTGAAGACCCGGTTTTATAGTTAATGTGCACGTGGAAAACAAGTTAAAAGAGTCCCCCAACGTTCAGAATGGAATATTCCCAGCATCCCGGGATAATAGGAGAGTTAGTTTGTTATTTGTAACTATAAATAGAAGGCCAGATCGATAGGAACACACACTTTACACTCTACTCTCGAACTCACACTTCTTTTTTTCTTTCTATCACGCACAAACACTCAACACTTGTAATCGTTGTACCACTTAGCATTGATCTGCTCCATATCCTGCACTGTATCCTGGAATTCGAAGTAATAGAAGAACAAGGAAGCTGCGATTGTCAGCTCCCGAGGTTTTATGCCGGCGATCTAGATTGATCAAGGGCTTTCCTCGTACATCACGTGTCAACCTTTACATTTTTGCTCACTCTTTGATTATAGATACAACTCGATATCCTGAGCCGTATCCTGTTAACTGTTTTTGCAAACTAACAAACCAACATGTTTTTCACAAAGTATTACTAGCACACTACCTCACTTAACTAATTTGATCACTTAATTGCTTCGGTAATTTTTGACCAAAACAATTTGGCGCCCACCGTGGGGCAAGTGGTGCTATCTTTACTAAAAACTTTTGTGAAATCATTACTTGGTTTTCTATTCTCGAAACTTTTTTGCCACACTATTTACAATGGCCTCGAGATCAAACATGAGCTCTTCCACCGTGTCTGCTACAACCTCTACAACAATTGGTTCGATGCTTCCACCACCTCCTCCGAGAACGCAAGCCTCTTCACAAGGAACCGAAATTCATGTGGCTCGGGATGTTATTCCCGCTCAGAATATTCAGGGATCTGGTCCTGTTTTGACCTCTAATGAAGAAATTCTAACTTTATTTGGTAGTGTACAGGAACAAATGAGGCAGCAGCAGGAGACCAGCCAAATGCTGATTAGAGAGATACAACTCTTGAAATCCAGCTCAAGCAGGCCCGCTGAGGATACTGTCACTCCCTTGCAGCCAAGAGCTTTAAACTTCAGTTCTGCAGTATATGCTGAGGATAACAGGGGGAATATTGTGCCTAGCCATTCCTGGAGTCATATTCCTGAGATACCCTCTTCGACCAGGATGTCGACTGTGAGGGATACAAGATATGCTCCAGGATACGCCCCAGGATATAGCCAGAATCACCAAGCTGGTAACTTGTCTGTTAACACCAGTATCCCTGTTACTAATAATCTTGGATCAATGCAGGATGCAGGTGTGACATCAGTGATAACCAGAGAGCTTCAAAAGTTAAAGGATATGATATCAAGTGTGCCTGGGATAGTGCAGCCTATACCGGAAGTATCCCGGGATAGTCACAACATATCCCGCTTTGCTCACCCCATTTGTGATGCAGAAATCCCAAAGAGATTCCAGACTCCTAACATGAAGCTGTATGATGGGACGACGGATCCTGAGGAGCATATTGCCCAGTATAGGGAGAGGATGGAGATTAACCCTATCTCGCCAGAACTTAAGGAAGCATGCTTGTGCAAGGGCTTCGGCTCTACTCTAACAGGATCAGCCTTGAAATGGCTTCTTAACGTTCCACCTTATTCAATTACATCATTTGCTCATTTAGTTAATTTGTTTAATAGTCAGTTTTCTTGTAGTAGAAGCTTTGAAAAACTAACAAGTGACCTCTACAGGATAACACAGGGGCCTCAAGAATCCCTAAGGGATTATGTGAACAAATCCAGCAGGGAATCCTTGGATATCCCACACCTTGATGTTGCTACAGTAGTCCAAGCATTCAAGATGGGACTACCAAAGGATTCCCAGTTTTATCAGGATCTTGTGATGAATCCTTGCAGGAACTTGGACGAAGCTCGAAACAGGGCCTTGAGATATATCAGGCTGGAAGATGATAAGAAAATGCAAGAGAGGATGAATGCATCCTCAACATTTGAACCAACTAACATGAAGTCAGAATCCTCATACAAACCATATCGTTCTAAGCCATATGACAGGAATGATAGCAAAAAAGTGAACGCTGTTGAAAATGAGGATCCTGAGGAGTATCCTGAATTGTCAGAATATTGTTTTTCTGTTAATATACCTGAACTAATGTATGCTATGCAGGGTTTGGGAGATAAAGCGAGGTGGCCCAGAAAGAACCAGCAAAAGGCTGATTGGAAGGATAAATCCAAGTGGTGTGCCTTCCATGAGGATTTTGGACATGTTACGGAAGATTGCATAGCCCTGAGGAAGGAAATAAGCTACCTACTAAGCAAAGGATATCTGAAGGATCTTCTGGGCAGAAAGAAGAATAAGGGTCAGGATATTGAGAAGGATCCTGAACGAGCAGCATCACCTCCCGCCGACGCCAAGATAATTAACTTTATTTCAGGAGGGTCCGATATCTGCGGAACTTCTTATTCTGCAGCCAAAAGACATGCAAAGGAGGCTAAGGCCGAAAGGGGAAATAAGCCAACCAGGATGTCGACCCTCACGATTGATAAAGTGATCACGTTCGATAGTGATGACAGGGATACTGTCCAGGATCCTCACCATGATGCTTTGGTAATAACTTTATATGTTGTTAATCATTTTATGCGCAGGATACTTGTGGATAATGGCAACTCCGTCAACATTATTCAACTAGAAACGCTGAAAAGGATGAATGTTTACCCGATGGATATCACTTCAAAATCCACTGTGCTTGTTGGGTTCAGTGGAGAAGCCAGGAATACCATGGGAGAGATAAAGTTGCATGTGTATGTTGAAGGGGTCAACTCAATGCAACACTTTTGTGTCATGGACTCCTTATCCTGCTACAACATTATATTGGGTAGGCCTTGGATCCATGATATGAAAGCTGTGCCATCTACCTACCATCAGTGCATCAAAATACCTACCTCTTGGGGGGTTGTCAAGGTGGATAGTGATCAGCAGGAGGCAAAGGAGTGTTACTCATCCTCGATGAAATCCTCAACCAAGCCTAATGCAGCATAGCAATTAAAGATGCGGGCCCAGGATATCGTGGAGGCTTCAGAGCAGGATGTTAAGAAAATTATTCTGGACCAGGATAATCCAGATATCTCGGTGCTCGTAGGAGCCAATATCCCTCAGGATATTGAAAATCAGTTAACTAACTTTTTGAGATGCAGGATGTCAACATTCGCATGGAAGCATGAGGATATGACTGGTATTTCTAAGGATATTATAAATCACAAGCTTGGAATTGACAGGTCTTTCAACCCTGTCCAGCAAAAGAGAAGGAAGTTTGCTCCAGAACGAAACATAATTATTCAAGAAGAGGTTGAAAGACTGTTGAAGTCCAAGATGATCAGGGAGGTCAAATTTCCCAAGTGGCTAGCAAATATGGTCGTGGTTCAAAAGAAGAATGGGAAATGGAGAGTTTGTGTAGATTACACAAACTTGAACAAAGCATGTCCTGAAGACCCATTCCCTCTGCCTCATATAGACTCGATGGTGGATGCCACTGCCGGTCATGAGATGTTAACCTTCATGGATGCATCCTCAGGATTCCAGCAGATCCAAATGGAACCTTCAGACCAGGAGGATACTGCTTTCATGACACCAACAGGTATTTACTGTTATACTGCTATGCCTTTTAATTTGAAAAATGCAGGTGCAACGTACCAGAGATTGGTGAACATGATGTTTAAAGACAAACTGGGGGACACCATGGAGGTGTACATTGACGATATGGTAGTCAAATCCAAGAAGGCTGAGGATCATCTCCAGGATATTAAAGGAGCATTTGATATCCTGGACCAGTACAATATGAAACTAAGTCCTGCCAAGTGCCATTTTGGAGTGGGGGCAGGAAAGTATTTAGGATACATGGTGACTAAAAGGGGTATAGAAGCAAACCCAGAACAGATCAAAGCTATCCTGGATATCAAGTCACCATCCAACATGAAAGATGTGCAAAGATTAACAGGCCGAGTAGCAGCATTGAACAGATTTATTTCAAGATCCTCGGAAAAGTGCAAGGAATTTTATGATATCCTCAAGAAGAATAAGAAGTTCGAATGGGAAGAGAAGCATGAAGCAGCCCTGCAGGATTTGAGGCAGTATCTCTCAACTGCACCTCTATTGATGAAGCCTGAAAATGGTGAACCACTGTCCCTATACCTCGCAGTATCAGGAAATGTTGTAAGTGTCGTTCTTATAAAGGACCATGAAGGTCAGCAATATCCTGTCTATTATGTTAGTAAAAGTTTATTAGATGCTGAAACTATATATTCTCATCTAGAAAAATTGATATTAGCCCTAGTCATGGCATCAACAAAACTTAGACATTATTTTGAGACACATAGGATTCATGTTAAAACTAATTATCCTGTTAAGAATGTGCTTACGAAACCTGAGATGTCGGGTAGAATGGCTAAGTGGTTAGTAAAATTAAGTGCCTGTGATCTAGTATATGAACCTAGAAATGCTATAAAGTCTCAGGCTCTAGCAGACTTTGTGGCTGATTTCAGTAGTGATATTCAAAATGAAGTAGACCTAGAAGTTCAACAACTAGGAGAAACTTCAGAATCCTGGACATTATATACTGATGGTGCATCTAATGTTAGAGGTGTAGGATTGGGTATACTACTAAAATCGCCACAGGGGGACATATTACCCCAGGCTATTAAATGTGAATTTTCTGCTACCAATAATGAAGCTGAGTATGAAGCTCTGATAGCAGGATTAGAATTGGCTAGAAATATGAATATTAGATGTTTACAAGTATATGTCGATTCCCTGTTGATTACTAACCATTTCAATGGATCTTATGCAGTAAAAGGTGAAAAGTTAGCTGAATACTTTGAAATTGTTAAAAAATTAGCAAGATATTTCAAAATTTTTACACTTGGACAGGTACCAAGAGAAAAGAATGCTGAAGCTGACGCTCTAGCAAACTTAGGATCTACTGTCAGGATACCGGAGGGAACTCAGATACCAATAGTACACATCCTGTATCCTGCAATGGAACATTTCAAATCTCAGGATAAAGAAGTAGCATGTATCCAGGATCCTGGTGATGGATATCCTGAGAAGGATCCTGAATCCTGGATAACTCCAATTGTGAAGTATCTTTAAGAAGGAGATATCCCAAAGGATGCAAATCCTAAGGCTTTTTAGGATGAAGGTATCTCATTTTACTATTATAAATAATATTTTGTATAAGAAATCCCTTGCAGGTCCGTACCTAAGGTGCTTGGAAGATCCTGAAACCAAGGAGGTGCTTCAGGATATACACGAAGGAGACTGTGGCAACCATACTGGGGGCAGATCTCTGTTCTCGAAGGTGTTGAGAACAGGATATTACTGGCCGACCTTGAGAAAGGATGCCGCGGAGTATGCTCAGAAATGCGATGCATGTCAAAGACACGGCAACATCCTGCATCAGCCTACAGAACCATTATATCCTATCGTATCCCCTTGGTCGTTTATGAAATGGGGTATGGATATAGTGGGAAAGCTTCCAAAGGCTCCAGGAGGAAAGGTTTTCATGTTGGGAATGACGGATTATTTCTCCAAGTGGGTTGAAGCAGAAGCCTTTGTCCAAGTTAGAGATCAAGAAGTGGTATCCTTCATAAAGAGGAATATCCTGACCAGGTTTGGAGTACCAGCCGAGATAATCTGTGACAATGGTTCTCAGTTTATAAGTAAAAGAACTACTGACTTTTGCAAGAGTTGGGGAATTAAAATGATCACATCTACACCGGTACATCCTCAAGCAAGTGGACAAGCAGAATCCTCAAACAAGATAATTGTCAACAATTTGAAGAAAAGACTTGGAGCTAAAAAGGGAAGATGGGCAGAAGAACTACCATTTGTCCTATGGGCTGATAGAACAACCGTGAAGAATGCTACTGGGCAAACCCCATTTTCCTTAGTATTTGGAGCAGAGGCAGTAATCCCGACAGAGATGGTGATACCTACAGCAAGATCCAACCTCCGGGATCCTGAGAAGAATCCTGAAGCCCTATGTCAATAATTGGATACTATTGATGAGACAAGGGATGCGGCAAAGTTGAGAATGGCAGCATATCAACAGAGGATATCCAGAGCATATAACAAGAATCTAAGGACTAGAAGGTTTCAAGTTGGAGATTGGGTACTAAGGAAGGCTTTTCCGAATACTATTAATCATGCTGATGGAAAGTTAGCTCCTAAGTGGGAAGGACCTTATGAGATTGAGTCAGAATCCGGAAAAGGAGCATACCGGCTTAAGAATATGGAAGGGGATATACTACCGAGATCCTAGAATGCTATACATCTAAAGCTCTATTTCAAGTGAGTTAGGAATTTAATTTCTAACTCAGGATGGTATGAATTCTATCTCTTTTAATACGTTTAATATTATTTGCTATTTTGAACCCATTACTGACTTAAGCATCGGAGGGGTGTTAGCCAGGCTAACACCCACCTTAGCTCACAATTGTTTTGCAGTATATGCTTCGGGATATAGCTCCAGGATGCACACTCGGGATACTTCAAAAGATTAGAGGATTGGCCCCCTCTCTCATGTTTAAGGGATCCTGATCCCTTCACAGGTTTAAAGGTATTCACCTTTCTCATGAATTGGGTTTGAACACCCCGCCTGGAGCGCAAGTTATCCAGGGATAGTTCAAGGTGGCGGGACCAGTTCATGTAAAAGTGGCTGACAATTTCGTTACTGTTGGCTATACCCTGGATCCTAAAGGTATATGAGGATTGATCACCCTCTCTCGCGAAAGGGTATTTTCATACTCTCTAAGGTTTAAAGGTTTTCACATTTCTAAGTCTTGGAGTTTATACACTCCCTCCTGTAGCGCACGAAAATTTGGGATTTTCCCCAGAATACTTATGGGTTTATCCCCAGTACATTAAGGATTTATCTCCAGTATATTTTAGGGTTTATCCCCTGTAATATAAGAATTATTCAAACGGTTGCAGCTGATGTCCAGAAAATTTCTAAGTATTCGAAGACATTATGCACAGGGGACATTCCTACTGAGGCAATTGTGTAAAGCTCAAAGGATAAAGCTCGGACCTAGTACACTAAGTGTCTCAGACAAGGGACATCTTCGTTGGAAAAGTTGCAAAAGGATTGAAGTTTGAGAATAGGGTTACACTCTATTCCTGGTATGATCTTTCCTTTGTAAACGTTATTTAAATCATTTGAGTTTTTGAAACTATGTTTGACAAAAGCTTAAGCATCCTGATTAGGATATATTCTCGGGATATATTCTCAAAATGTATTTTCAAAATATGTTTCAGGATATTTGATTGGAATATTTGGGACATGATACTTGGATTAAAAACTAAAACTGTGTTCTAGTCAAACAAGTGATCTCAAAACCAACTTTGTAAAATAAAAATGAACTGTCCTCTTTCTCTGAAAACTTTATCTGAATTGCTTGAGTTATAAAAACCCTATTTGACGGAAGTCTTAATAGGACATTTGCGAGTATACTGATCAAGATATTTTCATAAAAAGTAATAATTGCACTAAGTTTGGAACATTGGAATTCAGACTAAGCAATGCATAACAAATAACAACATGTAGGGTTAAAAGGCTAGTTTATTATTAATTGTATTCTTGGTTTCATCTCAAAAAGAGACCCATCCACCAAGAACAAAATTAAGTTTTTAAAGCATATTTACATAAACAGTTGAAGGCTTCGTCCTGAAAACACGAGATCCCTCCACCTCCAACTGTTAAATTGTTCTAAAGATTTCAGGAAATTAAAATTGTTCTAAGCACAGGACGACCAGATGATTCAGACCCTACAAAGCAAAATACAGGTATTGTTAAAGACAAACTAACCGGGATACAGGTTCAGTATATGTGTACGGGATACAGGATTTGGATATTTACCTTATTAAGGAAGGAGGTCATGGGCTCGATGGATTCCATGAAGCCAAGGTCATCATAAGAGAAACCTTTGGCAGCAACAGTGGAGGGCTTAGAGCAGGTGGTAACAGATGATTCTTTTTTTTACCAGGACATGCTTGGAGTAACTGTAAAGCTCCTCAAGATCGAAGACAACAGGGACCTTAGCAAAGTCTACAGAAAAGGGAGTAGTTTCAATCGTATCATATTATGTGCTGATTAACCAAACATATGCAGGAATGTTCAAAATAGATATCCTTACCAGACGTGCCAGAAGACTACCTAGTTATGAGAAAGTATAACCTTGGAAGTTGCGTGAAGTCACATCAACATCTACATCCCATTACGTGCATCGAGCAACACAACGAAAAATATACCCGTTTGGATTTCAGGATCCTAACAGATATATTTTTGGGGACAATTGTTATGGGTGGAATTTCGAGTTTATATCCTGAAGGCATATCCTGATATTATATGCTTGTTGCTGCGGCCAGGATACTGAACCAGGATATTGGTAACATCCTATGGGGTATCCTGGTTGCAGCTAACGATTTTCTTTGGTTGCAAGGTACCAACGTTAAAGGACTTGATCTACCTGAAGATTCGCTCAAGGTGGTTGAAAAATGGACGTTGATGGTGGAAGAATGGGTCTTGTAACGGTCAGAATAGAAGAAAGGCATATTCCGCGAGAATATCGGATGCTGGTCAATGCTGTTGACGTTGTAACGGTCATATGAGCTGAAGACCCGGTTTTATAGTTAATGTGCACGTGGAAAACAAGTTAAAAGAGTCCCCCAATGTTCAGAATGGAATATTCCCAGCATCCCGGGATAATAGGAGAGTTAGTTTGTTATTTGTAACTATAAATAGAAGGCCAGATCGATAGGAACACACACTTTACACTCTACTCTCGAACTCACACTTCTTTTTTTCTTTCTATCACGCACAAACACTCAACACTTGTAATCGTTGTACCACTTAGCATTGATCTGCGCCATATCCTGCACTGTATCCTGTAATTCGAAGTAATAGAAGAACAAGGCAGCTGCGATTGTCAGCTCCCGAGGTTTTATGCCGGCGATCTAGATTGATCAAGGGCTTTCCTCGTACATCACGTGTCAACCTTTACATTTTTGCTCACTGTTTGATTATAGATACAACTCGATATCCTGAGCCGTATCCTGTTAACTGTTTTTGCAAACTAACAAACCAACATGTTTTTCATGAAGTATTACTAGCACACTACCTCACTTAACTAATTTGATCACTTAATTGTTTCGGTAATTTTTGACCAAAACAATACCCAAGGGTACTTCCGTAAGTCCTTAATTGGTCTTACGCAATATACATATCATATCTTCCTGGTTTCACGATATTTTACACAACATACAATTTCAAAGGATTACACGTGTTTTCAAAAACCTCATACATGATTTCAAAATCATCTCACATGGTTTTAAAACATTTTATAAACATATTTACCTAATATACCTAGTACATGATTTCAAAAACATTACATAAGGTTTTCAAAGACATATCTTTAACGATTCCGTGTATAGCTTTCAAAAACAATCTACTCGTTTGTTGTCTTAGCATACATAGTACGCGATTTTCAAGAACACTCTGCTTAGTATGTTGACTTAGCATGCCTAGCACAATAATTTCAAGGATCCATTTGCTTCATATGTTGACTTAGCATATCTAGCACCTTGATTTCATAAACACTATAATTCGTATGTTGACTTAGCATACGTAGTACAAGGTTCCTAAACATTTCCCACTACACGAATTCTAAATCCTTATAGGATCTTCCTATCTTCATAAATAGATCCTTGTGGATGTTTAAAGCGCAAAATCAATGTCCTTAATTGGATCCTTTGTGTGCTTTAATACGTATGTTACGATCCGATGAGAACAAAACTGAATCCTTATAAGATCATCCTATCTTTATAGATAGATTCTTAAGGATGTTTAAAGTACTACTTGAAGTCCATTGATTGGATTCCTGGTGTACTTTAAATGCAAGTGTACAAAATCGACGAACAAATTGATAACAAGTTAATAACAAATTAATAACAAGTTGATAACCAAGTTTATAATTATGTGACTATGTGATTGTGTGTTTATATGGTTTAGTCAAAGTTATCACAAGGTTGTTCGTTTAATTCCATCCCCTACACATTATAAAATAAACTGTGCGGACTGTGCAAGGAATTACATAATTATGGATGCATACATAATTATGGAATTCAGTGCACAGAAACCACATCAAGTTTTGTCATGTGTCAACAATAAACAAGAAGCAAAAGTTAACTATATTCATTTCCGTTTCTGATGAAGAACCCACTGACGAAAAATGAACTAGCTATTCATTTTTCGCTTCTGAAAGAGATATCCACTGGGAAATGAATAATCTATTTGTGAACTGTGTTCATTTTCGTTTCTGATGAAGTACCCATTGAGGAAAATAAACTATTCATTCATTTTCGCTTCTGAAGAAATATCCATTGAGGAAAATGAATAAATTCATTTTTTTCTGGTGAAGTATCCACTGAGGAAAATGAATTGATCATTCATTTTCGCTTCTAAAGAAATATCCACTGAGGGAATGAATAATCCTGCATTAATTTTGTCATTTTCGTTTCTGATGAAGTATCCACTGAGGAACATGAACTATCTGTTCATTTTCGCTTCTGACGAAATATCCACTGAGGAAAATGAATAAATTCATTCCACTTCTGATGAAGTATCCACTAAGGAAAACGAATTATCCATTCGTTTTCGCTTATAAAGAAATATCAATTGGGGAATGAATAATCCTGTATCGATTCTTTCATTTCCACTTCTGACGAAGTATCCACTGAGGAAAATGAATTATTCATTCATTTTCGCTTCTGAAGAAATATCCATCGGGTAAATGAATACTTTTTACAATAAATCCTTCATTTCCACTTCTGACAAAGTACCCATTGAGGAAAATGAATTATCCATTCATTTTCACTTTCGAAGAAATATCCCTCGGGGAAAATGAATAACTTATTTAACAATTCTTCATTTCTACTTCTGACGAAGTACCCATTGAGGAGAATGAATTATCCGTTCATTTTCGCTTTCGAAAAATAACCACTGAGAAATGAACAAGCTTATACATTCCTTCATTTCCGTTTCTGATAAAAGTATCCATTGGAGAAAATGAAATATCCATTCATTTCCGCTTTTGAAGAAATATCCATTGGAAATGAATAACTTATTCATCTTTCATTTCCACATCTGACGAAGAATCAATTGGAGAAAAGGAATCATCCATTCATTTTCGCTTCTGAAGAATATCCACTGGAGAAATGAAATACAAGTCCTCGTAAAATCTTCCTTAATAGTTAGATTCTTAAAGGGGCACCTAAAGTACTTCTTTTAAATCCATGACTGGATTTCTAAGAATGCTTTATAAAACACTGAAACAAAGAGCCAAATCCTTACAAGATCTTTCTATCCAAATAGTTAGACTCTTAAAGGATACTCACAAAACTATTGGTTAATTTGGTTTTATCATTGATCAAATCTCTCATTCCCACTTCCTGCTTTAATCAAGGGAGTATCCATTAGGGGATGAACATAATAGGTATAACAACCCATTCCCACTTCCTGGATTATCTAAGGAAGCATCCACTGGGGAATGAAAAAGTTATGCCTTATGTGGAGATCTTTGATGGGTTACTCTATAGAAATAGATAACACCCTAGATTCCACGCAAGACAATTGTTTAACACAACTATACAAACAGACTCCTACGAATAAATTTCGGGACGAAATTTCCTAAAGTAGGGGAGACTGTGACATATGTGCCTCTACGACCGTTATACAAATACAAATCCAATGAAATATTGTATTTCATTCTCGGGATTTGTACAATTACATGTGACTTTTGCACATATCAAATCTTGTTCGATTTCGAGCTTTTAGTCGCTTTCTTGAAAGTTATACGCAAACTATTACGTAAACGTAATCATTTTAACGCGACAAACACTCTGGAATAGTGACATAAGCTTAACATACCTTAAATAACCTTTACATAACTTAAAAATAAGTTTTGAAGGGTTTGGTGTGTCAAAAACAAGTTTATTCGATCGCAGGGACTATTTGCGACAAACTGCAAAAGTCTGCCGAATTGTATAGCGACGTACACTACGGAACATGATCATAAGCTAAACATACCTTAAATATCCTTTACATAGCTTAGAAAGAAGTTTTGAGGGGTTCGGTATGCAAAAATACGCTTATTTGATCACAGGGACTAAAAGCGTTAAAACTGCGAAAGTATGCATTTACGAGCATATCTTGCGTTCTGACCATATCTGGACATCCAAATTTTTTTGTAATCACTAGAATATTGTATTTTAGTGATGGGAATGCAAAAATACCATTCGTCGTGCAATTTGGATCATTTTCGCGTTCGTTACGATTCCGTTGTAATTAACCGAAAACCGCAACCGTACGGCCAAATGAACCGACATCCGTGACATTTTTTAGCATAATTTAAGTTAAATATAATTTAACTTCATCATGGAGCTTGAAAATGGGATTGACGGGTGTTAGAAGTTCTGAAACGCGACAAAACGAAGTGCAGGGACTAAACTGTCATTTTTGCAAAGTCTGCTGCCAGCAAGGGCCCATACGGACCGTATGGTGGTCCTCTTGCGGTCCATAAGGCAGTCCCAGATCAGCAGATGCAGTGAATCTGCAAAACAACCTGCTCATATGGATTTAATCCCAGATTTGTTCAATTTTGTGGGCTGGTTTGTGTGTTTATCAAGTTGCCTAATCATTGTTTAACAAGAGTAAGGCCAAGATCTAACTTAAAAACATGTGGAATGATCTTGTTGGTTCAAGAAATCTATAAATAGCCATGGGTTTCAACCTTGTTCATTGCTCATTTGATCTTTCCACTCAAACCTGCTCTAAGTGGAGGCAATCACTTGTTGAAGGCCACCTACCTGAGCATTCTTGGTTCTTTATTCCAAACTTGGACCCTTGTAAGTGTTCTTTCATGCTTGGTTATGTATTTCAAGCAAGAAAGTCAAACAGTGTTTGACTTTCAGCTTTGACCATGAATTGGTCAAGACAAAGTTCGTTTGAACTTTGCAACGTGAGTGTAATCACGATGGTTATAATTCCTTATGACTATACCTACTGATTACCACATTGATTAGGTGTAGTGACGAGTCAAAGTTTCGGTCAAAGTGCACGATTATGTGCATTTTTGCGACGGAACTATTTTCGGGTATCAAAACACTTTGTTTTGATATCAAATCAGTTTTCTAACTTAGTTAAACACGTCTTAACTTGTTTAACTTGTCACTTTTAGCTTAGTGCTTATATAGGGTCGTAAGTCAAGCGGTCTTGACAACCGCTTAGACTTTCGAATCCGACCCGTTTGGTCGATCTTTAGGATCCGACCAAACATATTTGTGACCATAGTTGTATAGGGAATAACCTTCCGAGGTTATACCTTATGGTCACTTAGTTTAATTAGTTGTTATGATAGGTAGTTTATATGCCTTAGGAAAATGACCAAAATACCTTTTTCATGCATAATTTAAATTTAAGCATATGTAACCTAGATTTTGACACTTAAACTGATTATACAACATATTTAAACATGTTAGGGCATATAATACTTGTCATAGGACTAGTTAGGCTATGCGTTTGCGCTTTTGCGCAAATGACGCGTTAAAGTAGCGTAGACTACCTTAACGGGTCATAACTGGTCATAAGCACTTAGGATAGGTTTCGTTTCAGAATGTAGGCTTTATTAAACCATGTCATATGAGTTCCAACACTCATTTGGTTTACGAGACCTCATTCTACCCGATCTCCCGATTTAGGTGCCGATTTATTAACATAGTGATCCGATACTAGGTGCCACTTGATTCCTTGATTGCCCGAGCTTTGTTAGTTCACTTAATCGGGGATACCTTGCAATCTCAGGTGAGTACATAGTTCCCCTCTTTTACAGCTTTCAATTATTTTGGGGTGATTCATATGTGCTAAACGATTACGAGTTTCCAAAACAAATGCTATGGTTTATATTAAACACAACATTTTCTATAATGTGAACGAACTTGTTGGGGCGTTGGTCGAAAGGCAATTGAATGACATTCATTAACTATGATTAAGTCGACCAGTAGTATGTTATGGTACTATAGGCTGTTATGGTACCATAGGATCTGACAAATCCCGTTGTCGGACTATCACCATGGTTATGGGGGTAATGTGGGTAACGACAGAACCGGATGAATTGTTAACTTACCCTTTGGTGGTTTGTTAATACGAGTTGAAGGATTAGGACGAGTCACATAGGTTTGAATGTGTTCAACCAGACGACCAAAAGTTAGTTTCACACTTAAAACACGAACGATTTGACCTATTTAAACTATTGGAACTATTTGAACTATGTGAACGATTTGAACTATTTGAACGATTGGAACTATATGAACTATGTGAACGATTTGAACTACTTGAACGATTGGAACTATTTGAACTATGTGAACGATTTGAACTATTTGAACGACTGGAACTATTTGAACCATGTGTACGATTTGAACTACTTGAATGATTGGTTTATGGTAAGTGATTAGGTAACGGGGCAAGTGTAATGTGATAAACGCGTGGTGGATATGCCGCTGGTACTTCCTATATATAAGTGCTTTTAACACATTACATGTCGTTGCGTTATCTAGACCACTTGGACGAATGTTTTCAAAACGATGTTACACTACAAGGTTTACTTTATAATATAAACCATACAATATTTACTTTCAATGACGATTTACTACTTGGTTTACAAAGACAAATGTTTTCAGTCAAGATTCATGGCTACAATGGTTTTGGTTTACAAATACATCAACTTGTAAAGTTGATAAAACATACTACAATATCAAACACTTTTGATTTTCAAGGTACACACTCGACGATTCTCGTAGCTGGACGAGGTATTGCAATATGTACTCAAAGCCATGAATCTGACACACTCACAAAACCTATGTACTCGCCGGCATTTTTATGCTGACTTATTTTCACATATGTTTCAGGTACTGTTGTATGATGATGATTATGATGCATGCTCACATAGGAATGGACGAGGCCTTAGTGACTTAATAACAATGAAAGACAATATGTTCATGTTTTGCTTTTAAATTTCGAGACAATACAATAAACTTAATTCAATGAAACGAAACTTAAATCCATGTGTTGTGAAACAATGATTCTGTTACGACACTCCCCGGCGTTTCCGCCGCGGTTTTGTTGTTTTAACGCGGTCGGGGTGTGACATGAGTACTCCCCGAGTACTCGCTACAAAGTAGGCTACCGAGGCGCGAGTACTCTTCATCTAGGCTAATTACTCCCCGAGTAATCTCCACCTAGGCCGAGTACTCCCGAGTACTCTTAAATCTGACTAGGGAGCGCCTAGCGACTTTTGCAACCATGCCTCACGTTCACGGGCAGTGCGCTACTCCTATAGCGTTATGCATGTTAAGGGTAGACTCGTACGAAGTTAATGACAAGTTCAAGACAAAATGAACAAACCCAGATTAAAGTATCAAGTATAACGTATGCATGCATGTATTAGATTGTTTGTGCATTTTGTATAAAAGTCTAAGTGTAGCTGTGTAGGTTTAATAATAAACATATTGCACCCAAAGTGTAAAATGGAGAAAGGGTGTTCGAGTATACTCATGGTTTTGCAAAATCTTCATTAGAAATCCCGTGAGCATAGTGTTGGTAGGTGTAGTACAAGAACGCCAAGGTTATAGTACCCCGCGAGCAAACGGATGGTGGAATTAGTACAGGAACACCAAGGTTACCCTACATGGAAAACGAAGGTGTGAGTCGGGGGTTGGAAGTTTAAGGAACAGAATCTAAGGTACTTAGTATAATACAAAAATACAATTAGACAGGAAGTATATTTTGTTCGCACACTTGTCCCGATACTGAGTTTCTGTGTTTTTATGGGTCCTAGTTTGCCCGACAGAATCAGTGACAAGGAACACGTAAATTAGAATAACAGGAAACCAAAATACGAACTGTTCGGATGAGAGACTGTTTGAGACGAATGGGTCATTCGTACGAGAGGGACCGTTTGTTAACCCAAGTCTCGTTTGAATGTTTTAACTATCAAACAGTTATGTTCGTGATTTCTGTTAAGTTGTTAGTTATTATAATAGTATATTAATTAGTCCAGAATTTTTTGTCACACCCTGACTTTTGCGGAAGCGTGTTACGTGTGACTTGCTTAATACCATTGCATTCAATTATACCAAACAACTAAATGATTAAAACCGCGATGTTCATCCATAAATATGATTCAAAATATTACAACCCACATTGTTTTAGAACCAAACACAGACTTCGAGTTTAATAATACAAACCAACCAAAGTTGTAAGTTCCATAATGGACTTTAACAAAAGACACTAATAAAACGAGGCTTTGATCCATGTATCTTATCAAAGATAAAATACACGATTCAAACCCTCCAATACTGGATGACATCGTTTCTTGTGGACACAACTTGATAACCTTGAACGCCCGCCAGATCCATTATCAATTTCCTGAAATACATGTAATTTGAAAACATCAACAAAAGTTGAGCGAGTTCATGTGTTTTGTATGTGAGCTCGAAATAAACTTGTAATCACTGTAAGTATGTATTTGTAAACCGGTATGAAAGCGTTTATGAACAAATCAATTAATGATTTGCAAGGTCATTAATATGTGTGCAACAGTGTAGGAAGGATCAATCCTTTGCGTATTTCATACCGGGCCACCCGGGTGGAACGACATAGTCACCACATGTTGCCAACTCGCGGACCCATGGGTGGGGCTCGAAACACCCAAATAGATCTTTCACTCAAGCCCCTCGTTCCTTTTACAAGGATTAATGGTCTCAAGTTAACGCCTACCTATTCACATGATCTAACAGTTCATTCCTTAGCTAACCATACCATTTGTAATCATTGTAATATTTGTAACACGTATTTCACCCCCGAAGTTATAAAACTGAAAACAGTTAAAAGAAAAGGGGGACATGAACTCGCAATCTTGCGTCCTGCAACTGGTGTAACTCAAAGATCCGGTCCTGGAGTCGTGCAACTACCTACACACGTGCTGTGGTCTATTAGACGGGTGGGTCGTGCCACGACTTTTAGTCTTAATTGTTGTGACTTAGCATTCTTTGAGTTATGTCTTGGATGTAATAAATATTATTCCAAAGTATATAATTATTTGTTAAAATAATAATATTTTAACTTAAATTATATTTATTAATTTTTGGAATATTAGTTAAAATAACATATTTTAACTTATTTGTTTTGTAAACCTTCATGAATATTTCCCCAAGGATGGGTACACTTATACTTATATTTTTAGACTTGTGTATGTTGCCAGGTGTTGGTGCCGTATTCCGATGTATATTTATACGTACGAGAATACGTATCTTTATTGTATTTATTAAGTATTCTTATACTTAATTTTTATATTAAATTTTCCGGAATAATATTCTTAATCAAAAAAAAAAGTCCACCAATATATATTCTTAAAATATATATATTTTAAGAAATCTTTTATAGAAAATTATCTATAATTCTTCCTTGGCAAAAATAATTATATTTTCATATAAACCTCAATAATAACATATTTTCAAGATTAACTTAGAAAATATTTATAAATCCATTTTTCCACCCAAAAATAATATATTCTAAATCTGCTTAAGAAAATATATATTTTTTCCAAAAATATTATATTTTCTAATTGTTCAAGAGAACATATATATTTTTTGTAACACTTGTAGAAATCATAATTTCCGTTTCTTTGGTTTCCAAAATACCGTTTAATTTATTTGTCAATATATATATATATATATATATATATATATATATATATGTGTAATTCATATTCCTTGTTCGGTTTGTCCAAATTTTGGGTATAAATTATATATTTTTTTTCTTGAAATTTTGGTATTTTGGTAAGTTATATTATTTCAAGTCCTAAAATAATATAACTAATACACATAATATACAAGTAATCACACAAATTGTGACATCTAAATATATATTTTCCTAAATATATACTTAGTCATTTTTATTTATTAAAAACAACCTCCAATATTTGTAATTTTTGTAACAAAAATTATGGAATTTTTTATATGAAAAACCATGGTTAAAATATACTTGTAAACACTTGTTTAAAAATATTTTTCTAAGTGTTTAAATTCTAGAAAAATTTTGCCATAGTTTCCCCTTAAAAATGGAGGTTTCCATTCTTTCAAAGCATATCATTTTCTTTTAAAATCATCAACAATCAACAACAATTCAAACAACACTTACCATGAGCCAAAATCTTACAATTTTTACTACATCATGAACTTTAAATTTTGTAAAAACTTGTAGTAACTTACCATGTTAATTAGTAGGCTTAGTTACCCTTAAAAGTGTGGTTATTTGTTCATAAACATCATTCTTGAACAAGTTAGTTTTTCACAACTTTTAAAATGATTTTTCTAAAAATCATTCTTTTGAATTTTTCTTGCTATCAACATATTTCTATATCCCGCCCCCTAGCTCACTTGGCAATCCCCATGTGGTTTGGGTTGGGCCGGCTTCCTCCTTGGAGGTCGCCGGTTCGACTCCCGGGTGTTGCATACGGTGGGTGGGACGTCCCAATGATGGATCGTATCCTACCGAGGCATGGTGCGGTCTTGAGGGCAACCCGGTTTTACCCAGCTGTTACCCCAGCGAGTCTCTCGTGTGGGGGCAGTATGGTTTCCGGGCGGAAGTCAGCTTACGCGGCGGCCGGGGCCCAATCGAACATCGCGTCCGCAGGCGCGGGGCTGACGGGGGAATGTCTTTGACATGAACCCGGTGACCACTGGTCCAGTACATAGAAAGTCACCTTCCAAAAAAAATCAACATATTTCTATACTTGATTTAACACTAAAATCATGGTTAGTTTCTTTGAAAATCATGACTATGTAAATCTTATATGTAAACTTGGTTTCTTGAGAAAATCATCTTTGAAATCATCCATGTACAAGACTAATAACATGTATTCATCATCATCTTACACAAAATCATCTTGATTTACACAAGTTTCATCCTCTCACTTGCTAGATCATGTGTTTAATCACAATCTAGCAAGTTTCTTATGATGTTTAACATCATAAACACAAGTAATCAACAATCAAGATTCACGCATACACTTAAACAACATTGATTATTATGTTAGTGAGCTTTATGTGAAGAGTTATGTTCTTGTTCTTTTATGATCTTTATGTTTAACATCTTACATATCCTTTTAACCAACATTATAAGAAGTAAAATAGAGTTATGAGAGTCTTACTACTAGCACAAGGCTAGGGAAGTGATCAAATATGAAGAAGATGATAAACTTGGTGGTTAATAGCTCTTGAGAAAGGTCCTTCAACTTCCAATGGCACCAAGCTCCTTAGTTAAGCTCCTAGCACCTTTGTAACACTTGAGATTGGATGAACAAGACTTGAAAGTGGGTGGTGTAGTGGTGGTGGTTCTCGGCCGTGAGGGAGGAGGAGAGGGAGAGAGTGAAGTGTGTTGAAGTGTTTGTGAAAATGTGATGAATGAACTCACTTGTGGTTAATATAAACAAACTCCCAACATCTTCTTATCTAGAGGTTAATATGTCTCTAAAGATTAAATAAGATCAATTAAACAATTGCTAGAAAATCATGGGTGGGTCCACCCATGATATCCGTCGCCAAGGGGGGGGTATAGGGTTGGGTTTCAATTGTTTGTTGAATGATCTAGTTAGATTATAAGTGTCTAGTTAGTGCTATATGATTATAGGGTGTGTTATGATGTTCGATGACCATTACTAGTTCGAAAATGATAAAACAATGCTTCTAGTGAAAATTTGGTATTTTGGGTAGTGTCCGGTTGGTTACCGGTTCGTTAAGGTGCTAAATTACGCAGTTTAGTGTGCTTTAGGTTCCCTTTTGTGACAGTTTTGATTCCCGACACTTGGAAAAGTATTCTAGACCATTAAACCATAATTCTGCATAATATTATGTTGTCAGAATGCTGAATTTTGCTGAAAATTGCTGAATTCTGCAGTTTGTGTGAGTTTTAGGCACTCCCTGGCACTTAAACTATCACTAGGAAGACAGTTTTATGATCCTTACTTTCCTACACACTATACTAGTGTAACTCTTGGTTTTTGGCTCATTCAGTGTCTTAACATCATGTCTGTCTGGGTACTGAACTCCCGTCAGTACTTTTAGTTTGTCTGATAACTGTGCTAACTTTGTTTTGTGCATCATTTGAATTATAATGTGTTGCATGCAGTAATGATATGAAACCATGCAATATGTGATGCACTTGTATGTATATGACAATAATCAGAAAGCATTCATGTCATTAATTCAGATCAAGCACAGTCACTAAAGCATAAATTACCGTTTAATATGTACGGAATTACATGGAAATTTGACAGTTGTCACATTCTCCCCCCGTTAATAGAATTTCGTCCCGAAATTTTAAGCTGTGCTATCGGTTGCAGGGGAGTTAGGGAACAAATGTGGATACTTTGATTTCATTCGATCTTCACGCTCCCAAGTAAACTCTGGGCCGTGACGTGAGTTCCAACGAACCTTGACAAGTTTAACACTACTCCTCCGAGTTTTGTTGACTTTCCAGTCTGTAACCTCAGCGGGTTCTTCAGTGAAGTGGAGAGTGTCGTCGATATGTACTTCATCCGCAGGGATGATAACTGTTTCCTGAGTTGGGCTTTTCTTCAGGTTCGATACATGAAATGTATCATGAACACCGTTTAGTTCCTCAGGTAATTCCAACTTGTATGCTACGGTACCAACCCTTTCCAATATCCTGAATGGCCCAATGTAACGTGGGTTTAACTTGCCATGTTTCCCAAATCATGCTACACCTTTCCAAGGTGAGACTTTCAACAAAACCATGTCACCTACTTCGAATTCCAACGGTTTTCATCTTTGATCTGCGTAACTCTTTTGTCTATCACGAGCCGCCTTGATGCGCTCTCGGATATGCATGATCTTGTCTGTTGTTTTTTGAACTAGTTCGGGGCTAACCATCTGTCTATCCCCAGCATCTGCCCAACACAATGGTGAGCGGCATTTTCGGCCATAAAGGGCTTCGAATGGTGCGGCTTGAATACTTGTATGGTAGCTGTTGTTGTAGGAAAACTCAACTAGAGGCAGATGAGTATCCCAACTGCCACCCAAATCCATTACACAAGCGCGAAGCATATCTTCCAGCGTCTGAATAGTTCGTTCGCTCTGACCGTCTGTCTGCGGGTGAAAAGTCGTACTCAGATTCAACTGAGAACCAAAGGCTTCTTGAAAGGTGTCACGGCCCACGTCCCGGTTTGACCCGTTTCAGGGGCAGCGGCAGAAAATACTGCGGTATTTATTTAATTGAGTTTTACAGCGGAAACAGGATCGTTTAAAGCTAAAAATTTTCCCTGATTATTTTATTTCACAATTTGGGTTAAAACCCCGATAATTTACAATATTATGTTTTTACTATAAAAGCGTGATATTACAAAATCATTTCTTTATTTTATAATGAGCCACTATATTAAGCTTGAAATGCTCCCCAGCACTTTTCCTGAATTACAACAGATCACCTGAAACATGTTTGAAAAAAGTTTTGTCAGCGGGAAATACTGAGTGAATAATTCTATTTTGCATAATGATGCATAGTTATTAATTACAGCATAAGAGCGATTACAATGGCTTCTATCTTATTTTATCTGGCTTTCTGTCACAATGGTGACAAGTCATAATGATGACGATGGTCATACCACTATTTAGATCAATGAACCTAAATAGTGACGATTATCCCTGTAGGTTAATGAACCTAACAGTGATTATCCCGAGTAGGTCAATGAACCTAACTGGGAGAAATTAGTAATGTGCACAATACCCCACTAACCAGTAATTCAAGATATCCACGACTTAGTCCCTGTAATTATAACCTTGAAAATAATTTGAGGTATTGTAAAATAGTTGATAAAAAGAGAATGACTCACAAACTGTGAGAAAAAGAGAATGACTCACATTGCAGATTTATACGGGCAGAGTTTAGCCTACTGATTTAGCCTTTTCAACCTAATTTTAATAACAGGCACACAATTCTGGGTTAGTAATCAATCCAGCATTTACGATAACTCACGAGATCAAATTCTCACAATGAATGACAAAGTGCAATACTTCATCCATCGAATTAACGACGATCCGTCAAATTAATGACGAACGATAAAGTATAACCCTAATGTGGGCGGCACTTAAACATTCATTGGATATATTGATCGTCGGATAATGAATCGTAGCAGCGATTGTGCTAATACCCTGATTGCGGTGTCGATTAGTGAATCGTGTGTGGTAATTGAGGTAAACAGAGCATAACTTCGTGTAGGATTAGAATTTTTCCGTCGTTCCTGCGCCCAATTTCAACTCCCAACCTCCTCTATTTATACTGAAAATTTTACTCAGTCGCGTAGCGCGACTGGTAACCCCTATAGTCGTCGCGCTACGCGACGGCTTACATATATTCAGATGGTTGCCACGTGTGTTTGAAGTTCAGCTGAGTTGACAGAACGAGAATTTTCGAAATAGACAGCGAGATATATGGATAATCGTTGAGTAGGGAATACCCCCCCTGAGTTTTAGGGCCCTGATCCTGATTCTGAAAATTCTGAAAATTTTAGGGTTTGTTCAGAATCACTTAGGTGTCTCAATTAGAATTTCCTTTTGGTCAAATTAATTTAATAATTATGACTTTTGATGAGAATCGTTACATTCTCCCCACCTTAAGAAAAATCTCGTCCTCGAGATTTACTGGACTAATTGAGAATGCTCTCTCTTCCTTTTGGATTCCAGTTCCTAAGTATATTAGGATTCTGTCTTTGAATCCTATTTTACTTAACTTTATATCTTGGAAGGGTATTACCAAAGATTCGTCTGATAGATATTTCTTAAGATTGGATATATAAAATATATCATGTATTTCAACTAACCTTCCTGATAGTTGTAAACTCTAAGTAACTGATTCAATATGTTGAGTTTACTGGAAATGATCCTACATAATTTGGTCTTAGCTTTCCTTTCTTACCAAATCTAACCACTCCTTTCCAAGGAGATACTTTCAATTACATTTTGTCTCCAACTCGAACTCCAACGGCTTTCATTTATTATCTGTATAACTTTTCTGACTATCTCCTGCCGTTTTCAGCCTTTCCCTTGTGATACTGAATATCACGGTCGTAGTCACTTAGGATTTTCATTCATCTCCTTTGCCTCAAATTCTTTTTGCCTAAAAATATATATCTTAACTTCTTATAATCTGTATAGATAGTATCCTTACTTCCATAGATAATATCTCTAAATTTTTAAGGCAAAAATTATGGTTCTAACTTTATACTTTTCCAATTGCCTTGAGGCATACGCAATTACCTTTTTGCGTTGCATTAACATATATCCAAATCCTAACTTTGAAGCATTACTTTTTACTTCAAAATCTTCTGTTCCTTCTGGTAAGGCTAGGATTTAGTATTGGTTAACTTAGTTAATGGTATTGTTATTTTGAAAATTCCTTAATAAACTGTCTATAATACTAAACCTACAAGATTCCTAATTTCCATTGCTGATTGCAGAATCGTCCATTTGATAATTACTGCTATCTTAGCAAGATCTAAGTGAATACCTTCATGATTCACCATATGACCTAAAATTGCACTTCTAGCAGCCAAAATTCATTCTTTGAAAATTTGGCATAAAGCTTTTCTTTTCTTAACAAAGTTAAGAGTACATGCCAATGCTGTCAATGTTATTCCTGATTTTTGGAATAAATAAGTATATCGTCATTTGAAGACATTTACCAATTTATTCAAATATGGTTTACAGATCCTATTTATCATGTCCATGAATACTGCAGTTGCATTCTTTAATCCGAAGGGAATGATTGTAAACTAGTAATGACCATTCCTAGTTCTGAAAACAGTCTTAGGTACATCTTCCTCTGATACTTTTAATTGATAATATCCGGAACATAAGTTGATTTTAGAAAACTGTCTATCTTCCTGGAATTGATCGAATAGATCATTAATTTTAATTAATGGGTATTGATTCTTAATTATAACCTTATTCAATTTCCTATAATCAATACACATTCTTATCGAACCATACTTTTCTTAACAACCAATATTGTGCTAACCGATAAGGTTCCTTGGCTTATCGGTAAAATTCCTGGAATTTAGATGAATCTTAAATTCTATCTTCATATCTGGTGGTAATCCAGATAAATCTTCTGGAAATATATCTGGGTATTCGGAATTACAGAAATTTCCTTAATTTCTTTATCTTTAGTATTAATGATTACTAAAATCATATATACTATTCCTTGCTTTCGTTCATAATTAGCAATTTCCATTACTGATATGAACTTCATTACTTCTCCGATGGTTGATTGAATTTCCAAGAAATTCTGATCACAGATAATGATCATAACGTCGAGTTCAACTAATTTCATAGATAATAGGATTGTAGAAAACTTATAACTTATTTCTATGTTCTGTATAACCTTGTTTATTTTAACTGAATTCTCATCTGCCGTTTCTAATATAGAAACTTATCTAATGCTGGTTTAACAGTAAGTTAAGAGTTTGGCAGAGTAAAGTATTTATAAAACTTTGGTTTGCACCAGAGTCAAATAATACTTTTATGTAAATGTTGTAAGCTAAGAACATACCGGCTATCACATCTGGAATCATTTCGGCTTCATGAGTAGTCAGCTGAAAGACTCTCGCATTCCTTTTTGCTCCTTCTGTTGGTTTGACTTGATTGTCAAATGGTTTATTCAGTTTTGGACAATCTGGCCTAAGATGTCCAGTTTCTCTACAGTTGTAACAAACTGAAAATTTCTTCTTCCTACAATCTTTTTCTTGATGCCCTGGAATCTTGCAAAAATTGCAATATCCTTTGCATCTTCCAAAATGCTTCCTTTTGCAAAAATTGCAAAATGGACTAGTAGAAGATTGCCCATTCCCTTCTTTCTTGAAATTGTTATGGTTACCCAAACGGAATTCTTGGGTAATCTTTTGGGCTAATTCCTTCTTTTTATTTTCTTCTCTTGTCCGTACTAGCTCGTCTGTCAGAGTATTGGCTAATTCTACTGCATCATCAATCGTGTGAGGTTTCGCAGCCTTGACGATATTACGGATTTCGGAAATCAATCCCCAAATATAACGAGAAATAAGTACCGGCTCTGGCGAAGCCAGCGTTGGTACCACTCGAGCATATTCAAAGAATGTCGTAGTATACCCTCGACAATCTACATCCACCATCCGGTGGTTTAGAAACTTATTTGTCATTTGTTCTTTTTCATACTCAGGACAGAATTTTCTTTCTACAAAGCTCTTAAATTCTTCCCAATTCATAGCATACGCCATCCTTCTTCCTTTTGCTTGTAACATCGTATTCCACCATTCTAGCGCCACTTCTTTGAAAAGATTTGACGCATACATGACCTGATCATCCTGAGCACATTTACTTATGGCAATTACTGCCTCGGTTTTCTCTAACCAACGCAGTGCCGCAGTCGCTCCTTCATTGCCTGCAAACTCAGTGGGTTTACAAGCAAGAAATTCTTTGTAAGTGCAACCAGGCGTTGCAACTTTCCTTTTCTTAGGGAGCGGAGCTTGCTGTGGTTCATTATCATGATTAACATGATTATTGCCTCCGTTTACGCTATTACTGAAGTTATCTTGAGGTTCAATTGGATTTTTAACAGCAGCAATGATTGTTGGAATAGCATTGGCTATCCCTTGAGCAACTATTCCTGGAATAGTGTTGGCTATTTCTTGAGCAACGATATTTTCTATATCTTGCCTAGTTACATATTGATCCCCCGGTTGTTGCTCAGACTGATTAACCTCATTAACTGGTGCATTATTAGCGTTTTCCATCTGATATCTAATTTATAGATAAAGGAAATAATCCAATGTCATAATTTAATTGCACATAATCAAATAGACGAATATATAAACAAAAGTTGTAACTTTTCTAAAATTTCCTTATATCATGTTTCTATATACACCCGTTTTATTATTTATTTTACACAAATTGATTTTACTATTACTATTACAAAATCATAGTTTCATAATCCCCCATCCTTTTGTCAGATGGTATTCTAGTAACGGCGTTTCTTCTCGTCGTATTTCCAGGAGATTTGTCCCAAAGTCTCTTGAATCCTATTCTCAGCATCCACTTTGTCAAAATGACGAAGTTTAGTCCTATTTTCGTTACTTATTTTTAAATTTGGTAAAGGTTCTGGATTGTACTTTGGAAAAAGTTTATAGGGATGGTTTTGTAACAATATTTCATTATCCAACCATTCGTCTATATTCCAGTGATTAGAAGAGTTTGGAATAGATGGTTCTAAGTTTATAAAATTATTTTCATTAACAGGCTTAATAGTATCATCGGTTACCATTATAAAATCTAGTTCTTCTTGAGATGGTAACTCTTCAATTTGCCTAGAGCTTTCCCCAATTTCCATTTTCTTAGGCTTAGGTTTCTCGAGAGGTAAAGCATTAAATTCTATAGGTTCTTCTATGTCTGGAATATACCTATTAAAATCTCTGGAAACTTCGATTCTTACTGGATAGAGATTTAAATTCTGAAGGGCTTCTGACAGATTACTCATGCTGTTTAGCTAAATACACACAATTTACTAAGTTATAACAAAAAAAATTTTATAGAACAATTTCTTAAATATTATTTCATACTACCAACCCAACTGAAAATTAAAACATACTAGGTTTTATTTATAATTTATTTATAAATTTTCTTGACTGTAGATAATAAAAATACTAAACTTTAAATCAGAATATTTAAAGATTTATATTTACTATTTACAGTAATTAACATATAAAAATCTATATACTAATTAAGTATGATGACTTAATTTATATATATTAACTAGTCATTATCATGGTGGATATTGGTTAGTGCTGCCTTGTTTAAGCATAGGTGATCAGTCCATGCCTAATTAAGGCTAGGTTATCCAATATCTGTCTTTGATAATAACCCTAGTATTTAAAAATAATCTTAATACTACTACTATTAATATATTTTTATTAATAATAAAATTATTAATAATAAATAACTAAACAAAATTTTTAAATAAAAATATACTTCAAACATAAAAATATAATTTCTTTGCCACAATATAGTAATACTATATTAGGTAATTTTGTATATATATAATCAAGCAAATTTATATATAATGTTTTTCGATTAACGATGATAGAGCAATAAATATTTCAATATGTATAAAAATATGCCCATATTAAAATTAACAAATAGCCAGTTAATAAAACACATAATCATATAATAGTAATTAGGAAAAATTAAGTATTTCTAAATACTTAATTAGCTTAACCCAGTGGCTCTGATACCACATTTTTCTGTCACGGCCCATGTCCCGGTTTGACCCGTTTCAGGGGCAGCGACAGAAAATACTGCGGTATTTATTTAATTGAGTTTTACAGCGGAAACAGGATCGTTTAAAGCTAAAATTTTTCCCTGATTATTTTATTTCACAATTTGGGTTAAAACCCCGATAATTTACAATATTATGTTTTTACTATAAAAGCGTGATATTACAAAATCATTTCTTTATTTTATAATGAGCCACTATATTAAGCTTGAAATGCTCCCCAGCACTTTTCCTGAATTACAACAGATCACCTGAAACATGTTTGAAAAAAATTTTGTCAGCGGGAAATACTGAGTGAATCATTCTATTTTGCATAATGATGCATAGTTATTAATTACAGCATAAGAGCGATTACAATGGCTTCTATCTTATTTTATCTGGCTTTCTGTCACAATGGTGACAAGTCATAATGATGACGATGGTCATACCACTATTTAGATCAATGAACCTAAATAGTGACGATTATCCCTGTAGGTCAATGAACCTAACAGTTGTTAGGGGAGGATTTTCTAACAATTAGTGATCCTTATTCGTTATCCTAATTGGTGATCCTTACTTCTGTGACAGGTGGTGATCCTCAGAAGGGCTTTAGGATCAGGATCATGGATCACTTCAAGGATCCTCATACTGACGATTGTTTACTTATGTTTTATAACATCTCGCAGGTATAACAAGCTTGACCAAGTCTTAGCGATATTCTTGGAGAATATTCCCGAAGTATTTTGCACGTGCTAGATCAAAACTAGACGTTATGGAGAACGTGGAGGCTTGGCCCGAAAGTCGGAGAGTTTGTTAACCAGATATTTTTCTTATTTTAAAGGGGTAACGAGCTAGTTAGTGAGACTTAATCATTTTTTGGCAGTTACACACACTCGCAAACACGCTTATACAAGCTCTCGTTCAAACACTTAGCAATTACTTACACTTTTTACACATTTCACCGTAGTGATCCTTGTACCTAGCTCGTTACTATCCGAAGTTGTAAACGTTATTTCATTTATTTGAGCTTGGTGATCGGTAGTTTCCATCACCCGGGGTTTTTTGTGCCGGAGATCAATTCTTGATCAAGGGCTTTTTCCCCGTATAAATCCTTGTGTTGTTTGTGCATTCCACATTGAAGTGATCCTCATTGTTGTTACACTTTTTGAGCATCATACCCCGTAATCTAGAGTTTGGTTGCAATATTCTCAACATATTTTTTGACCAAAACAGTTTGGCGCCCACCGTGGGGCAATTGGTACTTTGTCCTTAGAAGAATTCACATTTCTGTGCTCATCCGGTTCATTACTATCAAGCAAATGGCTTCCTCAGCGAAGAATGCTTCAAACTTAATGCCTTCGTTCACTTCTTCACAAGGCGTTCCTCCTTTGCCTCCAGCACCTTCTGGATCCCAGAAGAATACAGAGAATGCTGTGAAGAAACCGACTCCCATTTTCTCAAAACCACCTACTTCTTCTGTTTCAACTAATCCTACTACTAATGATCTCTATGCCTTGATTTTGCAGATGAGGAATCATGCACAAGAGCAGGATAAAACCAACGAAAGGATCCTCCGGGAGATTGATGAAATTAAGAAACAGAAGAAAACGGCAGAGGATCATTCTCCATTGATCCCCAAATCTTTGAATTTTGATACTCCGGTGATTACTTCTCAGCCATCAGTGGTTCCAGACGTTCAATATGCGGGTGGACCAAAAGGAGTACACTATGGAACAACAGCTATGACCCAGGCACTAGGCTCATATTTCCAGCCAGCAGGATCCTATCCCCAGCATATGGGATCCCTCACGAGTACAGGAGGATATTCAGGAATGCAGCAGCACCAGGGATCCTTCTTCGTTCCAGGATCATCCCAGGTTCAAGGATCCTCCTTCGTTCCAGGATCATCCCAGGTTCAAGGATCCTCCTTCGTTCCAGGATCATCCCAGGTTCAAGGATCCTCCTTCGTTCCAGGATCATCCCAGGTTCAAGGATCCTCCTTCGTTCCAGGATCATCCCAGGTTCAAGGATCCTCCTTCGTTCCAGGATCATCCCAGGTTCAAGGATCCTCCTTCGTTCCAGGATCATCCCAGGTTCAAGGATTCTCCTTCATTCCAGGATCATCCCAGGTTCAAGGATCCTCCTTTGTTCCAGGATCGTCTCAGTTTCAGGGATCCTTCCAGATGCCGGGATCCTTGAGGAGTTTACAAACAGGAAGTTCAGATGTCCATCAAGGAGATTTTATTCCAATGCAGACCAATGCCTCTACCGGTCCCTCGATCATTCCAGAGTCTCAGCAATATGGATTGACCTCTATTCTTCCTAACTTGAATCCAATGGGAGGTAACACTTTTAATAGTTCTCATACTACTAACCATGGTCTTGTGCAGGATCCAGGTATCAATCATGCCATGGCCAGAGAATTACAAAAGATAAAGGATATGATCTCGAGTGTTCCGGGAGTAGTCAAACCTATTCCAGAGATTGCAGACGGGAGCCACAAGATATCTCGATTTGCACCACCAATCTGTGATGCTGAGATACCCAAGAGGTTCCGTGTGCCTACAATGAAATTGTACGATGGTTCGACGGATCCTGAAGAACACATAGCACAATACAGGGAGAGGATGGAGATCAATCCAATCCCAGAAAAGTTAAAGGAAGCATGCTTATGCAAAGGATTCGGATCCACTCTTACTGGATCATCTCTCAAATGGCTGCTAAGTCTTCCTCCCTATTCTATTACCTCATTTGCAAACCTAGTTAACTTGTTTAATACTCAGTTTTCTTGTAGTAGAAAATTTGAACGATTAACTAGTGATTTATATAGGATAACCCAGGGTCATAATGAATCATTAAGGGATTACATTACCAAATTAGTAAAGAATCCTTAGACATTCCCAACTTAGATATAGCCACGGCTGTTGAAGCCTTCAAAATGGGACTGCTTAGGGATTCGTTATTTTATGATGATCTTGTTATGACACCATGCAGGAACCTAGATGAGGTAAGAACCCGGGCCCTCAGGTTCATTCGGCTAGAGGATGACAAGAGGATTCAGGAGAGGATAACAGGATCCTCAAAGCAGGATAAGCAAGGATCCTCATACAGGAACAACAAGTTCAGATCCTACAACAAATCTGATAATCAGAACGTTCATTCTATTGATCAAGAAGAGGATGATGAGGATTATCCTCCAATCTCTGAATATTGCTTTAGTGTTGATAACAATGAACTAATCCTTGCCATGCAGAACCTAGGTGATAAAGCTAGATGGCCAAGAAAGAATGACAGGCCAGCTGCAACTAAGGATAAATCAAAGTGGTGTGCATATCATGAAGATTTTGGGCACCTCACAGAAGAATGCATTGCATTAAGAAAGGAGATTGGATACTTGTTGAGCAAAGGGCATCTAAAAGAGTTGTTGGGTAGGAAAAAGTCAAGGACTCAGGATCCTGAAAGGATCCCTGAGAAGGCTCCAGCCCCTCCAGCAGATGCACAAGTGATAAACTTTATTTCTGGGGGATCCGACATTTGTGGCACGTCCTTCTCAGCAGCTAAGAGGCATGCAAAGGAAACTAAAATGGATAATGGAGAAAGACCAGTTCGAACATCGAGTGTCTCCGAAGGAAAAGTTATAACCTTTGATGAAGAGGATCGTACTGATATCCAGGATCCTCATCATGATGGTTTAGTTATTACTCTCTTTATATCTAACTGTTTTGTCCGCAGGATCTTAATAGACGGAGGAAGTTCAGTGAACATTATCCAGCTCGATGTTCTAAAGAAGATGGGTATTCCTGAATCTGACATCATACCAAGATCCTCCGTGCTCGTGGGATTTAGTGGCGAAACTAAGAACACCCTGGGGGACCTTAAACTCCCAATATATATTGAAGGCTTACACTCTTATCAAAAATTTTGTGTTATTGACTGTTTATCTTGTTGTAATGTTATCCTTGGCAGGCCCTGGATACACGATATGAAAGCAGTCCCATCTACTTACCATCAATGTGTGAAGCTCCCTAGTCCTTGGGGAATAGTAAAGATCGATAGTGATCAGCAGGAAGCTAAGAATTGCTACACTTCATCGATGAAACCAGCTTCGAAGTCAAGGGAGCAATAGCAATCAAGGTATCCTCCAAGGAATGTCTTGGAGGCCAGAGAGCAGGATGTGGTAGAAATCCTCATGGATCCTGATGATCCTGAATCCAAAATCTATATCGGATCAGGGATCCTTGGCGAAATGAAGGAAGACCTCATATCCTTCCTCAAAAGGAGAAAGACTACCTTTGCATGGAAACATGAAGACATGACTGGTATATCCAAAGACGTTATCACTCACAAACTCGGCATCGACAGATCCTTCAAACCAATACATCAAAGAAGAAGGAAGTTTGCACCAGAAAGGAATGTCATTATCCAGGAAGAGGTAGAAAAATTGCTCCGGGCAGGTATGATTAGAGAGGTCAAGTATCCAAGATGGTTGGCCAATGTGGTCGTTGTTCAAAAGAAAAACGGAAAGTGGAGGGTATGTGTCGATTTTACCGATTTAAATAAGGCATGTCCCAAGGATCCTTTCCCTTTACCCCACATTGACTCCATGGTGGATGCAACTGCGGGTCATGAACTGTTAACTTTTATGGATGCTTCGTCTGGATTTCAACAAATCCAAATGGAACCATCCGACCAAGAGGATACAGCCTTCATGACTCCAACTGGTATATATTGCTATATTGCTATGCTGTTTGGATTGAGGAATGCAGGTGCAACGTACCAAAGGCTGGTGAATATGATGTTCAAGGATCAGATTGGACAAACTATGGAGGTTTCAAGTTGGAGATATGGTGTTAAGGAAAGCATTTCAGAATACCACCAATCCTGCTGATGGAAAATTGGCTCCAAAATGGGAAGGCCCTTATTTGATTGAAGCTGAAGCAGGAAAGGGGGCATATAGATTGCTAACCATGGAAGGTGATTTGCTACCAAGAGCTTGGAACGCTGTTCACTTGAAGAGATATTTCATGTGACAAGGATCCTCAAAGTATCGGTGATCCTTATTCAGGTAATACCCTAATCTTGAACTATTTCATTTCTTAATTTTCTCATCTAAGGATAAGGATCATGTATCCTTTATCCATCTCTCACGTGAGTTTAAGTTTTGAAAGTTCAGGTATCCTTAGCATAACGATGGTTATCCACAGAAGCAATCCGTCATATGGGTCTAACCCCAGTTATTTGGGCTTGTCCCCAGATTCCGCCTGTAGCGCACGATGATCCTGGTATAGTTCAAGGCTTTGGGACCAGTACTCGTTATAGGGGCTGATAATTCCATTGTTCTGGCTATGCTTAGGATCCTACGTATAATGGTAGACGTACCATACATCCGTTCATAAGGTTTCTAACGTTTTCACGTTAGCTAAGGTTTCTAACGTTTTCACGTTAGCTAAGGTTTTGGCATCTTCATGTCACTAAGTTTGGATAGTCGCCAGTTAGGGCCATACTCCAGTTTACACACGATCCTTGGGCTTGTCCCCAGTTATCTTTGGGCTTGTCCCCAGTTGCTAACTCTTTTCTTATGTTGTCTTAGTCCCAAGTTATGATCTATTTCAGGTCCTTGAAGATAAGCAACTAGGGATCCTTGATCCTTACTTCTTTCTAAGGTTTATTTTACAGTTATCCTTATTATGGTTAGGATCCTAACTTGGACCCTCAGGTATGATCCTTAACTATTTTTAATCCTATTCATTATTTATTTGAATAACCCTTATACTTGACAACTGAACTTATGATTCTTGAACCATATTACTTTTTAGAACTTATCGGTTATGGGATATGTGATCCTTGATCATACCCTAAACTTTCTGGATATCTTTTCTAACTTTTCAAGGCTTGATAAGTATAAACAGAATGAACATTACAACAGTTGGAAAGTAAGATATTATAAAGGATAACAACACATGATAAGCGACAAAAGGTTAAATTTTTATTTATCAACAAAACGTTAACCCTTTAAAGGTTGTCAAAATTACCTACCCGAGCATCTACCAGCAAAACGTGGCCCGTCCGCTGGGGTAGGTAAAGGGTGTCCATGATAATAAGTTCAAAAGTAGTGCAGGAAATAAAGACGGAAGGATAACGAGTGGCTTCATTCCCCAAACAGAGGATCCATCCACCACGTATTATCCTGCCTATTGTCCAAAGGATCATACATGATCCTTAATCCTAAAACCTATTGTTCAAAGTACAACCCATGAAATTGTCTTAAACATCACAACCACAAAAAACAACCATCAAACTAAAAAATTGGGCTCCGGCCTCGGCACATATATCCATCATCGCCCAATTGTGCAGCTCACACCTTGGCTGCATCACCACCAGCATCATCACCACCAGCCTGATCCTTCCCGCTGCCACTTGCCTCAATTGCCAGGACATCAGCTGCCTCCTCCTCATCATCCTCAAGATCTGCCAACCTTGCCTTCCAGCCTTCAACGTCCCAGCTGCTTTTGTCAAAACTAGGATCTTGAGCTTCCTGGGCCATCTTCAACTTAGTCTGATACATTGTGATGGCAGCAGAGAGCTTGGTGTTTTCGATGAGGTCATGCTTTTCATAATCAAAGTTGACCAGCGCCTTGGCCATTTCCTGCTTGGTATCCTGGAGTTCCTTCCGAGCATCAGCAAGTGCAAGATCTTTGAGCACGGCAACTTGTTGGAGATCAGCTATTTTCCTGTCTTGATCCTCTACATGGCCCACATAATCCTCGATCTCAGCAAATTTCTGCAGAAAGAAGATAAGGCAGTTCAAGGTCAAGTGATCCTCATACAAGTAGGATACAAAGGCAGAATCAAGGATCCTTACATCATTGAAGTATTCGAGAAACTGGTGGCGGATCAGTGCCAGCCCTTGAAGATCCTCTGCATCAGAAGTTTTCCTCTTCTTAACGGCCTTTCCTTTGATGGGTGCCCTTGGAATGGAGATGCTGGGACTGGTAGTGGACCTCTTCTTCCTAGGTCGTACGAGATCAAGATCAGCTGCGTTGAATTGGGAAACAGGCTTGACAGGTTTTCCAGCGCCTACACATTCAAACCAAGATGAGTATCCTTATCCTATTTCAATTTATCTATTTATTTTAATGTTTAAACTATGCAAAAGGCAGGATACTTACTCGACATGGTAATGGAACCTGAGGATACTTCTTGTGAGTCTTGGGTGTCTATCTTGAATGTCCTTATTTCAGGATCAAGCTTCCAAAAAGCAGCGAGCCTATCCTTGGTTTCAGGTGATGTACGGATACGTGAAACGGTGATAGCTGCAAAACAAGAAAGCAAAAATATAAGTTATCCTTGCAATCAAAGAAAGTTCCTGGTGATCCTTATCAGGATCCTCCATCCTACCATGGGTAACCCAATCTTTTGGAAGATCCTTTCCATCCTGGATAGAATCTCTCTTGACAAAGAAAAAGCGACGTTTCCAGTCTTTGTCATTCTTGGTGACTTTCAGAAGAGGATGATCTGCACCGGGTTTTCGCTTGAACAAATAGCGATGGGAACCAAAAGTAGTGATATCGTACAGCTCCGCCAATTCTGACATGCCCAAAGCGATGCCTTCTTGTTCGATGATCCTCTCCAGGGTATACAAGACCCTCCAAATCATCGGCATCGCTTGGATATAAGAGATGCCGGTAAGGGAAAAGAAGGATTGTGTGAACTCTGGGAAGGGATAGGTGTATCCTATGGTGAATGGAGTGGCTGGAAATGCAACCCATGTTTCTGAAACACAGTCGCTGAGGGTAGAAGGATCAAAGGGTCTGAAAAAGGCATTCGCCGGAAAACAGCAACGGATTTTGTCTATCTGTGCGTCGTTAAAACAACACTTTTCGTTCGATGAGTCCTTGATGATTTTCTGACTTTGCAAAGGGCTATCCTTCTTGTGATCTTTGCCCGGAGAACTTCGGAGCAACATCTTTGATGAAAAGATAAAAACAGAGCAAGAGAGGGTAGAGGATAGAGAGAGAGAATACCTGAACGTCTTCGGAATGAGGATTATAAAGGGAGTTTCTCTGAAAATTTAAATGCATTTGATCCTATCTATATCTCTATTTATAATCATGATCTTGCAGGTTGTCACTTCTGTGACATCATCATCGCAACGGCTAGTCCTATACTAACGGCTATATATCCGTTAATTTGTTACGGATAAGATCGAGAAAACATAACTCGCTAATTTTACAATTTCACTCCTTATATTTTGGGGGCAATTGTTAGGGGAGGATTTTCTAACAATTAGTGATCCTTATTCGTTATCCTAATTGGTGATCCTTACTTCTGTGACAGGTGGTGATCCTCAGAAGGGCTTTAGGATCAGGATCATGGATCACTTCAAGGATCCTCATACTGACGATTGTTTACTTATGTTTTATAACATCTCGCAGGTATAACAAGCTTGACCAAGTCTTAGCGATATTCTTGGAGAATATTCCCGAAGTATTTTGCACGTGCTAGATCAAAACTAGACGTTATGGAGAACGTGGAGGCTTGGCCCGAAAGTCGGAGAGTTTGTTAACCAGATATTTTTCTTATTTTAAAGGGGTAACGAGCTAGTTAGTGAGACTTAATCATTTTTTGGCAGTTACACATACTCGCAAACACGCTTATACAAGCTCTCGTTCAAACACTTAGCAATTACTTACACTTTTTACACATTTCACCGTAGTGATCCTTGTACCTAGCTCGTTACTATCCGAAGTTGTAAACGTTATTTCATTTATTTGAGCTTGGTGATCGGTAGTTTCCATCACCCGGGGTTTTTTGTGCCGGAGATCAATTCTTGATCAAGGGCTTTTTCCCCGTATAAATCCTTGTGTTGTTTGTGCATTCCACATTGAAGTGATCCTCATTGTTGTTACACTTTTTGAGCATCATACCCCGTAATCTAGAGTTTGGTTGCAATATTCTCAACATATTTTTTGACCAAAACAACAGTGATTATCCCGAGTAGGTCAATGAACCTAACTGGGAGAAATTAGTAATGTGCACAATACCCCACTAACCAGTAATTCAAGATATCCACGACTTAGTCCCTGTAATTATAACCTTGAAAATAATTTAAGGTATTGTAAAATAGTTGATAAAAAGAGAATGACTCACAAACTGTGAGAAAAAGAGAATGACTCACATTGCAGATTTATACGGGCAGAGTTTAGCCTACTGATTTAGCCTTTTCAACCTAATTTTAATAACAGGCACACAATTCTGGGTTAGTAATCAATCCAGCATTTACGATAACTCACGAGATCAAATTCTCACAATGAATGACAAAGTGCAATACTTCATCCATCGAATTAACGACGATCCGTCAAATTAATGACGAACGATAAAGTATAACCCTAATGTGGGCGGCACTTAAACATTCATTGGATATATTGATCGTCGGATAATGAATCGTAGCAGCGATTGTGCTAATACCCTGATTGCGGTGTCGATTAGTGAATCGTGTGTGGTAATTGAGGTAAACAGAGCATAACTTCGTGTAGGATTAGAATTTTTCCGTCGTTCCTGCGCCCAATTTCAACTCCCAACCTCCTCTATTTATACTGAAAATTTTACTCAGTCGCGTAGCGCGACTGGTAACCCCTATAGTCGTCGCGCTACGCGACGGCTTACATATATTCAGATGGTTGCCACGTGTGTTTGAAGTTCAGCTGAGTTGACAGAACGAGAATTTTCGAAATAGACAGCGAGATATATGGATAATCGTTGAGTAGGGAATACCCCCCCTGAGTTTTCTGAAAATTCTGAAAATTCTGAAAATTTTAGGGTTTGTTCAGAATCACTTAGGTGTCTCAATTAGAATTTCCTTTTGGTCAAATTAATTTAATAATTATGACTTTTGATGAGAATCGTTACAAAAGGATTGCCAAATCCTTGCTACGAACCGTCCATCTCTGTCAGATATTATCGAGATAGGCACTCCATGACGTGCTACTATCTCCTTGAGGTAAAGCTCAGCTAGCTTTCCCGTGCTATCCTTCTCTCGAATAGGTAGAAAGTGCGCAGAATTTGTCAATCGGTCCACTATTACCCATATCATATCATGTCCTCTGGGAGTCCTGGGTAATTTTTTTATGAAGTCCATCAAAATCTACTCCCACTTCCACATGGGTATTTCAGGCTGTTGCAAAAGTCCTGAAGGTTTCTGATACTCGGCTTTAAACTTAGCACAAGTTAGGCACTTCCCAACATATACGGCAACGTCACTCTTGAGCCTTGGCCACCAATAATAATCCTTCAGATCTTGATACATCTTGTCCGATCCTGGGTGGATTGAGTACCTCGATTTATGAGCTTCATCAAAAATAACCTCTCGCATACCGCCATAGAGCGGAACCCAAATGCGTCCCATGAAATACAAGGTTCCTTCATCATTAGGCACCAACTTCTTCTCCATTTCTCGGAGATATTCAGCCTTAAGATTCTCTTTCTTAAGAGCTTCTTGTTGTGCATGACGAATGCGCGAAGTAAGATCCGTTTGAATAGTCATTTCTAAATCCCGAACCCTTATAGGCTTAATCCTTTCCTTTCGACTTAAGGCGTCTGCTACCACATTCGCCTTTCCAGGATGATACTTGATTCTAAGTGTCTAGTTAGTGTTATATGATTATAGGGTGTGTTATGATGTTCGTTGACCATTACTAGTTCGGAAATGATAAAACAATGCTTCTAGTGAAAATTTGTTTCGGGTATTGTCCGGTTGTTCGGTTGGTTACCGGTTCGTTAAGGTGCTAAATTACGCAGTTTAGTGTGCTTTAGGTTCCCTTTTGTGACAGTTTTGATTCCTGACACTTGGGAAAGTATTCTGGACCATTAAACCATAATTCTGCATAATATTATGTTGTCAGAATGCTGAATTTTGCTGAAAATTGTTGAATTCTGCAGTTTGTGTGAGTTTTAGGCACTTCTCGGCACTTAAACTATCACTAGAAAGGCAGTTTTATGATCCTTACTTTCCTACACACTATACTACTGTAACTCTTGGTTTTTGGCTCATTCAGTGTCTTAACATCATGTCTGTCTTAGTATTGAACTCCCGTCAGTACTTTTAGTTTGTCTGATAACTGTGCTAACTTTGTTTCGTGCATCATTTGAATTATAATGTGTTGCAAGCAGTAATGATATGAAACCATGCAATATGTGATGCACTTGTATGTATATGACAATAATCAGAAAGCATTCACGTCATTAATTCAGATCAAGCACAGTCATTAAAGCATAAATTACCGTTTAATATGCACGGAATTACATGGAAATTTGACAGTTGTCACATTTTTTTTGCATATTTTGTATGTCCGCCACTGTGCGACTAAGCTAGATAGAGCGTGTGTTGAATATTGTATAGAATAGTGAAAAACAGACAAGGTATTGTATGTAACAATGTCCATCCGGACGGATGGAGTCCATCCGGAAGGATGGACATCAGGTCAGTCCGGATAAGCCTATTCGCCCCTAAGGTTTTGTTATTGTTAAAGTCCATCCGGACGGATGGAGCCTATCCGGACGGATGGGCAATGGCAGTTTCGGACGAATGGCTATTCCCTATATATAGGGATGAGGGGTTCCTCATTTGGATAAGTTTTTGGTGCCCTGAGGGGACATGTTGTCCGTGTGGTTTCGTGGTGTTGTAACGACGAATAATCAATAGAAACCACTTAAAATTATCCTGCCCTCGGTGTTTATTCTACTTCTACTCCTTTCTTAGGGCATGTTTGGCTAAGATTTTTTAAACAACTTATTGACTTATTGGCTTTTTGAAAAGTCATAAGCTTCAAAGTGATGTTTGGCAATGAGGGTGTATGTGAGGGGGAAAAGCCAATAAGTCAATAAGTTGTTTTGAAAAGCTTAGCCAAACATGCCCTTAGTAATAATAAATACACCGAACCGGTTATCTCGAGATCGAAACTCCGTAAAACTCGCCGGATCCTAGAATCTTAATTGGTATCACAGCTACGGTTACCGATTCAATCAATCTAACAGCTGGTTGAATCACATACGCTCATGAATTTTGGGTTTTGAGGGAGTTTAGATGTTAAACTTCAAATAAACATCAAATTAAAAGGTCAAATCAAGGATGAAATTTGAAATTGAAGACAAAATAATGTTCGTGATTGATTTTCGCACAATCCTATGAAATTTCATCATGAAATTCAAAGAAATAAGGATTTTGGATCGAAAAATGTGATTGGGAATGTTCTTGAGACGGTTAGACATGTTCGAGCGGATGAGTAGATTCGGACGGATGGACATCTCCATCCAGACGGATGGACATCTCCATCCAGACGGATGGACATATGCCCATTCGGACAGATGAACATTGGGTCTCTACTGTCAACTTGGTCCAAAATCAGTCTATTCGGATGGATGGACCTATCTCATTCGGACGGATGGACATTTGCATTAAAAAATACGGAGTGTGATGTGATAAAAACATGGTGGATATGCCGCTGGTACTTCTTATATATAAGTGTTTTTATCATATTACATTTCAAATGATATTGGATTTGATCGCGATGACGAACTGAGTCTCCAAAAGATGGGTTATTCGGAGACATCGCCAGGTGCTTCAGAGATAAAATATGATGATGTGATCACAGATTGTGGAAAATAGTGGGGTACTCATGATATCAACGCAATATGTTTATCATCCGGGATATCTGACTATTAATGGGCCGTAACGTAAAATCCGCAATAATGAAAAACTGACTTCAGGTGGCAGAATTGTTATATTCTTCATATAGTTGAGTTTTTTCAGAGAGTAGAGAAGACTGAATTGATCAGTTTAAGGGGGAATTCAGTGAAGAGGCGTCAGAATTTGCAAAAATGAGGGGGAATAAAAATTTCATATGGAAATTCTAGCATTTTTGAAATTCGTGACGATGCAACAGTATTCGGGTGGTTTCGACTCCAGATTATCCGGGAATGTGAATCTGATTATGGATGAGAGCTTCTGAGATCTGGATTGTCTGAGGTGATAAATCTGATCGTGGACGAGAACTTTGGAGATTAGAATGCATTAACAAGATGATTTGCTATCCGATGAAGATTTGCTGATTGTGGAGATTACCGGTTATACGGGATTTCAGATCTTCGCGGATTTTCGATAACTTGAAGTTTTTCGGCGTGGTATTCGAAGTTTCTACCAATTGCCGGTTGGGTTTTTTACAATAAACAGATCAAGCAGGTGGAATGCGTGATCGATGGTGCTGAAATGATATATCAAAAACCAAACGTGGATGTGGCTATAGTCGAAACCGAGATGCTGCAATGATTAATTTCGAGTTGGAGATTATTCATGAAGATTGCAGTTAAGCAAATCAGAGGAGGTCGGAAACCGTGCAAACAAAGTACTGAAGATTTATTTCAGGGGGAATACATTGTTAATGCAAACCTGGATCATCAAATAAGGGGGAATCAGTTGAAGATTTCATCCTGATTGAAGTTGCGGAATATTCAAACACGGCTCTAAGGTTTCAATGAAACGATTCGACAGTGACGACCAAGGGGGGATCTGTTGGTGCATATTTTGTATGTCCGCCACTGTGTGAATAAGCTAGATAGAGCGTGTGTTGAATATTGTATAGAATAGTGAAAAACGGACATGGTATTGTATGTAACAATGTCCATCCGGACGTATGGACATCAGGTCAGTCAGAATAAGCCTATTCGTCCCTAAGGTTTTGTTATTGTTAAAGTCCATCGGGACGGATGGGCAATGGCAGTTTTGGACGGATGGCTATTCCCTATATATAGGGATGAGCGGTTCCTCATTTGGACAAGTTTTTGGTGCCCTGAGGGGACATGCTGTCCGTGTGGTTTTGTGGTGTTGTAACGATGAATAATCAGTTGAAACCACTTAAAATTATCCTGCTCGGTGTTTATTCTACTTCTACTCCTTTCTTAGTAATAATAAATACATCGAACCGGTTATCTCGGGACCGAAACTCCGTCAAACTCGCTGGATCCAGGAATCTTAATTGGTATCAGAGCTACGGTTACCGATTCAATCGATCTAACAATTGGTTGAATCACCCACGCTCCTTAATTTTGGGTTTGAGGGAGTTTAGATGTTAAACGTTGAATAAACATCAAATTGAAGGTCAATTCGCTGATGAAATTTGAAATTGAAGACATAATAATGTTGTGATTGATTTTCGCACAATCCTGTGAAATTTCATCATGAAATTTGCAGATATAAGGATTTTGTATCGAAAAATGTGATTGGGAATGTTCTTGAGATGGTCAGACATGTTCGAGCGGATGAGCAGATTCAGACGGATGGACATCTCCATCCGCACGGATGGACATATGCCCATTCGGACGGATGAACATTGGGTCTTTATTGTCAACTTGGTGCAAAATCAGTCTATTCGGACTGATGCACCTATCTCATTCGGACGGATGGACAATTGCATTAAATAAAAAACAGAGTGTGATGTGATAAAAAACATGGTGGATACGCAACTGGTACATCTTATATATAAGTGTTTTTATCATATTACATTTCAAATTATATTGGATTTGATCATGATGACGAGCTGAGTCTCCAAAAGATGGGTTGTTCGGAGACATCGTCCGGTGCTTAAGAGATAAAATATGATGATGCGATCACAGATTGTGGAAAATAGTGGGGTACAAATGATATCAACGCAGTATGTTTATTATCTGGGATATCTGACTATTAATGGGCTGTAACGTAAAATCCGCAACAATGAAAAACTGACTTCAGGTGGCAGAATTGTTATATTCTTCATATAGTCAAGTTTTTCAGAGAGTAGAGAAGACTGAATTGCTCAGTTTGAGGGAGAATTCAGTGAAGAAATGTCAAAATTTGCAAAAATGAGGGGAAATAAAAATTTCATATTGAAATTCTAGCATTTTTGAAATTCATGACGATGCAACAATATTCGGGTGGTTTTGATTCCGGATTGTCCGGGAATGTGAACGTGATTATGGATGAGAGTTTCTAAGATCTGGATGTCCGAGGTGATAAATCTGATCGTGGACTAGAGCTTCGGAGATCAGAATGCATTACCAAGATGATTTGTTATCCAATGAAGATTTGCTGATTGTGGAGATTACCGATTGTACGGGATTTCAGATCTTAGCGGATTTTCAATAACTTGAAGTTTTTCGGCGTGGTATTCGAAGTTTCTACCAATTTTCGGTTGGGTTTTTGTACAATAAACAAATCAAGCAGGAGGAATGCGTGATCGATGGTGCTGAAATGATATATCAAAGACCAAACGCGGAGGTGGCAATATTCGAAACAGATATGCTGCAATGATTAATTTCGAGTTGGAGATTATTCATTGACGGGTGGTCCGTAGGACAACCCTTTATGATGTTAAAAGACAAGTTTATCCCTCATTTAAGTGTGTAATTATCTTGAATTAGATAACTACTGTTGCTTATGTCTCAGGTGCGGTTTGGCGGCTTAAAGTGAAGAAAAATGCAGTTTTGGAAGGTTTGAAGTTGAACGGGTCGTGCGCGGAACGAAAGAAGAAACAAAGCACAAAAGTCAGGTTGTCACCGTAAATTACGGTCCCACCGTAATTTACGGTGGGCCTGAATTTTGCCATTTCCTCTACCGTAAATCAGGAGAGTCTCACCGTAACAAAACCTGGTCCACCGTAACTTACGGTGGTACCATAAGTTACGGTGGACATGACGCGAAGATGTGTAACTGCCTCATTAAAATCAGTTTTATGGTGTCTTTTCACCTATTCTCATCATTGGACGTTTTTGGGGAGACACTAGGGGCGATTTTGACTGTTCTTACTTGGTTCCAAACAATTGCTAACATTCGGTTTGTGTATTCGATTCGTATGAACATTAATCTTTGTGTGATGATGATGTACCAAGTCATGCGTGGCTAAACTTTTGGTGATCATCCTAGATGTAAGGTTTGCTTTTGAAACACTATGTTTGTGCTTGAATTTCTAGAATAATAACTTTGAATGTTTGTTTGAGTTATTATGGTGTTTGGATATTTGTTTGTAAATTGTTGATTATTGTTTGATGTTAATCTAAACCATACGTTCTTGGTGCCGTTGGCAATCGAGATATCATGGGAGGGGTTAGGGTTGGATAATTGTCAATTGATCATCGAGTAACAACCTCGCATTTTATAATCCGAGTACTTAGTTCTCTTTCATCACAAACAGATAATCAAACACGAGCCATGTCTATGTGGTTCTTTCTAGTTAAGCATTAACATTAGTGTGGATTAAAACCTGAAATCTAGGATGGTCGCTTGTTCCTAATCTGTTTACAAAAACACTCTTTGATTTGCAATTTAATTAGTTAATATTAGTTCTTAGAACCAAAACAATCAACTCTTGAATTTTAATTTTTGAAATTTTAGTTTAATCTTAGTTTAAGTGCAAAGCTACATAATCGACACATTTTCCACATACTCCCTGAGTTCGATACCCATTTACCGCTATCTATAGTAGTTATTGGGATTAAATTTGCGTGACCACGACAATCACATCAAATTTTGGCGCCGTTGCCGGGGAGTTGTGCGCAACGTGTGTCAGTTTTTTTTAGTTTTGCTTTGTTATTTTCGGGTTTACACTGGTGTGTTTAGTGTGCCGGTTCTACAGGTGCATGCATACTAGAGGCTCTCACAAAGCGTCACCATTGTCATTTGATCCGGAGATTGAAAGAACACTAAGGCAAAACAGAGTTTTACTACGAGAAAACAGAATCATCGGTTCACCCACTTCACCCATTACACCAAGAGATATCATGGGAGGGGTTAGGGTTGGATAATTGTCAATTGATCATCGAGTAACAACCTCGCATTTTATAATCCGAGTACTTAGTTCTCTTTCATCACAAACAGATAATCAAACACGAGCCATGTCTATGTGGTTCTTTCTAGTTAAGCATAAACATTAGTGTGGATTAAAACCTGAAATCTAGGATGGTCGCTTGTTCCTAATCTGTTTACAAAAACACTCTTTGATTTGCAATTTAATTAGTTAATATTAGTTCTTAAAACCAAAACAATCAACTCTTGAATTTTAATTTTTGAAATTTTAGTTTAATCTTAGTTTAAGTGCAAAGCTACATAATCGACTGTAACACCTCGAAAATTCACGTCCTATAATGTATTGACACATGTCATGTGATTAAACGTGCGAAAGAATGTTCTGAAAGGACTAAAGTTGACAATCATGGAAAGTATGTGAATATACGAGTTCTAAATGTCAACAGTGAATAAATATACTTCATAATAACCCTACATGTTGTTTATAGCACCAAACGAATAAATCATGGATCATACGAAGCTAAAAGTGAGAGATTGCAAACTACAGGGGTTAAATGTGTCAACATGTTTAAATTATACCTCTGAGTGACTTTTTGACAAACCCGAAGCTTTGTAACTGTAAATTATGCTCACTAGAATGCACGATATAAATTTCATAAAGTTTTGTTATCGTATGAGAAAGTTATGATCAAATTCGTGTGCGAGGGGTTAAAGTGTTAACGTTGAAAGTTATGACTTTTCGGGTTAACCGGAAGTGTCCAGGGACTTGGAAAAGTGGGTATAAGTCCTAAAACCCTTGTAGGTAAATAATAAGGGGTCAAAATGCAAGAATTAGGCTTAGTTGCCCTTTTGTGAAGCCAAGGGACAAGTTGCAAAAAACAAAAAAAAAATGAAAAAATTTTGATTTTCAAGGCCCATGCGGCCCGCGTAAGGATTGGTTAAAACTCATGCGGGCCGCGTCAGGACGCCAGATGCAGAAAAACGTTTTTTTCGCCTGTTCAGCCTTCTAAACGTCATTTGTTGCCCTCAAACACTTCCAAGAGAACCCTAAACAACCCCTAAACACTTAGGGACATGTGTTGATGAGTTGTGGATGGTTGTAGACTTGTGTGTCAATTTCTTGTGGTGATTAAACCACGATATAAGGACCAAAGTTGCAACCAAGTTCCTCACACTTCATTCTTGCATTCCTGATCACTTCTGGAGCTCAAGCCTTCTCTCTAGTGATCACATTTCGTGCATAGGACCTTGGTAAGTTTGCTAAACCTTTCTTGATTAAGTTTTAGCTTAGTTTTAGCTTAAAAGTCAAACCGTCGTAATTAACGGTTGACTTTAAGATTAATCACTAATGGTTCAGTGATTAGTCGAATCAAAAGTAGATATAAGTTGGTAATTATGTGGGTAATAAACCCTCAAAAGGGTTCCCCCTGATTCCCACTCTAACTAGGTCTAATGTCGGGTCAAACTTGTTAAGAAAAAGTCAACAGGATCCTTAAATTACATTTTATGCATAATTAGCAATGTAGATCATATACAACCTGTTTGATCATTGTTATAACTTAGTAATAAGTGAAAGAACATGTCTAAACATGTTCAACCCGACAATTTCCTGTTTAGACCCGGTTCGGAACCGAAAGTCACATAGTTTGACTTTCACTTTGACTTTCAGTTCTGACCCGTTTAAGCATGTTTTAGAAATGCCTTAGAGCTTTATTTGGACCAGGTAACATGCTAGTATAACCCTCTGTGATTATACACCATGGTTCATTAGTTAACCAATTAATATGCATGATTCCGTTAATTGCTCATATGTTGACCATTATGCCCTTATTGCCTTAAAACGTGATTTTTGGAAATGTAAAAGAATAGAAACTTTAATTACTGATATATAAACTTGTATGCAAAGTTTGACATCAGTTTGAGGTGTAGATTGAGAGTTATGCTCATTAGCGCAAATTGAAAGCTTTATGTTAATAAAATGGCGTAATTAGCGTATAGCCTAGTTAAGCCTACTTTTTGATATCAAACTTATTATCCCCTGATGTAATATATTATTATGGGATTTTTAAATATTTTTAATTAATTTTAGGCTGAGCATAACTCATAGTCGTAGGCTTAATCCGGTAATTGTCGGTTTTGCCCTTTCGGGCCATAAAATGAGTTTTACTTATCCAAACGACTCCAAACCTTTTGCTACTGATTACAAATGTTTAATAAATTATTTTAAGCCTTCTGGAAGTATAAAAATATCAAATTTCTATAAAGAACCCGGAAACGGCTTCTAATCGCCTTTTCAAGCGTTTTTAACGCATAGTAAGTGCTAGAACTATTTTTAAACATACAAAGGGTGATACCTACTGATATTTGAGGTAAATTATGATGTTTTAACAGTAAGCAAGGTTGATAAACTCAGACTTCAGTTTTGAGCTTTTCGGCTTATGTGAAATTACCAAAATGCCCCTACGGCGCATCGCTTGGTTATAATCTATAAATTTCACATATATACTTTACCCTACTGTTATAACTTATCAAATTGAGTATGTTTGCTGTTTACATCAGACCTGTAACTCAGTTAAACACCTAAACTCTTTTACAAACTTTTAAATGACCAAACTACCCCTACGGGGCATAGTTTGTGTTTAAATTCATTTCGGGCATAATGAAAGACATCTTACTGATGTCACAACATATTTGAGGCATAATTAACTTAGGAAACCTGTATATGGCTCTCATGAATACCCGTCACGCTTATTACGCGTACGGTTCGGTTTATGTAACAAGATTACATAAATTAGCCGAAACGGGTCAAACCTTATCGGTTTTATCTCAAAATCCAGAATGTGTATGAAATACCCATATTAAGCAAGTCTCCGAACTTGTCGGGTCTAAATCACATTCTATCCGGTTTTCGCTTAATCATGCGTTTGAACCGTATCTTTCGGTAAGACTAACCGGTCTAAGCTTAGGCTTAATTAAAGACCCGTTAGCATTCTAATTGGTTATTTATACCATCATTCCAGACTAGAGCCTTCCGGTAAATTGTACCTACGCTTACTTAAGTGAATACGGCTGAGTTATTAATTCTTGCTATTTAAGACAGGAGCTAGCTCAGGTAAATACTCTTAACTTATTTTCCCTATACGAGCTTGGGATACGGTATAATGATACCGCTTGGTCGGGTATTGAATGTTTAATCGGATTGTGATTAAATTATTGAGGTAACCCGGTTTAATCAGTATTGTTTGAAATAAAAGCCTTTAGGGGTTAATGACCATGTCCCGGATATCCCTGACATCATTGTATTATAAAATGGCCACGTCTTAAGCACGGGGTATAGGCATACACCTGACAGTTGCTTAAGTAATAACGGTATCTCACTCTCTTGTGGGCCTATACTTGTGGTGTGTCTGTTAATCTGACTCGGTTTCTATATCGGGCCCTGAATGTACAACGAACATGTAAATCTGTATACAAGATTATAAATATAATTGCCCCAAGTTATAAAAGATTAATCTTGCCTCTGTGCATCTTAATCAAAGTGTCAAAATAAATTGTGCCTGGTGCATCTAATTCAATTTTCTTAAACTCTTTTCAAATGAGTCAGTTGAGTGTATTTACCAGTGAAAACTGACGTATTTTCAAAAGTCTAAGTGACAGGTACAAGTACGTAATAGGCTGGAAGCTGCTCAGGACGTTAATAAGGAATCTTGCAAGTTCTAGGCGTATAAAGTCTGTTGAACAATATTTATGTTTTAAGATCCGCCTGTGGATCCTTTACTTTCCGTTGTAATACTTGATATTACTTTATATTCGGATTGTAATATATTTATCTTTTGCTTCCGCTGTGCATTTAAATATTGTGTTGCTTGACTATGATGATATCGACTACGTCACGATATTCCCCACCGGGCCCACCGGTGACACGTGGAAAGTTGGGGTGTGACATCGACACATTTTCCACATACTCCCTGAGTTCGATACCCATTTACCGCTATCTATAGTAGTTATTGGGATTAAATTTGCGTAACCACGACAATCACATCATTTATACCTACTTCCACACACCCATCACCAAACACAACCATACCTAATACCACTACAATTCCTGCTCCACCTCATGACACTACACCAACCAACACCACACCACCAAACACTACTCAAGTCGAACCTAGTCTTACCTTTAGCCCGTCTACTACGATTCCACCACTCACTCATTTCTTCCCAGTTTCGGGTCAATCATCGTCACATTATTCAATACCCCAAGGTTCAACTGTCATTCATGCAACTTCAACATTTAGACCATCGAACCAATCGGGCTTTCAATACTCGACTCTTCCCTTTGGGCAAACTTCGGGTATAGGGGGAGATGGATATGAGGAAGGATACGAAGATTTTGAGGGTTATGATGAAGACGGGTATGCTTATGGGGGTTATGGTGATCAAGGAGAGTTCAGTTATGTGCAAAGCCAATCTCAAGGGATGGCAAGTATAGGTGGAATGCCACAACAACAACTCCTACCACAACATATTCGGCCACGACCACAAGGGCTACAAGTGCAACGCCCTATTCCATTGCAACAAGTTCGGCCGCAAAATGTACAACCTCAATTCCAAAGGCCGATTCAACACCAACCGATACCACAACAACAATTCCAACCACATGTACCACAAGGGCCTATACCAAGGCCAATGGGTCCTACTCGACCAAGGGTTAGGTTGGGGGTGCCAAGAAGGCATTTTAGAGAAAATGCGAGGGGAATTGAAGCGCATTTTAGGCCGATAATCACTCAAAATCCCTCACCGGTAGTTATTCCTCACAATGATCAAGGGAGGACGTTTGAAGTTAGAACAAATTCTTTGCAAAGTTTGCCGAAATACAAAGGGCTAGCAACGGAGGAACCGTATTTTCATTTGGAGGCCTATGACTCAATTTGTAATACTCTTGGGAGTCAAGGTTTTTCGGCCGACGATGTCAAGTTAGTTTTGTTCTAGTTTTCTTTAGAGGACAAGGCAAAGAAGTGGTTCTACACTTTGCCTTCGGCATCTATCTATACTTGGGCGGAAATGCAACAAATTTTTCTAGACGAATTTTACACCGCCCAAAAGACTAATGATGCTAGAAAAGGGTTGAGGAGCTTCCAACAACAACATGGTGAAATGTTCCATGAGGCATTTGAACGATTCAATATGATGATTAAAAATTGCCCTCACCATGGGATTGAACTTTGGGAGTTGATGAATGCCTTCCACGAGGGGTTGAGTGCCGAGGATGCTCGTGATTTAATGTCCATTACCGGTGGGACTTTTGGCACAAATTATGAAACTGACGATTGGGAGTTTTTGGAGAACATGGCAATTACATCAAAGAGAAAGGCTCAAGCATCGAGGAGAGCCCGACCGGCCATTGCCCGACCTTAAGTGCACGCCATAGATGATGGTAATGCTCAAACTACTAACCAAATTTATGATGTGTGTGCTTTGTGTAATGAAATAGGTCATGCGGCTAAAAATTGCCAAGGAATGGTGGAAGGGCAATATGAAGAGGTTCATGCGGTTCAAGGTCAAGGAGCGGGTGGTAGAAATTACAACAACATGAATTCTAATACCTACCACCCCGGGTTGAGGAACCACCCAAATTTTCGGTATGGGAACCCCTCAAATCAAGCTAACCCGAACTTTCAAGGTAGCCAAGGTAACTTTGGTTCGCGCCAACCTTACAACAACCAAAGTGGATATCGAGGTGGGAACAACCAAGGCTATCAAAAGCAATATCAAACGGGTCAAGAACAAGGGGGTCTTCGGGTGGAAATGAGATGATAGAGATGCTAAAAAGCATGCAAACGGAGATATAAAAACGGAACCAACTCGATGAAGTTCGAATGCAAAAGGATGAGGTTCGTGACAAAAGCATCCAATCACTAACAACCCAAATGGGTCAATTGGCAACCGATGTGGCGGAGTTGAAGAAAACAAGGGTCAACTTCCTAGCGACACCAAGGTAAATCCATCACATGGTTCGTCAAGAGGTAATGTTAATGTTCATCATGTTAGTGTTTTGAAAAGTGGAAAAGAGTTTAAAGCCAATTTGTCACCCGAATTGGTTGAGGGGGTAGTTGAGGACATCACGGGTAATGATAGTGATGATGAAGTTTCACCGGTTAAACCTAAAGAAACAAATGTTAACAAACCGGGGTTGGGTAAAAACAAAAAGAATGAAAAAGTTGAGGGTGAACCGAGTCAAGTCCCGTTTCCATCGGCTTTACTTGACCCGGGAAAGAAAAATTTTATTGCATCAAGAGGTCCCCAAAAAGAAGAGTTGTGGGACATGTTTAAACAAGTAAAAATTAATCTTCCATTACTTGATGCAATAAAACAAGTACCCGCCTATGCAAAAATTTTAAAAGAATTATGTACACAAAAAAGGCAAAACAAAAAGAAAATGCCTAAGCGGGTTGACTTAACCGGGCAAGTGAGTGCGGTTTTGAACGGGGAGCTTCCTCCTAAGCTCCAAGATCCGGGCACGCCATTAATTAACATACAAGTTGGTAATTTTCAAATGGCTAAGGCGTTGCTAGATCTTGGAGCCGGAGTTAGCATTTTACCGGGGGGCTTATATGACCAATATGACTTTGGTCCGTTAGCAAGGGTGGAGACAACGGTTGTTTAGCCGATTTGTCTCATAAGTTACCCCGGGGTATGGTTCAAAATGTAATTGTTAAAATTGATGAATTTTATTACCTGGTTGACTTTCTAGTCTTGGACTACTCGTCGGCGGACCCAAAACAACAACAAAATGTAATTTTGGGTCGGCCATTTTTGAGCACCGCACATGCAGTAATCGATTGTAGATTTGGTACAGTCGATATGACTTTTGGGAACCGAAAAATGCGTTTGAATGTCTTTACTAACAATTCTAATACTAATGGTGTTGATGAGTGTTTCATGGCAGATATAGTTGACGGATGCAACCCGCATGAGTATGAGGAGGATGGTTTGGATGTTTGCCTGTGTGATTTTTCTGAACAGGTACATGCTTATGCACTCCGGGTTGAAGAGGAAAAACAGGATGCCATGGCTTTGAAGGAAGGTCGACCACCATGGACTCATCAATTCGAAGGCTTACCGGCGGAAATAGATTCGGGTACTAAACCATCGTTAGAGGAACCGCCAAAGTTGGAACTTAAAGACTTGCCGAGCCACTTGAAGTATGTGTTTTTAGGGGATAATGACACTTTACCAGTCATTATTGCCTCTAATTTGGAGTTGGCACAAGAGCAAGCATTGTTGGAAGTTTTGAAGGAGAACAAGGGAGCTATAGGATGGACGATTGCCGATCTCAAAGGAATTAGTCCATCAATTGTTATGCACAAAATCATTACCACCGAAGATGCCAAACCAACACGAGAAGCTCAAAGGCGATTGAATCCTAACCTAAGGGAGGTAGTTAAAAAAGAGGTAATTAAGTGGTTGGACGCGGGAATCATCTATCCGATTTCGAATAGTGCTTGGGTGAGTCCCACCCAAGTTGTGCCTAAGAAGGTCGGCATTCAAGTAGTCAAAGATGAAAGTGGTGAACAAATTGCCACCCGACCAGTTACCGGGCGGGTGGCGTGTATGTATTGACTACCGAAAATTGAATGCCGCCACTTCTAAGGACCATTTCCCGCTACCTTTCATTGACCAAATTATTGAAAAATTATCGGGTCAAAAATATTACTGCTTTTTGGACGGGTATTCGGGTTACAATCAAATAGCAATACACCCGGATGACCAACACAAGACCACCTTCACTTGTCCATATGGCACCTTTGCCTTTCGGCGAATGCCATTTGGCTTGTGCAATGCTCCGGCAACTTTCCAACGATGTATGATGAGTATTTTCTCGGACATGGTTGGAGAGTCGCTCGAAGTATTTATGGATGATTTCTCCATTTTTGGCACTAGTTTTGATGCTTGTCTCAATGAATTACAAAAAGTTTTAAAAAGGTGCTTTGAGAAAAATTTAGTGTTAAGTTGGGAGAAAAGTCATTTCATGGTGCAAGAGGGCATTGTGTTGGGTCATGTAATTTCTGAAAGGGGAATGGAGGTGGATAAGGCGAAAATAAGGGTAATAGCATCTTTGCCACCTTCGAAAAATGTTAAGGGTGTAAGGTCATTTCTGGGACATGCGGGTTTCTATAGACGTTTCATAAAAGGTTTTAGTATTATCACCAAACCTTTATGCAACTTGTTATTAAAAGATGTCCCATTTGATTTTACTAACGAGTGTATGCAAGCTTTCACTGTTTTGAAGGAACACTTGGTCAAAGCTCCTATCTTGCAACCACCGGATTGGTCAAAGCCGTTCGAGATAATGTATGATGCAAGCGACACCACTATTGGTGCAGTTTTGGGTCAACGGGTTGATAGAAAGCCGGTGGTGATTTACTATGCAAGCAAAACTTTATCCGAAGCGCAACTCAATTACACTACAACCGAAAAGGAGTTATTAGCGGTGGTGTATGCTTTGGATAAGTTTCGTGCTTATATTTGGGGGAGCAAAGTGGTGGTTTATTCGGATCATAGTGCGGTCCGATATTTGATGGAGAAAAAGGACGCGAAGCCTCGGTTGATTCGGTGGGTATTATTGTTGCAAGAGTTTGATTTGGAAATCCGAGACAAAAAGGGAAGTGAGAACGTAGTGGCGGATCACTTGTCTCGGATTCCGGTGGAAGGGATCGACGATGTTAGTGAAATCAATGAAAGTTTTCCCGACGAGCAACTCCTAGCCGTTTCCACCTTTGTTGCACCGTGGTATGCTCATTACGTTAATTACTTAGCCACGGGTGCCATCCCAAGTCATTGGACCAAAAAGCGACGACAACAATTTATGGTTCAAGTGAAGCAATACATTTGGGATGAGCCGGATCTCTTCAAGATTGGACCGGATCAAGTTATACGAAGGTGTGTGCCCGAGACAGAAGTGTTGGAAATTTTGACCCATGCTCATTCGTCCGCATGTGGAGGTCATTTTAGTGGGCACAAAACAGGCTACCGGGTTCTCTCATGTGGGTTTTGTTGGCCCACAATTTTCAAGGATGCATGTGTGTTGCTAGAAATTGCATAAATTGTCAAAAGATGGGAAGCATATCGAAGAGGGATGAGATGCCATTACAACCAATCTTGGTTGTAGAGATATTTGATGTATGGGGTATAGACTTTATGGGTCCCTTCCCGAATTCGAATGGTTTTCTATACATTTTGGTAGCGGTGGATTACGTCTCGAAGTGGATTGAGGCTATTGCAACACGAACAAACGACCATTCGGTTGTTTGTAAATTTGTTCAATCCAATATTTTCTCTCGTTTTGGCATCCCGCGTGTTATTATAAGCGATGGTGGTTCGCATTTCAAGAACTTCAATTTCGGGAAATTATTGAAGAGGTATAGCATGAATCACCGGATTGCCACACCTTACCATCCGCAAACGAGTGGACAAGTCGAAGTGTCCAACCGTCAAATCAAAGAAATTCTCATGAAGACGGTTAGAACGGATAGGAAGGATTGGTCAAGTAAGTTAGACGATGCATTGTGGGCATACCGAACGGCCTACAAGACTCCTATTGGCACAACGCCTTACCGGATGGTGTATGGAAAGGGTTGTCACTTGCCAATGGAGTTAGCGCATCTGGCACATTGGGCAATTAAGACGGTAAACGCGGATTATGACGAGGCGGGAAAGTTGAGAAAGCTACAATTAAGCGAGATAGAAGAGATTCGAGATGAGGCATATGAATGTGCATCGGCTTATAAAGAAAAGCTCAAGAAAGTACACGATGCGAAATTGAGAAAGAAAACGTTCGAAGTGGGTCAAAAAGTTTGGTTGTACAACTCAAGACTTAAAATGTTTGTGGGCAAGCTTAAAAGCAAATGGATGGGCCCGTATGTTGTTCGGCGAGTTGGAAGGTTTGGTGACGTAGACATCCAAGACGAGCAAACATTGAAACAACAAACGGTGAACGGTCACCGGTTGAAGCCATACTTGGAGGGGAACGACATCAACAACTTGGAGCTTGACAAAGCGGGCTACATCTTACGCCCGGTCGATGAGGAACAACCGTGAGAGGCCCAGGTTTGGTAGTGTAAATAGTAGCATTTCGTTTTGTTTTATTTTGTATAGTTTGCACAATTACCGTACTTCCTTGAAATCCGTGTTTGAAACAAGTGTGGGGATATTCGGGTCATGAATTACTCTTACATTGTGTTGAGGACAACACGGGACTTTCGAGGGGGTAGGGTGATTTTTACACATTTTTGAAAAATTTTAACATAAAACAAAAAAAAATTGAAAATTTTGAAAAATATAAAAAAAAATGAACTTAAAACAGCATTTTTCAGCAAATCAGGATGACCCAGATGCCACCGTAACTTACGGTGGAACCGTAAGTTACGGTGGAGAGAAAATTGATTATGGCTTTATGGTGCATTTCTACTGTTTTACGGTAGAAGTTGTTGTTCAGGTTGTACCGTAATTTACGGTCTTGCCGTAATTTACGGTACGCAGGGTAATCAGATGGGTCGTTCCGGGTTCTGCAATTAAAAAAAATATATATATATAATAAACAACGGTTTCGTGAATACTCCCCAGCCACACAATTCTTTCACCTTCCTCTTTCAAACATTATCATCTATCACTTTCATTAAAACCCACAAGATCCACATTCTTCTTCAACCTTCAATCATCCATATCTCACTCAATTCTTGTTCAAACTAAGTGAAATCGGAGTCTATTTTGACTAATTTTTCACGTAGTTTCTGATTTTGCCAAGAGATTTACTAGAAAACGAAGCTTTCGGGTTCGAATTTTAAACCCAAGTTTCAAAATTTTGGGGCTTTTTGAAGTTGTTGCCTCAGTTGTGTTTCTTACATCTTCAAACAAGGTATGGAAGTTTATTTACTATGTTTTGTTGATACATTGTGAGAATAAAGGTTAATAGTAATGTTTGTTTATACCCACTTGCTTGTTCATAGTGTTGACTTGTTACTTGTTACTTGAACATGATTATGGTTTGTAGATGTAGGATTGTTAGTAAAGTAGTGAACTTTTGGGAAATCTCTACATTGTAGAGATACCATGCCCGATTTTTGAAAAATTCTTGATAAATTTTTGGTTCACTAACATCTACAACCATAGTAACAAGCAAGTGTGGGGATATTGTGGGGAAAGAAGACTAATGTTTGCATTTGGTTGTGTTGTTTACTCTAATGTGTGTAGGAAATGGCACGAACAAAAGAAAAGACTGGAGCTAGTTCATCTTCGTCTTCGAAGGGAAAGGGTAAACAGCCGGAACAACAACCAAGGAAGAGACAATACATGGGTCGAGCAAGCGAAAGCGAAAGTGAAGAGGAGGAAATGGAGTTGGACCCGGCTGAAAAGCCAAAATGGGATTCGGGTCCATTGGATGACCAAGCAGAGGAGTGGTAACCAACACTCTACCATGACAGTATGAACAAATTGAAAAACAAGGCTGCTGCATTCATTTGTGAGAGAGAAGTTAATGAGGTTCAATTCAGCCCGTTCGGTGTGTTTGATAAATTTCGCGCTCTAGGTTGGGAGGGGGCGCTTAATTGCTTTGATAAGGATAAAAACAACTTGTTCATCACTGAAATACAAGAATGGATGGCAACTCTTAAGTGCAACACGTATGAAAAGCCATCACAAATGAAGCTAACGGGTATAGTGAATGGGATTCCGATGGAGATGTCTTTTGACACGTTGAAGAAGCTTGGGAAGTATGATAGTTTGCATGCTCGTGACTATATGATACCTACTCTTGATGACCTTCTGGTTAAACCGGAGAAACATGCTCGATGGAATGATATGTTGGCAGCACTGTTTTTACCCGGTAAATACAGTGGTATTCTATACCGGAAGAACTTAAAAATAGAAGCGAAATTGTTGTTAGCAATATGTGTTCTCAATGTTATTCCACGAAGGGGGGACAAGGAGCAGGTGAGGTTTCCGGAGGTACCTGTCCTCTATTCGCTAATGCATGGGTCTCCGCGCTTTCCGATCCGCTATCTGATCATGAATCACTTATGGATTTGCCGGAATAAGTTAGGAAGAGACATCGTCCCGTATTGCCGAATAATCACGGGACTGATGAAACAACAAAAGGCAATAACATCTGAAGATAGAGGGGCAACAAAAAGGCATCTGCCTTTTTACATTAGATAAGTTGGGGATTGGTTGGTCATACACACAGTCGGAGCGTTATCATAAGTTAAAGTCAGAAGGGCAAAGGTGGAGAGCACTAAAGGTGGGTGCACGAGATTTGTTGCCGGGTGAGCCGGATGAGCCGAAAAGTGATGAAGAGGCAGTTCCAAGTGGTGACGAGGATTATGCGGACGAGCCACAAGGAGGTGAGAATGTAGGTCAAGGGGGTTATGGTAGAGGTTATGGTGGTATGTTTTACGATTATACGGAGCAATCTTATGTGCCGGGTTGGGCTTATGAAGGCACAATGCAAGAAGTGATCGAGAATCAACGTCCTCCGGCACCAATTTTTGAGTCGTGGTCGGGGTCGGAGCGGACGTTATTTGACCAAAACACGAGGAATAGTGCAAGTATAGAGCGGTCCTTGAAACAAAACCTTGATCGTCAAGAGGCATGGAATCGCACACATGCGTATTACCGTGAAGTAGAAATGAATAATCGATATCATGATGATCAAGAAAGGAGATTGCATGCGGACTGGCACGCTGGGCGGTCGGTGGTTGTGGATCCACAACATGTGGATTATGCGTCACTACCACCTTATGATGGTAGTATTTCGTATCCGACCCCGCCGATCCACCATTCACAATGGATTGACCCACGGCAACAAGAGGGAGCTCAACAACAACAAGGAGGGAGTAGTAGCGGCTCATTTGCGTTTGGAGAATGGAACGATATGATGTCTTCCATTTTTGGGCCGCCGGGACCGCGCTATTTTTAGTCAGGTTGTGTTCTCCCTTTGTATATTTTGTGCATATTTGTTAGTTTGATATGTTGGGTTGGGCGTTTGGGTGGTGTTAGTATGTTATGTTATGTTGGGTTGGTGCTTGTTGGTGGTGTCATTCATGAAAATTGCAGTTAAGCAAATCAGAGGAGGTCGGAAACCGTGCAAACAAAGAACTGAAGATTTATTTCAGGGGGAATACATTATTAATGCAAACCCGGATCATCAATTAAGGGGGAATCAGTTGAAGATTTCATTCTGATTGAAGTTGCAGAATATTCAAACACGGCTCTAAGGTTTCAATGAGACGATTCGACAGTGACGGCTAAGGGCGAATCTGTTGGTGCATATTTTGTATGTCCGCCACTGTGCGAATAAGCTAGATAGAGCGTGTGTTGAATATTGTATAGAATATTGAAAAACTGACAAGGTATTGTATGTAACAATGTCCATCCAGACGGATGGAGTCAACCCGGACGGATGGAGTCCACCCGGACGGATGGAGTCCACCCGGACGGATGGAAATCAGGTCAGTCCGGATAAGCCTATTCGTTCGTAAGGTTTTGTTATTGTTAAAGTCCATCCGGACAGATGGGCAATGGCAGTTTCGGACGGATGGTTATTCCCTATATATAGGGATGAAGGGTTCCTCATTTGGACAAGTTTTTGGTGCCCTAAGGGGACATGTTGTCCGTGTCGTATCGTTGTGTTGTAATGATGAATAATCAATAGAAACCACTTAAAATTGTCCTGCTCAGTGTTTATTCTACTTCTACTCCTTTCTTAGTAATAATAAATACACCGAACCGGTTATCTCGGGACCGAAACTCGGTAAAACTCGCCGGATCCTGAAATCTCAATTGGTATCAGAGCTATGGTTACCAATTCAATTAATCTAACAGTTGGTTGAATCACCTACGCTCATGAATTTTGGGTTTTGAGGGAGTTTAAACGTTAAACTTCGAATAAACATCAAATTAAAGGTCAACTCATGGATGAAATTTGAAATTGAAGACAGAATAATGTTCGTGATTGATTTTCGCACAATCCTGTGAAATTTCATCATGAAATTCACAGAAATAAGGATTTTGGATCGAAAAATGTGATTGGGAATGTTCTTGAGATGGTCAGACATGTTCGAGTGGATGAGCAGATTAGGACGGATGGACATCTCCATCCGGGACGGATGGACATATGCCCATTCGGACGGATGAACATTGGGTCTCTATTGTCAACTTGGTCCAAAATCAGTCTATTCGGACGAATGGACCAATCTAATTCGGACGGATGGACAATTGCATTAAAAACAGAGTGTGATGTGATAAAAACATGATGGATACGCTGCTGGTACTTCTTATATATAGGTGTTTTTATCATATTACATTTCAAATGATATTGGATTTGATCGCTATGACGAGCTGAGTCTCCAAAAGATGGGTTGTTTGGAGACATCGTCCGGTGCTTCAAAGATCAAATATGATGATGCGATCTCATATTGTGGAAAATAGTGGGGTACTCATGATATCAATGCAGTATGTTTATCATCCGGGATATCTGACTATTAATGGGCCGTAACAATGAAAAACTGACTTCAGGTGGCAGAATTGTTATATTCTTCATATAGTCGAGTTTTTCAGAGAGTAGAGAAGACTGAATTGCTCAGTTTGAGGGGGAATTCAGTGAAGAGACGTCAGAATTTGCAAAAATGAGGGGGAATAAAAATTTCATATTGAAATTATAGTATTTTCGAAATTCGTGACGATGCAACAGTATACGGGTGGTTTCTACTCAAGATTGTCCGGGAATGTGAATCTGATTGTGGATGAGAGTTTCTGAGATCTGGATTATCCAAGGTGATAAATCTAATCGTGGACGAGAGCTTCGAAGATCAGAATGCATTACCAAGATGATTTGTTATCCGATGAAGATTTGCTGATTGTGGAGATTACCGGTTATACGGGATTTCAGATCTTCACGGATTTTCGATAAGTTGAAGTTTTTCGGTGTGGTATTCGAAGTTTATATCAATTGCCGGTTGGGTTTTTGTACAATAAACAGATCAAGCAGGCGGAATGCGTGATCGATGGTGCTGAAATGATATATCAAAGACCAAACGCGGATGTGGGTATAGTCGAAGCAGAGATGCTGCGATGATTAATTTCGAGTTGGAGATTATTCTTGAAGATTGTAGTTTAGCAAATCAGAGGAGGTCGGAAACCGTACAAACAAGGAACTGAAGATTTATTTCAGGGGGAATATATTGTTAATGCAAACCCAGATCATCAATTAAGGGGGTATCAGTTGAAGATTTCATCCTGATTGTAGTTGCAGAATATTCAAACACGGCTCTAAGGTTTCAATGAGATGATTCGACAGTGACGGCCAAGGGGGAATCCACTGGTGCATATTTTGTATGTCTGCCACTGTGCGAATAAGCTAGATAGATCGTGTATTGAATATTGTATAGAATAGTGAAAAACGGTCAAGATATTGTATGTAACAATGTCCATCCGGACGGATGGATGGAATTCATCTGGACGGATGGACATCAGGTCAGTCCAGATAAGCCTCTTCGTCCCTAAGGTTTTGTTATTGTTAAAGTCCATCCGGACAGATGGAGCCCATCCGGATGGATGGGCAATGGCAGTTTCGGACGGATGGCTATTCCCCATATATAGGGATGAAGGTTTCCTCATTTGGACGAGTTTTTGGTTCCCTGAGGGGACATGCTATCTGTTTGGTTTCGTGGTGTTGTAACGATGAATAATCAATAGAAACCGCTTAAAATTATCCTGCTCGGTGTTTATTCTACTTCTACTCCTCTCTTAGTAATCATAAATACACCGAGCCGGTTATCTCGAGAATGAAACTCCGTCAAACTCGCCGGATCCTGGAATCTCAACACATTACCTAGAACAACCCAGGTCATAAACTCAATTACTTGAACAGTTCAACCCAGTTCTGTTTGACCTTGGGGATTTCAACACAATATGAATCATTCAAAGATGGAAAATCTTTGTCGTTTTTCACAAAGAATTTTTCATTTTTGACTTCATCCATTTTGGTTGAATCGATTTTTCGTTTTTCATCATTCACAATCCTTTAGAAACGTTCCTTTGATAAAATTTTGAATCATTTTGAACGTTTCGTTTTGGTAAAACAACTTCTGGTTTCCAAAACTGGTTTGGTTTTGCCATATCAACCGTTGTTTTCCAACTTTGTGTTGTCCTAAATATGGGTGTATTTGGATTCCAATTTTGGTTTGGCTCAAACTTGGGTGTCTTTGATTGTGATTTCCAAGTTTGTTGTGATTCAAACTTGGTGGACTTCTGTTTAACAACTTCAGTTTGCCGTTTCTTCTGTTCAACTTGAACATTCTTTTTCTCAACATCAACAGGTTTCAGATTTGGACATTTGCGACCAATATGTCCAACTTGATCACATTTAAAATATGTTTTCTTTGAAACATCTTTAGCCTGTTGTTGTTTTTTCTGAGAATAGAACTCTTCATTAGACTCTCGTCTAAATTTGAGTTCTTTCCTTCTTCCGAACTTGTTCCGTGAACAAAGTTCATCTTTTTCTGAACATTTATTTTTTCAAACTTTTTCTTTTGATTTTGTTGCTTTTTATAACCCAACCCAGCCTTCATGTTCTTCTTTTTATAGCTCGGTTTGTTATAAAAAGTTTTCTTGCTCATACCAGCAAATTTTGCAATTTCTGATTTTTCAATTTCTACCAACTTGAAAACTTTGTCAATTTTATTATGAATCACATTTTGAATCAGAAATTCCAGATCTGAGAATAATTTGTCCAATCCAATCATGGTATATGTCAATCCTATTGGATCTTCATTCACATTTTTCTCAGATTTTGAATTTTTCAAATAGTTTTTTGTGAAAAATGTCTTCATCTTCATCATGTGATTCGGACTTACCTTCTTTGGTAGACTCATTTTCATTCAGAACACTTTCAACTACCTTACTTACCACCTCTGAATCACAAGTATCATCAGATTTAGTGTAAGTCACATCAATGTTTTCAGGTAATTGGTCAACCGTATTCAAACCTTTTGCCAACTTTTCTTCATCATAGAATGTGTAATTTTCCTTTAACAGCGGTGGCACCTGGTGATATTCTGAACCAATACCTTTTTTATTCTTTTCAGAATCTTTATCATTTGGTGTGATGTTGAAAATACGTTCGAGAATATATGAAGAATTATTATAACTTTTAAGTTTTGTAACAATCTTTTCTTTTTCAGCCAATTCTTGTTTAAGTTTAGCAACTTCATCAACACATTTATTTAATTCCAGTTGCTTACTTGCATATCTATCCTCAATAATTCTTGCCTTTTCTATACTTGCTGACATTCTACCATCTATACAATTAACTTGACTGTTCAACGTCTCATAAACTTCTGTTATGTGATTATTTGCAAATTTCATTTTATCATATTCTTTTTTTGTAATTCTTGAATGATAATATCTTTTTCAACACAACCATTACATTTTGCTGAACACATTTCTTTTAACAATTCATTTTCTTTTTCAAGATCATTATTTTTAAGTGTCAGCTTTTCTACTTTTTGTTTTAAAACTTCTTCATTTTCAATCATTTCTTTTCATTTTGTTTTGAAAACTGTTTCTAATTTAGTAAACTCAATATCTTTTGATTTTAAGTTTTCATCTTTTTCAGTACAGGCTCTGCACTGTTCTTCAGTTTTATTATCGGATTGTTCAATGATTTTATCTTTGTTTGACGGTTCAGAAGAATCAGTTTGAATTTTTTCTTCAGTTTCATTTTGCTCTTTTGCTGGTTTTCATCAACTTCTCCTATTGTCTTCTTTAGTTCATCAACTAGCTTCTCAACAACTTCTTTTTTCTTCTTTTTCAGCTCCATCACCTTCGTTAGAGTTTTGTAAAATATTCCTTTATATGCTTATCCAGATTCTTGTCGTAATCTTTCTCTATACCCCTCCACGTATAAAATTCTCCACAGGTTGGAATAACAGCTACCACTGCATTAAAATCCACCTTCTCAGGATCAACCAACGGATTACATTAAGGATCTAAGAAACATGGCCTCCTTGATCATCAGCACTGGTGCAGTCTTGCTGGGTATATTCACCTCAGCAGTTTTGAGCATATGATGCAGCTCTGCAAGTGTCTTCTCCATCCCATTCATATTGTAGTTCATAGTGAACTGATCATATGACTTAGGCAATGAGTTGAGGATGATATCCCCAGCTAATTCATCACTCAAGGGGGATTCTAGACGAGCCAAGTGATCAACATATGCCTTCATTTTTAGCACATGAGCGCTAACTGATGTACCTTCTTGCATACGAGTGGTTATGAGTGATCTCATCGCATCAAACCTCTCATGACGAGCCTTCTGTTGGAACATTTCAACCAGGTGCTCATTCATATCATATGCCATCTTGTCATCCATGGTCCTTTGAAGTTCAGGAATCATGGATGCTAACACTAAACATGAGACTTTCATAGAGTCATCAAAGTGCTTTGCATAGTTTCTATATGCAACAGTTTGCTGATTGATGGGTTCATCAGAGACTGGCGTTCAAGAACATACAGTTTGTTCTCCGCCTTGAGAACAATTTTCAAGTTGCGGTGCCAGTCCATGAAGTTGGAGTGGTTCAGTTTGTCCTTCTCTAAGATGGACTTGAGAGAGAATTGGGAGGAATTGTTTTTAGTTGACATCTACAAAATTCAAAATTAATTAGTTAGTATTTTATGTTTTTAATATCCTAATTTAATTTTATGACCCAAAAACAAAATTTTAATTAAGATGAGATCCCGATTCATCATATGACAGTGAATTGGCTTAAGTACTATCCACTGGTATGATTATGTAGGTAAACAACGATTGTTAATTGTGTCCAGTACACAACTCTCCATTTGGGGTTATTGCTTAAAACGATGTATGTTTAACCCCAACTATGCCCACTTGATGAACAAGCAATGTTTTGTCCTTTACTGTTAACTGTAACACCGGCCTATGTTACACAGGAAACACGACGACTACTCGTTAAGGGTGGCATAAAACATCAATTTAAAATTTGGGATTTATTTTAATATTTACCAAAAATATTTTGAATAACCCGTAGCATGAGGCGAGTTACACAATAGTTTATAAAATCCGATTTTATATAATTCGTGATAATAGAAACTCCTTTCCACGCTCGCACGATATAGTTTTAAATACCCTATTAAACTATGTCGGTCGTTTTATTACGAATGATCTTGTTTTAAATATTAATAAAAACCTTTTATTAAGTATACTATTCAGTTTTGTAAAACTTGTTTTAATAAAACCGTTGTCTTGATTGTGAAAATTTTATTTATTTTGGGTTATCTAGATTATTTACAATAAATAAAACACAACCACAAAACATAATAATAAAAATAAAATCGAGCCCCTAATAGGTTGGCTGTTTTGTTTTAGCCAGAAACGAAACGAACTAGTCAAAAGGGTTACAAAAGCTAATTTTTAAAAGCTGCCACTGACCCGCGATCTCTATCTTCATGGTACCTGTTCACCATTTATCTTGATCTTGATCTTGATCTTATACTTGAGGGATTACAATAATAAATTTGAAAATACAATAAAAACAAATCTATTCTAATCCTATCTATTACATCGGATCCAATATCCGCAACAAAATACAAATAAAAAATACTATTACATTGGATCCAATATCCGAAAAAATACAAATAAAAATAAAACCATAACCAACACAACCATGACAAAGGTCATAACCTAGGGCTCGATTCACATCACAATCCATAGACAACCAAAAGCTTTTGATCTTTTGTCAAAACAAATAATTTTTGACAAATAAAACATGGATCAAAATTATAACTTTACCATCTATAAGCGTGTAACCGTGGCTCTGATACCACTGATGGGAATCATAGTATCAAAATAATAGTGGAAGCGGTTGATATAATTTACCAAAAGCCGATTATATAAATTTGATTTATTAATCCGATTAATAAATATTCCCAATCAGGATCAAGGTTATACGCGTATAAACAAATAAAAGGATTAAACAACCATAGAGGGTTTTAGTAATCAACCTTTGATGACTACACCAGAATTGTAACATGCGGGTTACAACGAATCCTCGCTAGTAGGAAGTTCACAACCGAGCACAAGATACCCGAGACTAGAACCGGTCAAGAAGAAGGCGGCGGCGATGCTTGGTCGACGACAAGTGGATGGCGGCCAAGCTTAGGAGGGTGGCTAGGGTTTTGTGTTTTTATAAAAGTGTGTCTAGGGTTTCCACCTTAATCATCCTTTTTTAAAACCCAATCTTACATTAAGGCCCTTTAAGATTATACAATTATAATCCTCTTAATAATAATCTAATTAATATTAAGTCCCTCGGGTTTAAACTATTATTATTTCACAAATAATAATCTACCTACTCGTGAACATATACGATTCGTGTACCAACGTGTAACTCTTCGGATCATGCCGAGTTAGTTACGTTGACTTTAATTACGGTCGGACATACATATATCCAACAATCTCCCACTTGGATGATTTTAATTAAATGAGTCACCGTGTGCAGAGTTGGACGCCTAGCTGCATCGCACTACTCTTAACACGGCATGACATTTTACTGTCGTCAACTAGTTCATTGAGTTCAAGTAACACTTTACTTAACCAAATACTATAGCCCTAATAATTCTATCAATAAGTCCCTTCTGTATAGAACATTCGTTGATCGTAAGACATGGATCATTCATTCTTATATAGTGATCAACCATTCTCTGTTCTCCTCTTTAATTCAAAGTGGTCTAACGAACTACTTTTAGTTCGAGCGTGGCCACGCATTTATTCCAGTTTCAGTTAAAGAGGGCGCTAGAATGTCTAAACTTCTAATCCTATAGAAGTACAGAATTCCATCAGCATCATACAACTCCCACTTAACCTTGGATTTCTCCCAACGCTACCTGGATTACTACCCATGTTTCAGGACAATGTTAGATAACATCAAAGATTGTCCTTGATCAATGTAGTTTAATATGTGCCTAAGGAAAAAGGACATATTGAACAGATCAATATCAAAACATCTCATGACTTAGATCCATGGAGATCGTTTTGAAGCGAGACACATCCAATATCATTCCCTAGTGATATCTGAGAATTTTGATTCTCAAACTCTTGAGTTATTCATCTCATGAATACAATCATCTCAATTCACAATAGTCTTACATTCAAATTCATTCCCATGTAATTTGATCGACTACGGATATTTTAGAATACGCTTATTCAAGGATATAAACATACAAATAACGAACACAGTTACAAAATAGTTAAACTTGCATTTAACCAATAAATCAAATAACTATTTCAATGTAACTGTTGTAATTCAAAATTAAAACACCAATACTAACTACAGATCATGCCCACTGTCTAGCAAATCTAAGCCCTATTTTTCCAGCATGCTCTTCATGTTTAGCTTGAGGTAGAGGCTTAGTAAAGGGGCCAGCCAGATTTAGATCCATATGAACTTTGCTTATTACGATGTCTCCACGCTCTATTATCTCTCTAATATAGTGGAATTTTCTGAGTATATGCCTTGTGGCTTGATGCGACCTTGGTTCCTTTGCAAGAGCAATGGCACAAGTATTGTCACACAGCATCTCGATCGGTTTCTTTATGCTAGGCACAACGTCGAGATCGGTAATGAACTTCTTTATCCAGGCAGCCTCCTTAGAAGCATCCGATGCAGCATTGTATTCAGATTCACAAGTGGATTGAGCAACCACACTTTTCTTCGAGCTCTTCCAAGTAACAACCCCACAATTCAGAATGAAAACATATCCCGTCTGTGATCTTGAATCGTCACGATCAGTCTGGAAACTTGCATCAGTATAACACTTAATTAACAGCTCCTCATCTAGTCCTCCATATATTAAGAACTTGTCCTTAGTCCTTCTTAAGTACTTAAGAATGTTCTTAACTACAGCCCAGTGACTCTCTCCTGGATTCTGTTGATATCTACTCGTCATGCTAAGAGCATACGAGACATCAGGTCTAGTACATAACATGACGTACATGATGAAACCGATAGCAGAAGCATATGGAACTCTTTCCATTTTCTTCTTTTCCCCTTCGGTCTTAGCACACTGCTCGCCATTAAGAATGGTTCCATGTGTCATGGGTAAGAGCCCCCTTTTTGAGTCTTGCATTGAGAAGCGTTGTATGACCTTTTCAATATATGTACTTTGACTTAAACCTAATAACCCTTTTGATCTATCTCTATAAATCTTTATTCCTAGAATAGAATATAAGCGGCTTCACCAAGATCTTTCATTGCGAAACATTTTCCCAACCAAGCCTTAACATCTTTTAGCATAGGGATATTGTTTCCAATGATTAGTATGTCATCTACATACATAATTAGAAAAGTGATATAGCTCCCACTAGATTTCTTGTAAACACACGGTTCATCTTCGTTTTTAATGAAGCCAAACTCTTTAATTTTCTGATCAAAATGAAGATTCCAGCTGCGAGATGCTTGCTTCAATCCATAGATGGATTTATTTAGCTTACACACCTTATTAGGATTATTTGGATCGACAAAACCTTCAGGTTGAACCATATAGACATCTTCAAGTAAGTGTCCATTAAGGAACGCGGTCTTGACATCCATTTGCCATATCTCATAGTCATAATATGCAGCAATGGCAAGTAGAATTCTAATAGACTTAAGCATGGCTACTGGTGAGAAAGTTTCCTCATAATCAATTCCTTGAGTCTGAGTGAACCCTTTCGCTACAAGCCTTGCTTTATAGGTTTGCACATTTCCATCCATGTCGGTCTTCTTCTTGAAGATCTATTTGTTTCCTACAGTCCGACCTTCGGTAGGAAGATCAACCAAATCCCAGACTTGGTTATCATACATGGATTGCATCTCTGCATTCATGGCTTCTTGCCATTTCTTGGATTCTGAATCCAACATTGTAGCTTTGTAAGTAGCAGGTTCAGCTTCATCAATCATGAAGATATCGTCATACCTTTCAGGTGCACGACGATCCCCAATACTTCTTCGAACACTTGGTGTTTCTGTTGTTTCCTGAGTCCTCTCAGGCTCAACTTCAACAACTAGATCAGTTACTTCTGGTTCTGTCTGAACAACTAGTTCAGTCACTTGTGATTCTCGAATTTCTTCATGATCCACATGGTTTTCTCCAATCCCTCGTGCCAGAAGCTCTTCCTCCAAGAAAGTGCCTATGCATTTAGTGAAAATCTTATTTTCAGTGGGGTGGTAGAAAAGGTAACCGATCCTTTTAGCGTATCCGACGAAAACTACTTTTTCGCCTCTGGGATCTAGTTTATCCAAAGATTCTAGAGTGACATAAGCGTTACATCCCCAGATCTTGAGATAGGATACTTTTGGTTTCTTTCCATGCCATATCTCATAAGGCGTTTTGTCAACCTTTTTCGTTGGAGCTATGTTCACAAGTTTTGCGGCAGTTTCCAGAGCATAACTCCAAAAGGAGCGTGTGAGGGTTGTTCGACACATCATTGATCGAACCATATCTAATAGATTTCGATTTCTCCATTCAGACACACCATTATGTTGTGGCGTTCTAGGTGGAGTGAGTTGTGAAACTATTCCACACTCCTTTAGATGGTCGATGAACTCCTTACTAAGATATTCACCGCCTCGATCTGATCGAAGTATCTTAATAGTTCTATTTAGCTGATTCTATACTTCGTTTTGGTACTCCTTAAACTTTTCAAATGTCTCATGTTTATGCTTCATAAGATAAACATAACCATATCTACTGAAATCATCAGTGAATGTAACAAAGTATCTTTCTCCATGTCTTGACATTGTTCTGAATGGACCACATACATCTGTATATACAAGTCCCAACAGATCATTAGCTCTTTCTCCAACATTTGAAAAAGGTGCTTTTGTTAACTTTCCACTTAAGCATGATTCGCATTTTCCAAACGTTTTCGAACCCTTAGAATCTAAGATTCCTGTGGTTTTAAGTTGTTTAACACGGTTCTCGCTTATGTGACCAAGTCTACAATGCCACATATACGTATCGTTAAAGTCCAACTTATTACGTTTATGGGAGATGTTGCATAATATGTTATTGTTTTGGATTTCTATCTCATAGAATCCATTGTTTGGTTTTGCATCAAAGTAAAATACATCATTAAAATAAGCAGAAATAAATTCACCATTAAAACGATAATTGAAACCTTGTCCATGCAAAGCAGAAACCGAAACAATATTTCTAGTAACACTAGGAATAAAATAAACATTGTTCAAAACAAGTTCTAAACCAGAAGGAAGTAAAAGAACATATTCTCCAATCGCCTTCACAGCAACTCTTTGTCCATTGCCAACATGGACCTCCAAGTCGCCTTGTTTCAGCTTCTTAATCTTTCTTAGTCCCTGCAAAGCATTACAAATGTGAAAACCACATCTTGTGTCAAACACCTATGTTTTGCCAGAAAAAGAAAAGATTTCAATAACATATATATCTGAGGACTCTCCTTCTGAATCCTTAGCTTGCTTCAGTTCAGCTAAATACTTAGCACAGTTCCTCTTCCAGTGCCCAATTTCATTACAATGAAAACACTTGGCATCCTTCTGAGGCTTCTTGTTTGCAACTAATTTGCCTTTGCCCTTCCCTTTGCCCTGATTGCCCTTTTTCTTGGTGTTAGGTTTCTTAACATGACCCTCCTTGATCATCAGCACTGGTGCAGTCTTGCTGGGTATATTCACCTCAACAGTTTTGAGCATCTGATGCAGCTCTGCAAGTGTCTTCTCCATCCCATTCATATTGTAGTTCATAGTGAACTAATCATATGACTTTGGCAATTGTAACACCCCAAATTCCATGAGATTTTTTAATTTAAGCTAGTTATGAATAAGTAAGGATAGTCTTGGTCATAATAATATAAATATTATTCTTGAAGGGCCAAACATGTAAAGTGACAAAAACCTAAAACATTAAAAGAAAACAAAAATTTTAAACACACACATAAGTGTGTGTGTGGTGGTGCGATCGAACAGAAGCAGGGGAAGGGTGAAACCCTAGTTTCACCAAACTTCATCAAATTGGATAGAAATCTCAAGGATAAACGAATGCATGTGATCAATTCCTCACTCATCTAAGGGTTTTCCAACATGGGGTAAGTCGAATTATGTTATTTGATGCTAGATGATGATAAGGGTTTTGATTAAACCATGAAATAGTATGAAATTGAACTTGTTTATAAGTTAAAATCATCAAATAGAAGATGTTTTATGCATGATACTGATTAGATTGAAAGTTTGAGTAGAAACCCACTTGATTTAGTTGTATGGTGAACTTGTAGTGAACTAATCAAGAGATTTGGATGGGTGAATGTTTATGTGCAAAATACCAATAGATTATTATGTTGTAGAATGAATAAGTGATGTGAATTTAGTTGATTAAATGATTTATGAAGATTATTAGTAAAATTGTGCATTGAATACTTGTACATAATGCTTACAATGTTATATGCACACCAAGTGTTCGATTAAATGCTTGAATGGTTAATTTAATAAATGTTGAATGAATTAGGAAGTCTTGCGTTGTATGTGGAAACTATGGAATTGATCTTTTGTGAAAAGTGTTATGGAATGAAATTTATATGTGAGTGTAATAGTTATGTAGGTGAATGGCATATTTTAAAATGAGAGTGGATTATGTGTAGGATTGAAGTTAAAAGGGTAAAAGTTGTATGCAAGAAACTATTGCGTTATGAACTCGCTAGTTGATGTGTTATGTACGGTAGTAATAAAGTATGAAGATACATATCCCTTATATGTGTTAATAAACTAACGAAAGTCATATATTGCATGATTTGAAAGCCGAACGAATGAATGTATGTAAGCTAACTGTGTTATGAATGTGACGACATGTACGGATAGTAGTCATGTCATCAAGAGCACAAACAAGGAAGTGCCACGGGTCGAAGGTGAACATGGAAGCTATGTGCAAATTCGGACGCACGAGGTAAGTAAATTCCCGGACTTCCTCTTTAGTAGTAAATGAAATTATTGGAATGATATTGATAATTGTTAGTAGTTATGTTAAGATGTATTTTTAATGATGATGTCAAGTAAGGGTATTAAGTAAGTGATTTCTGAAATCACTTCTTGGTTGTTGAAGTAAGGTAGCAACTAGTTAATTAAGCATGATGACGATTAAAATTGAGTATGGTTTGGTTGTATGAAATTGGTGATTTTTACTAAGTAGACCGAACGGGTCAAAACAAAGTAGTATTGATATGACGGAATGATGCTTAAATAATGGCTATGATATTGTAACCGGGTAATGGGTAGAATCTCATATAAGAATGCTAATCGAGAAACGGAGACGCAAATTATAGAAAAAAGACTCGGTTGTGAGTTATAACTAATGAATAAACCTTTTCGTGAATGGAATTTTATTAACAAAGTTTGACTTCGTAGGATTGAATGAAGTGAATGAGTTTAGCGCATACCGAGTATCGGGTGAGTAAATCCCAAGTACGATACTCCAATTAATGTAAAAGTTTTATAGTTATAACGTTCATGTGAACTTTAAGTTTAGCATGTGAGTTGTTACTAAAAACATGAACGGGTCAAATAATTCGTAATTGACTATTTAGTTGAAGGCACTTAGGTTAAGGAACTTTCCCTAGTCCGGATGTTAGAAATTGACTCCTTATGATAGAGGACTAATTTACGATCACGTAGGAAGAAATGTGATGCAAAACGGGTCAAAAACGAGAAAGTTATGTCCGTTTTCGTGAAGTATAGTGTTGCTGGAAATTGCTGCATTCAGCAGCAAACATTCTAGAAAATAAGGGGGGTCGCGCCACGCGACAGCAAGGGCAAGGAGCCGTCGCGTGACGCAACGGCATGCTGGGTTGGCGAAAATTGTTTATTTTGTCTATTTTGTCTCGCGAACTCGTTTAAACACGTTTTAAGCTACGTATGACTATTTTCCTCTTATGTTTTGTGGGTTGTAAGGCTTAACCACCCGGTTTCGATTGTAAACGCTTATATATGTATATTCCGTTAGGAAAAATAATTACTTTCCGATAGTCGGGACTGCTAGGTAATTATGAATAGAAGAAAGAATGCCCGTAGTCTCGTATGTACGTGATCTTTTCATTGGGAAGCTTGTATTTAGGGTGTCTTAGCAAACCCTTTTGGGACGTCTTATGTAGCGTGTATGTTTGTATAGTTTGTACATTTGTTTATGTGTACATAATCATGTAGTGAAGTACATGTTTAAATTATATGTATGATTGCGACTGCGTACGAAGTGGAATTTTATTGCTTACGAGTGAATGGGATATATGTGTATGTTTGAGTGTTAAGTTACTAAACCGGGATCTTAAGTATGAAATGAGAATGCAGGTATGCCATTAAGGACCTTGTGAAGGTTCAAAGAATTGGAATGCATGATTATACAGGGAAAGCTTATTTGAAGAGACTGGCATGAGAAGAAGGAATATGGAGTGGTTATTTAATTACATATGTTTAATTTAAGAAAGACGTCACCAAATCTTAATGATGTGTATGTATGTGGTGAATGCAGGTTGGGCGAACATAATATTATTATGAAGAATGAGAGGATTGAAGATCGAGTCAATAGTTGGGATTGTACGGAAAGAACGGTCACGTTGCATGATTTACGTATTTCCTTGAGATGTTAATTTAATGAAATGTTGTAAATTCTTACTAGTAAATGTTTGATATCTTGTATTTGAACCTTAATTTAAGTAATGTGTCAAGGAAAGAAAGAAATTTTACAACTCGTTTTTCCGCTGCGTTGTTTTTAAGATTTTACGTGTTTGGGCGTTTCAGCAATGAGTTGAGGATGATATCCCCAGCTAATTCATCACTGAAGGGGGATTCCAGACAAGCCAAGTGATCAACATATGCCTTCATTTTTAGCACATGAGCGCTAACTGATGTACCCTCTTGCATACGAGTGGTTATGAGTGATTTCATCACATCAAACCTCTCATGACAAGCCTTCCGTTGGAACATTTCAACCAAGTGTTCATTCATCTCATATGCCATCTTGTCATCCATGGTCCTTTGAAGTTCAGGAATCATGTATGCTAACATTAAACATCAGACTTTCATAGAGTCATCAAAGTGCTTTGCATAGTTTCTATATGCAACAGTTTGCTGATTGATGGGTTCATCAGGGAATGGCGTTTCAAGAACATACAGTTTGTTCTCCGCCTTGAGAACAATTTTCAAGTTGCGGTGCCAGTCCATGAAGTTGGAGTGGTTCAGTTTGTCCTTCTCTAAGATGAACTTGAGAGAGAATTGGAAGGAATTGTTTTCAGTTGACATCTACAAAATTCAAAATTAATTAATTAGTATTTTATGTTTTTAATATCCTAATTTAATTTTATGACCCAAAAACAAAATTTTAATTAAGATGAGATCCCTATTCATCATATGACGGTGAATTGGCTTAAGCACTATCCACTGGTATGATTATGTAGGTAAACAACGATTATTAATTGTGTCCAGTACACAACTCTCCATTTGGGGTTATCGCTTAAAACGATGTATGTTTAACCCCAACTATGCCCACTTGATGAACAAGCTATGTTTTGTCCTTTACTGTTAATTGTAACACCGGCCTATGTTACACAGGAAACGCGATGACTACCTTCTTTCATGATGGACGCCCAGATGCAGGGTATAGCACTAACATTTGGGTTCGATTTAGAATGAAGTGTTAACTCGTTAAGGGTGGCATAAAACATCAATTTAAAATTTGGGATTTATTTTAATATTTACCAAAAATATTTTGAATAACTCGTAGCATGAGGCGAGTTACACAATAGTTTATAAAATCCGATTTTATATAATTCGTGATAATAGAAACTCCTTTCCATTCTCGCACGATATAGTTTTAAATACCCTATTAAACTATGTCGGTCGTTTTATCTCGAATGATCTTGTTTTAAATATTAATAAAAAACTTTTATTCAGTATACTTTTCAGTTTTGTAAAACTTGTTTTAATAAAACCGTTGTCTTGATTGTGAAAATTTTATTTATTTTGGGTTATCTAGATTGTTTACAATAAATAAAACACAACCACAAAACACAATAATAAAAATCGAATCGAGCCCCTAATAGGTTGGCCGTTTTGTTTTAGCCAGAAACGAAACGAACTAGTCAAAAGGGTTTCAAAAGCTAATTTTTGAAAGCTCCCACTTGACCCGCGATCTCTATCTTCATGTTACCTGTTCGCCATTTATCTTGATCTTGATCTTGATCTCGAGGGATTACAATAATAAATTTGAAAATACAATAAAAACAAATCTATTCTAATTCTATCTATTACATAGGATCCAATATCCGCAACAAAATACAAATCAAAAATACTATTACATTGGATCCAATATCCGAAAAAATACAAATCAAAATAAAACCATAACCAACACAACCATGACAAAGGTCATAACCTAGGGCTCGATTCACATCACAATCCATAGACAACCAAAAGCTTTTGATCTTTTGTCAAAACAAATAATTTTTGATAAATAAAACATAGATCAAAATTATAACTTTACATCTATATGCGTGTAACCGTGGCTCTGATACCACTGAAGGGAATCATAGTATCAAAATAATAGAGGAAGCGGTTTATATAATTTACCAAAAGCCGATTATATAAATTTGATTTATTAACCTGATTAATAAATATTACCAATCAGGATCAAGGTTATACGCGTATAAACAAATAAAAGGAATAAACAATCATAGAGAGTTTTAGTAATCAACCTTTGACGACTACACCAGAATTGTAACACGCGGGTTACAACGAATCCTCGCTAGTAGGAAGTTCACAACCGAACACAAGATACCCGAGACTAGAACCGGTCAAGAAGAAGGCGGCGGCGATGCTTGGTCGACGGCAAGTGGATGGTGGCCAAGCTTAGGAAGGTGTTAGGGTTTTGTGTTTTTATAAAAGTGTGTATAGGGTTTCCACATTAATCATCCTTTTATAAAACTCAATCTTACATTAAGGCCCTTTAAGATTATACAATTATAATTTCTCTTAATAATAATCTAATTAATATTAAGTCCCTCAGGTTTAAACTATTATTATTTCACAAATAATAATATACCTACTCATGAACATATACGATTCGTGTACCAACGTGTAACTATTCGGATCGTACCGAGTTAGTTAAGTTGACTTTAATTACGGTCGAACTTACATATATCCAACGGTAGCAAGCAAATGGATCGAATGAAATGGGTGTTTGCCGGAACGTGAGAGGGAAAGGGGAAAGTTAGTAAATGGAAAAGCAGTATGGACTTGACTCTTAAAGTGGAAATGAGTGTACACAGGACTTTGTTGGAGTGTTGCAGGGAAAGGATAGAGTACCTTCCTGCATTTTTCTGAATTTAATTTTAATTAATATGTTGTTAACTTTTATATTTTCTATATTATACGCTTTTTAACTGTGTTAGATCGGATATTTTCTATTTACTTCTTAATTAGTTAAAATATGTTATACCATTTTTAAATGTGTTAGATTGGTCTGACAAGAACAGGACTCTAGATCGACCATCCTCGGGTATATTGATGGTTTAATTCATAGTTGTTGATGTGCCGATGAAAATTGTGTTTTTTCTTAGCATTGTTGCTGGTGGATCAAGGGCTGGCAAATCGTGTCTTAGCAGGTTTAACAGGTATCTGATAATGCAAACAACAAAAATTTTAAACATGAATACGACTCATTTAACTACTTTATATCCAATGTCTATAGGACAGATGTATATTTTATGCACCTAAAAGGAGAAATAATGGATCCTAACTTTCAAATTTTGATTATTTTTAAAAACGTAAAAAATCACATGGTGTACTTTTCTGTTATCGTGTCTTAGCAGATTACCTACAGGTTACTTATTGCCAGGATGTAATATTTATTAGATGAGACTTGAGAGACGGCTGTGAGAGAAAGCAAACAATTAAAAGTTTGGTAGTGATGGTTGGGTTTATTTTTATCCGGAATTAAAAAAAAACATGAATTCACTTTTCCTTCAAAACAAAAAATACGGATAGGCACATGGTAGATGAACAGTTAATTTTTTGTTTTACAAGATAGATAGGGTGTATGTTAGATGAACATCATTTACTGTCTTTTTTTTATTTTTCTTGACAACTAGATGATGTTACGTCTGCGTTGCGGGGCGATAGCCGAATAATTCTAAACCAATTAAAAAAATAGTACTATAGTTTTCCTAGAAAGAAATAGTAAAAAGAGTGTTAAGCAGTTTTTTGACACGATTTTTAGCTGGGGGCAAAGTCATATTTTTATTTTTACTTGGGGGAAAATTCAATTTTATTCCAAGGGTGAAATCCTAATTTTTAGCTTGGGGAAAACCATTTTTTTATTTTGCAATGGGGGCAAAAACGTAATTTTGAATTGAGGGTGATATCGTAATTTTGAACCGAGGGGAAGTTCATAGGTTTTAGCTGTGGGCAAAAGCATAAATTTATTTTGAACTGGGAGCAAATTCGTAATTTTAAACAGTGGACAAAACCGTAATTTTAAAGTATGTATAAAATAATAAACTGGTGTAAAATCGTAATTTTTAACCGGGGGGAAAACAAAATTTTATTTTGAACCGGGCGAAAACGTTATTTTAGCTGAGGGTAAAAGCGTAATTTTTTTACCGAGAGCGAGCAAAAGCGTATTTTTAACAGAGGGCAAAATCGTAGATTTATACCGACTGGCAAAGTATAAATTTAATTTGGAGCTGGGGCGATATCGTAATTTTAAATAGGGGATAAAATCGTAATTTGACGAGACTTATAAATAACTATTTTATGAAAAAAAAAAAAAAAGGTAAACCTGGCCGCCACTTTTGGCCAACCCTGTGATTTCACTATTCCCCTTACGTCAGCAATCTTCTGATTGTATGTATTGATGATAATTCATGTAATGAGTGTGAATAGGACAACAGGTTACAGCCTTGCAGTGTTGCAGGGAAAGACTAGAGTACCTTTCTGCTGTTCCAATTCCCACCCAAAATCGATGGCCCACTTCCCTGAGTCATGCCTAAATGTATATTTAAACTTTATATTTTCACATCAATTTTAAACTTTATACTCCCTTCGTCCCATTTTGGATGTCATGGGACCCACATTCACACAATTTAAGAAATATTTGAGTATTTTATTTTTTGAGTTGTAAAATGACAATAATGTCCTTAGAAATGACAATTAAATTGGGACAACAAAAAATGAAAGTTTGTAATGGTAAGGGCAAAACTGGAAATTATATTTATATTTTTGGAAATGACAATTAAATTGGGACAACCAAAAGTGGAAATTTGGATATTTAAAATGGGACGGAGGGAGTATTTCACATCAATTTTAAATTTTAATCATACTATCACAAATTACCCTACAGTACAAAGTCGGATGCATGTAGTATTTTATCATGTGAGAATCAACTAACCAAGCCTATAGTCAACTGCTACGTCAACTTGTATGGGTTGTTTTTGTTTTTATTTAAAGACATGGTCCAATTTGTTGACTAACAGGGTTCGTTGTCTCTCCTTTATATTATAGGGTCATGCTAGCTGCACACGCCCAAAATTATTTTCACACCCCAAAGCGCCGCGCTATGGCCAAAGCGCGGCGCTTCGATCGACAATACGTGCTTCGATTGACGTTTGAAACATTCGATACTGTTTGACAGACATAAAGCTAATCATGATGTTTTGTCGTTAACCCTAAGCGCCGCGCTGTGGCCATAGCGCGGCGCTTCGACCCCAAATTTCACCCTTTTCCCCTTTTAAAAGCAACCTGTGAGACATACATTTCGATCACACACTGTCTTCGATAAACATTTTCCCTTCATTTCAGATCCGTTGTGTTTCTTCTCAAAATAACGCGCGGTTTTGCTGTATTAGTTACATCTCTTGAAAAAACGATGTCGTGGTTAAACAACTATATTTTCGGTCAATATTCTGACGAGACAGTTGTTCCTGATTCTTACGAGGGGACCGCTATTTCTGACTCGTATGAGAAACCGGTCTCGTCCAACTTGAGGGAGGCAGAGGTTGTATCTGGCATTCAATATCGTGATAACACGGTGACGCTGGATTTGAATACCCCTGTGGAGGACCCTTACGCACAACAAGGTTATTCGAATTTCGGTTACGGTGGCGAGTACAACTTTGTACAGCAGGAGTGTGGTCCAAACGACAGTTACGGTTGTCAACAGAGCTTACAAGGTTATTCGAATTTCGGTTACGGTGGCGAGCACAACTTTGAACATCAAGTATATTCGGACCTCGGTGACGATGGTGAGCCGGGGGATGTGTCTGTTGACGAGGAAGGCTGTTACCCGGTTACGTTTTCGTTTGATACGACGCAGACCTTTTCGTCACGTAAAGAGTTGGTGCGTTGGGTACAAGACACGGCAAAAGACAACGGTTACCTCATTGTGACTAAGAGGTCGAATAAAAGAGGAGAGAATTACAAGATTTGGTTTCAATGTACTTTTGGTGGGGAGCATAAGAGTATAGCTACACAGAGGAAAACGGGTAGCAAGAAAATAGGCTGCCCGTTCGAGATGATCGGGTTTTCGGAATCATCCGGAAGTGTTTGGAGGATCGAGGTGACGAAGGCGAAGCATAACCACACTCCTATTGAAAACTTAGAGGGTCACGCGTATGCGAGAAGGCTTTCTTCGGAGGATACAAAACTGGTTAAGGAGCTGGCAGAGCAAGACATTCCCAACCAAAGTATCTGGCGAACGCTGACAAAAAACAATCCGGCTAGAAAGCTTATTCCGAAAGATATACACAACGCTGTTCAGAAGATCAACGCCGAAAAAAATGTTGGTAAGTCTCCGATGCAAAAACTTGAAAGCATTCTTCTCGAAAAAAATTACACTTATTACATGCGCACGAATGAGATATCAAACGAAGTTGAAGATGTCTTCTTTGTTCACGAAAGATCATTCGATATGTGGTGTGCCTTCCCGCATGTGCTAATGATTGACGCCACCTACAAAACGAACATGTACAACCTGCCATTTGTTCAGGTCGTAGGCATGACGTCGACAAACAAATCGTTTACGGCTGCTTGTGCGGTAATTTCCGCTGAGAAGTCAGAGAACTACCTATGGGTGTTGCAGAGGATCAAGTCTATGCTGGTAGGATGTATGGAACCGCGCGTGATTTTAACAGACAAGGATTTTGCGCTGATGAACGCGTGTGAACAAGTTTTTCCAAAAGCGCATAAGTATCTTTGTCGGTTCCATATTCAACAAAATATTAATAAGAACAGCAAGAAGAAATTCTCTGACAAGGAATGGAAAGAATTCATACGTACATTTTCGTTATTGTGCGAGTCTACGACCGAGGAAATATACAGGTATAACTTGGAAAACCTTGAAGCACAGCTGAAAGAAGATGACCGTGAACGTAGGTATTTCTTACATAATTATGTTCAAATTTTATATAATAACAAAAACTGACTATTTACGTTTTTTTTAATTTTAGAGGTTTTTGATTATATGAAGAAATCCTGGTTGGATCCGTACCGTGAAAAGTTTGTATCATGCTGGATTAACAAAACTATCAACTTTCACCAAACTACGACCAACAGGGTTGAGGGCATGCATGCAACACTAAAAAGTCACTTTCCAAGTCATCGCAACACACTGGATAAACTTGTACTGTATGTTGATCATGTTGTTGATAGACAATACACCGAGATTAGTACAAGCTTTGAAACAAGCCTCCGAAAAGTGATGACGCACCACAAGAAGCAGCCCATGCTTGCATATATTCTCAGAAAGGTTTCAATATATGCGATTGAGCTTTTGAGTAGGGAACTAAAACGTAAGGAAGACGGGTTGAGAGCCTACGGTGCAAGCTGTGGTTGCCAACTTTTTACCAGCTGTGGTTTGCCATGTGTCTGTCGTTTGGAAAAGTTGGAAAATAAAGGTAATTAATATCTTTGACCTTTCTCGTTATGATTCTGCCACCTAATTTGTTTTCATCCACAGGTCAGCAACTCCGGATCACACACATAGACGTGTTCTGGAAGAAGCTTAACTTCAAGCCTGCAAAGAAAAACATAGAGGATATCGATGTAGACGCCGAATTTGAAAAATTGAAACAAAAGATCGATCCAACACCCCCTCAAGTGAAAAGGAGCTTCTTTGAAAAGTTTCAGCAAATCCTCAATCCAGGGAACAATAACAAAAAACCTCCTGCTGTTCTGAAGAAAACTCGTGGTCGCCCAACATTGAAAACGCAGGAAGAAAGAAAGGTTGAAGCCGCTAGAAAAAGCTCGTACATTCCGTCGGAAGAAACTTGGGTCGAGGCCTCAGATGATCTTCCCCGTCACAGCTCGTACATATCACTCGAAGATTCTAGAAGACAAAAGAATACCAAACCGATCAACCTGCACCCTGATTTCCCGATGATCAAGCTCGGTCCTAAGACGGATATAGTGATCCGCAACTACGCATCTCAGATTCCCGAAGTGATCCATCCATACATCGTTAGAATAAAGGACGTGAAACCAGATGGTCATTGTGGGTTTCGATCGGTGGCTGTTGGGTTAGGAGTGAAACAGAATTCATATTTGATGATCCGGAAACAACTTATAAAGGAGTTACGTAGGAACCAATCGCTTTGGAGGCAGTTTTTCGATCCGGAAAACATAGGACATTATGATGCGCTGCTTAGACGGATCAATTTCAAGGGGGTGGGACGAGCAGATATCGAAAATTACATGACGATGCCTGAGACGGGGTTTCTTATTGCCCAACGATACGGTGTGATTGTTCACAGCTTCGACATGCGTGGGAGCTGTACAATTTTCCCTCTGCTGGGCGGGCCAAACGAAGCTGAGGAACCTCACCTGGTGGTTGCGGTTGTGTTCGTCGACCATGGGCATTTCATACATGTAGAGCTTAGAGGTTGTTATCCAATGCCTCCCCCAAACCCACTCTGGACAGCACACAGAACAGATCGGGCAGCAGCCTGGCATACATTGTACAGGGATCAGATCAACACGTACGAAATGCTTACGTATCGTGCCCCTGACCTTAATGTAACCCCACATGTTCACGATGTAGGTTAAATGTGTTTAATAATAATCACGTTTGTGTTTGTTCATTATATGCGTTACATCACGTTAAAAACCGAATGTCACCGACACGACCCAATCAGATTCAATACGCACTTGTACGACCCAAAATGACCATATACATCATAATACTACAATTAATGAAAAAATACGTCATGTTCATGTGCGGTAGGCGGCTGATACACATAACACCTCTCACAGGAGTACTTGTGGTTTCAAACCAAAATGATACGATATAACGGAATAAGACATCACACGTAACCGATTTGATCCGGAACTTGCAGTATAGTCCATATATAATAAAAAATGAAGTATAATGGAAAAAACGTAAAATTTAGACTATTATCGACGCGTTTGTGAATTAAAAACAATTAAAAAAAAATAAAAAAAGGCCTTAAACGCCCCGCTATGACCAAAGCTTAGCGCTTTACCCTTGAAGCGCCCCGCTATGGCCAAAGCGGGGCGCTTTGGTCCCTCGCTATACCTGAAGCGGGGCAGCTTCTCCCCCACTTCAACACAACACACAAAACACACACACAAGGTGCGATTACACACACTTCGATCCGGATATCTTCGTTTTCAATCTTTCGACTGCTAAAAAGGTAAATCGAACACCCTTAATCGTTTATTTATTTATTATTTATATTTAATATTATTTATTTATTATTTATATTTAATATTATTTATTTATTATTTATATTTAATATTATTTGTTTATTATTTAAATTGTTTAAATAATATAATTTATTTATTATTATATTTAATATTATTTATTTATTATTTATATTTAATATTATTTATTTATTATTTATATTTAATATTATTTATTTATTATTTATATTTAATATTATTTATTTATTATTTATATTTAATATTATTTGTTTATTATTTAAATTGTTTAAATAATATAATTTATTTATTATTTATATTTAATATTATTTTTTTATTTCAACGTGCAGAGATGGATTCCTCCGACGATGAGATTGAGCATATGGAGGTTGAGGGAGAGGTGGGAGATGAGGGAGAGCAGGGAGAGCCGGCATGTCCGTACCTGCAGTTTCCGGCGGGGTCACGGGCGAGGAGGAGATGCGCGAGGTTGCGCGCCATCCCCATTGGGGAGCATGTAGGGATAGATTGGGGCATGCTGGAGGAGTTGGGAGAGGCCGCGCGGGCGCGTGCGATAGTTGGACTAGATACTCCTTGGTCGCGCCTATTTGAGTTAGCGATGGAGGACTCGTACCCTGAGGTTACGTGGGAGTTTCTTTCCACGTTTACATACGCGCCGCATCCGGCGGATTACGTGGAGGACCCGGATTTTCCAGTCCACGAGGTTACATTCCGTCTCGCCGGTCAGGAGTTTCAGATGAGTGTGCGGCAGTTTGTTGTGCATACAGGTTTGTTTAAATAATATTATTTATTATTTTATATTTAATATCATTTGTTTATTTAATGCTATTTGTTTATTTAATATTATTTGTTTATTATTATTATTTATTTATTTAATGTTATTTGTTTATTTAATGTTATTTATTTATTTAATATCATTTGTTTATTTAATATTATTTGTTTATACAGGTTTGTACACAGAGGCCGAGCTTGATACTGATTTATATACGCAGGCGGTTACGATGATGGACAGGCAGACGCTTATCAGTTTCTGGAGGTCCATTTCCATTAGACCCTTTGGGAAATCCTGGCAAAAGGCCACCTCCATTAGAGACCCCTTGTTCCGATACTTGCAGCATGTTATCGCGGCAACTATCGTGCCGCGGGGTGCCAACAGGGAGAAGGTCAACCTCAGTGACCTTTTCTTTCTATACTGCCTACTGCGGGGCCAGCCCTGCAATCTAGCAGCCTGCCTGGCAGATTACTTTGCCACCGCATACCACCGGCAGCTCCGCGGGTGGGTGCACACTGGCTCATTCATCACCGCCATCGCACGCTCGCTCGGGATCGTGCTCGAGGGAGATCCGCTGCTGTCCGATCCGGTCCCGTCTACCAGGTTGGGCCGCGCGTCAGTTTCTAGCATGCAGATTACCCGTCGCTTTGATGTTGGTCTGAGGTTTAGGGGCATGGACGGGCAGATTTGGCAGCCGGAGCCGGTGCCGGAGGTCATCCCGGTTGTTATTGAGTTGAGGCCTGGAGTGTTGGCCCCTCCTGTTGAGCAGGCGGCCGCTCGGCAGGCTCAGCTACAGGCTCTGGGACTCGATGAGTTCCCGGGCCAGCCTCAGGCTCAGCCTCAGGCTCAGCCTGTATTAGAGGATCCGGCTCAGGAGGAGCATATCGAGGAGATCCCGGTACCACCAGTTCAGCCAGCTCCTGAGCCGCCACAGTACCCGCAGCACGTTTACGCTGACCTACAAAGTCAGTCCTTGTCTGTTGACCTTGGCCAAAGCGCCCCGCTATGGCCAAAGCGGGGCGCTTCGAGTGTGCAAAAAGACTAATGCCGTGTGCGAATAGACCAGGCCATATTATATTATAAACTTACTTAAAACACAAAGTCCGTGCCATTTGCCTATGGCACATGCATGTGTTATTTTCTTTTTTCATACAATACTTTGAGTAAAATACATTTAGGCCACTTGCTTTTAGTTTTGTTAAATTGCGTTTTGAGTCCATTTTGACATTTCCTCTTTTCACCCATACTTTGAGTAAAATACATTTTTACCCCCTTGCTTTTAGTTTTGTTAAATTGTGTTTTGTGTCTCTTTCCTTTCCAAGTTAAAATTCAATTTTTCACCCATACTTTGAGTAAAATACATTTTAGCCCTTTGCTTTTAGTTTTGTTAAATTGTGTTTTGAGTCCACCCACTTAAAACACAAAGTCGGTGGGATTTGCCTATGGCACATGCATGTGTCATTTCCTTTTTTCACACAATACTTTGAGTAAAATACATTTAGGCCACTTGCTTTTAGTTTTGTTAAATTGCGTTTTGAGTCCATTTCGACATTTCCTCTTTTCACCCATACTTTGAGTAAAATACATTTTTACCCCTTGCTTTTAGTTTTGTTAAATTGTGTTTTGAGTCTCTTTCCTTTCCAAGTTAAAATTCAATTTTTCACCCATACTTTGAGTAAAATACATTTTAGCCCTTTGCTTTTAGTTTTGTTAAATTGTGTTTTAAGTCCATTTCTGTCACACCCCGAATTTCCACGTGTCACCGGTGGGCCCGGTAGGGGAGTATCGTGACGTGGTTGGCAACATAATAGTCAAACAACACAATATTTAAATGCACAGCGGAAGCAATATATAGATTTAATTCAACCAACGATATTGTAATATTAAGTATTACAAATAGTCAAACATAAATCCACAGGTAGATCAAGTTTTAAAAAGGAAACAATGTTCAACAGTTATGACATCCAAGCTGGCGAGACTTAATGTGGATGCTAGGAGACAAGCCAGCCTATTTCGCGTAGTACCTGCACTTAACCTTTTTAAGAAAATACGTCAGTTTACACTGGTAAATACAATCAACCGACTCATTTTGAAAAGAGTTTAAGAAAATGCATTTAAGGCACAAGGCACAAATAATATTTTATAACTTGGGATAATTATTTAAATATATAATACTTGTATGGATTTACATGTTCCTTATGCGTTCAGTAGCCCGGGTCGAGCCGGGTTAAAGATCAATTAACACACCACTATATTTATGAGACACTAACAGGTGTACGCCTACACCTGAGTGCTGAGGTCGTGGCCATTTCGTAAAATGATGCCAGGGATATCCGGGACACGGTCATTAACCCCCCAAAGGCTTTAAGTAAAACAAAACAATATTAAACGAGACGTCTCAATACTTTCATTATCATTTATTCAATCAAAGATTCAACGTCCCGACCAAGCGGTATTTTATATACCGTACCCCAAGCCCGTATAGGGAAAATAAGTTAAAAGTATTTACCTGAGTAAGTATAGTTCAGAAATCAGCGAGTGCAAATATCTTTTACTGGTTCTCCTATTCTGGAACAAAGGTTTATAATAACCTATTAGAATCCTAACGGGTCTTTAGTTAAGCTTACGCTTAGACCGGCTAGTTTTAAAGATACGGTTCGTACGCACGATTAAGCGAAGACCGGATAGAATGTGATTTAGACCCGACAAGTTTGAAGACTTGCTTAATATGGGTATGTGATGCACATTCTGGATTTTGAGATAAAACCGTTAAGGTTTGACCCGTTTCGGCTAATTTATGTAAACTAGTTACATAAACCGAACCGAACGCGCATGAAGCGTAACGGGTATCCGTAATAATCCTAAACAGGTTCCCTAAGTTAATACACCTTAAATAAGTTGTGATATCAGTAGGATATCACCCATGACGCCCAAAACGAGTTTAATCGATTAATATGCCCCGTAGGGGTATTTTGGTCATTTTAAAGATTATAAAATAATTAATTTAGGTTTATGTGAACCGGGTCTGATTACATCAGTAAAATAGCTTATATTAACAGGTTATAACATTTGGTTATAAGTCTTATATGTTAAAATAGTTTTAAACCCAAACTATGCGTTAAATACGCGTATAAAGTCGTTTTAAGCGACGTACGGTTTAAAATACGATTCTGAGTTTCCAGGTCAGTTTAATAGGCTCAAAATACTATAATTATTATTTAAAATCAGTAGCAATTGGATTGGCGCCATTTGGATTTGTAAAACTCGTTTTATGGCCTAAAAGGGTAAATTCGGTATTAACCGAATTAAGGCGCTAATCCAAGCTTATGATCAATCTAAAAATAATTAAAAATCTTTAAAAATCCTAAAATATTATTTAACATTAGTGAGTAAAAGATTTGGTGTCAAAACTGATTTTAGATAGGCTTTACGCTAATGGCGCCGTTTAATTAATAAACATGTTTATAAATACGCCATTAAGCATAACTCCTAATCTAGACTTCCGATTGATGTGAAATTTTCGGGACATGCATAATAATCAATAACTAAGATTATGGCATTTCCACTTTTCCCAAAATCTCGTTTTATGGTCATAAGGGCATTACGGTCACTATTTAGGCGATTAACGGAAACATCGGACGATTAGGGATTCGAGTGGTATAAACGCAGAGGTTTATACATACGTGTATCTAGGTCCTAAAGGAACCTTATGGCATGTCTAAACCTATAAGAATCGGGTCAGAACTGAGGTCAACGCAAAAGTCAAACTTTTGCGCCTTTCGGCTCCGAACCGGTTCTAAATAGAAAGTTGTCGAATCAAACAAGCGTAGACAAGTTTTTATACTTATTTTCAGTTTATATAAGTGTTAAAACAGATTACGCGCCCTCCGTATCATTTAAATATGCGATTATCATTTCTGTTGACTTTTCGGGTAAACTTTGACTCGACAATTGACATAGTTCGGATTAAAATCAGTGAGAGCCTTTTTAGGGTTTTAATACTCATATAATTACCAACTCGTAACAACTTTCGTTTCGACAAATCTCTGGATCGTTTGTGTTTTATCGCCAAGTCAAACCGTAGTTACGACGGTTTGATTTCTAGGCTAAAAATGAATCAAAACTGAATCGAGAAGGATCTAAGGCACTTACACTTGATTAATGGATGATATGAAAGTCTTGTGAATGACCCGTAAGCTCCTTGGATGTCCAGAAGTTGATATGCGATTATATGTTGAACACGAGAATTTAGACAAGCACTTTGATCTTTTGTTTTTGATTCCCAATGGGTGTATGAAGATCAAAGGGGAGTGTAGATGGCTTTTATAAGTTGTATACTGATGTATACCAGCCCATAGGTTCGAAAACCATCAATATAAGTCGGTTATATGGCACGAACAGACACCTGCCAATGCAGCAGGTTGTTTTCTGCATCTGCAGGCCTCAGGCGGCCCGCTTTATGTTTAGCCGATCCTGATGCGGGCCGCTTGGGACCCCGGATCAGGTAAACATGTTTTCTTGAATTGCATTTTGGTCCCTAGTCCCTCGAAAGGTCGTTTTCAAGGCCAATCTTCCACAAGAAGTTTCGTTTATTTAATATGTGGGGCTTTGAGACTTATACCCACTTTGTTAAGTCCTCGGGTAACTTTGTGATTACCCGAAAAGCCCTAAATTTCAAAGTTGACGCTTATAACCCTCGTACACGAATTTTATCACAACTTGCTCATACGATAACGAAACTTCATGAAATTTTTGTGGTATATTCTAGTGAGCATAATTAATCGTTACAAAGCTTCGGGTTTGTCAAAAGGTCACTCAGAGGTATAACTTAAACATGTTGGCACATTTAACCCCTGTAGTTTGTAATCTCTCACTTTCTTTCACGATTCACTTCGTATGATCCATGATCTATTCGTTTAAGGTTATAAACTTCTTGTAGGGTTATTGCAAAGTATATTTATTCATTGTTGACACTTTGAACCCTTCTATTTACACAGTTTCACTGTTTGTCAACTTTGGTCCTCCAAGAGCAATCTTTCACACGTTCAAACATTATGACACGTGTCAAGACCTTATAGGACGTAAATTTTCGAGGTGTTACATCCTCACCCCCTTAAAATAAATCTCGACCCGAGATTTACTGAAACAAATAAGGGTACTTTTCTTTCATCGTGGATTCAACTTCCCACGTGAATTCGGGACCTCTACGGGCATCCCATTTGACCTTTACAAAAGGTATATGCTTCCTTCGAAGCTTCCTCACCTGTCGATCTTCGATCGACACAGGTTTTTCCACAAATTTCAAGCTCTCGTCGATATGCACATCTGTATAGGGTATAATCACTGATTCGTCAGCGGAGTCAGCGAAACACTTTTTCAGATTGCAGATGTGGAACACATTGTGTATACTACTGAGCTCTTCAGGTAAGTTTAACTTGTAGGCAACTGACCCGATACGTTCGATAACCTCGAAAGGTCCTATGTATCTCGGGCTTAGCTTACCCTTCTTACCAAATCGCATCACTCCTTTCCAGGGTGACACTTTAAGTAGGACTTTCTCACCTACTTCGAAGTGAAGATCCTTACGATTTGGATCAGCATAAATCTTCTGCCTATTCCGGGCAGCTTGGAGATTGTTTCGAATCTGGACAATCTTGTCCGTCGTTTCGAACACAATCTCTGGTCCTGACAACTGGACTTCTCCAACTTCCGCCCAACAAACAGGCGATCTACACTTTCTACCGTATAATGCCTCAAAAGGCGCAGCCTTGATGCTGGTATGGTAGCTATTGTTGTAGGAGAATTCGATTAATGGCAGGTTCTTATCCCAGCTACCTCCCAAATCGATTGCACATGCTCGTAGCATGTCTTCCAACGTTTGAATAGTACGCTCACTCTGACCGTCTGTCTGTGGATGGTAAGCCGTACTAAAGTTCAAACGTGTGCCCAAAGATTGTTGGAAGCTTTTCCAAAAGTGCGACGTGTACCTAGTATCTCGGTCAGAGATAATAGCCACAGGTATGCCATGTAAGGCTACAATCTTATCAACGTACAGTTGGGCTAACATATCGGAGCTGTAGGTCTCCTTAATGGGTAGGAAATGTGCTGACTTAGTCAGTCGGTCGACTATCACCCAGATGGTGTCATTTCCTTTCCTCGTCTTAGGTAACTTGGTGATAAAATCCATAGTTACCATTTCCCACTTCCAAGTAGGAAGTTCAGGTTGTTGAAGTAAACCTGACGGTTTTTGATGTTCTGCCTTGACTTGCGCACACGTCAAGCATTTAGCTACATAGGTAGCTACAGACTTCTTCAAGCCTATCCACCAATAATTTGCTCTAAGATCATGGTACATTTTGTCAGCTCCAGGATGAACAGAATATTTGGAACTATGGGCTTCCTGGAGGATAACATCACGAAGTCCTCCATAAACTGGAACCCATATACGTCCATTCAATCTAAGAATTCCATCCTTACTAAGAGATAACTGTTCCTCGGTTACTCCTAGCTTTTCGTTAGGATAATTAGTTTCCAATACAGCTTCTTTCTGTGCAGCTAACAATCTTTCTATCAAGCTGTTCTTTAATTCCATGCTCTTGGCATTGATTCGGATGGGTTTCACCCTTTCTTTCCGACTCAAGGCATCGGCGACTACATTTGCCTTGCCGGGATGGTATCTTATTTCACAATCGTAATCATTAAGAGTTTCCATCCAACGGCGTTGCCTCATGTTCAAGTCCTTCTGGTTGAACAGATGTTGAAGGCTCTTGTGATCAGAATAGATCACACATTTGATTCCATATAAGTAGTGCCTCCACAGTTTTAGTGCGAATACAACGGCACCCAACTCTAGGTCGTGGGTGGTGTAATTCTTTTCGTGCACTTTTAACTGTCGTGAAGCATAGGCAATGACTTTGCCTTTTTGCATAAGCACACATCCCATCCCGGTGTGTGATGCATCACAATAAACAACAAACTCCTCTATTCCATCAGGCAATGTTAATACTGGAGCATTGCTCAACTTTTGTTTCAGAATATCAAAGGATTCCTGCTGCTTAGGACCCCAGTCAAACTTAATCTTCTTACGTGTCAGCGAAGTCAGGGGTGCAGCAATCCTTGAGAAGTTTTCTATGAATCGCCTATAGTATCCTGCCAAACCTAGGAAGCTACGAATTTCTGTAGGCGTCTTTGGCTCATGCCAATTCATGACAGATTCAACTTTAGCGGGATCTACTTGGATACCACGCTCACTAACAACATGTCCAAGAAATTGGACTGCTCGGAGCCAGAATTCACACTTTGAGAACTTGGCATAGAGCTTCTCTTTATGAAGTAGTTCCAGAATGCAGTGAAGATGCTTCTCATGGTCAGCTTGGCTCTTTGAGTAGATGAGAATGTCGTCGATGAAGACGATGACGAATTTGTCTAAATGCGGCTTGCAAACGCGATTCATGAGATCCATGAATGCGGCCGGTGCATTAGTGAGCCCAAAAGGCATCACTAGGAACTCGTAATGACCATAACGAGTCCTAAATGCTGTTTTGTGCACATCTTCATCTTTAACCTTCAATTGATGGTAGCCTGACCTCAAGTCAATCTTCGAGAAGAAACTTGCCCCTTGCAGTTGATCGAACAGATCGTCAATTCTGGGCAAAGGATACCTATTCTTGATGGTAACCTTATTAAGCTCACGGTAGTCGATGCACAGACGCATCGATCCATCCTTCTTCTTAACAAATAAAACCGGTGCTCCCCAAGGAGACGAACTAGGTTTGATGAAACCTTTGGCTAGCAAATCATCTAGCTGCGCCCTTAATTCCTTCATTTCCGTTGGTGCCAACCTATAAGGCGCCCTGGCAACTGGTGCTGATCCAGGAATAATGTCAATTCTGAATTCCACTTGCCTATCTGGTGGCAAACCAGGTAGTTCTTCAGGAAATACTTCGGGGTATTCAGAAATGACTGGGATCTCTTCAATCTTGGGTTTCGGTTCATCAATAATCACCTGTGCCATGTAGATGACACAGCCCTTCTTCAAACACTTTGAGTCTTTGAGTATAGACATCTTCTCGGGCAGCCCATACTGGGTATCTCCCTGGATAGTAAGTGATTCACCAGACGAAGTCTTGATCCTCACTTGCTTCTTATTGCAGATAATCTGGGCCTGGTTATGAGATAACCAGTCCATACCCAAAACTATGTCGAAGCCGGCTAGTTTTAAAGGAAGTAGGGACAAAGGAAAAGAGTGATTCCTAATGGATATAAAACATCCATCTAATAAGGTTGAAGCGGTTTCTAAAGTGCCATCTGCTAGTTCCACCTCATACTTCACACTTAAAGTTCTAACAGGCAGTTTCAACAGTTCACAGAACTTATTATCTACAAACGACTTATCAGCGCCTGAATCAAATAACACTCTCGCATAAACATCATTTACGAGAAAGGTACCTGTTATCACGTTGTCGTCCTTGACGGCTTCCTTAGCATCCATTCTGAAGACCCTCGCATTGGTCTTCTTCCCCTCTTCATTCTTCCTTGCAGATTTTGGGCAGTTGGACTTGATATGCCCCTTTTCATTGCAACCATAGCAGGTTGCATCCTTTATCTTCTTGCAATCCACGGTTTTGTGTTCCCTGGATTTGCATAACCCACATGCAAAAGGCTTCGATTGTGTTTGTGAGTTGGATTCAAACCTGCACTTCCCAAAGTGCTGCCTCTTGCAGGTTTTGCATCTGGGTTTTTCACCCGTCTGCTGACCATCCTTCTTAAAACCTGACCCCTTCTTCTGGTCATTGCTACCCTTCTGCTTCTTATCAGAACGCCGTGAGTTGTCATCCTCACGCTTCCTCTTTTCGGTATCATTTTTCCTTTGTGACCTCAGCCTGACAGCATCTGAGGTCAGGGATAACGATCTGTCTGTTACTGACCGAAAAGTGGTTGGTCTGGACGCTTTTACACTTGCTTTAATCTCCGGTTCCAAACCCCCGATAAAGCGGGCTATTCGCTTAGGCTCTGGAGTTACCAAGTAAGGGACCAACCTTGACAAAGTATTGAAAGTAGTAAGGTAGGCCTGACAGTCCAGGTTTTTCATGACTAGTGCCAGAAAATCAGATTCAATTCTCTCAACCTCGTGTTGAGGGCAGAAATTTTCCTTGATTAGTGCCATGAACTCTTCCCATGTCATGTTGTATAACGGGACTTTCCCTGTGGCTTGGATCAAAGATCTCCACCAGGCTAAGGCTTCCCCTTTGAAAGACTGCGAGACAAACTTCACTATGTCTCTATTATGACAACCACTAATATCCACCACAGTATCCATTTCATCCATCCACGTCATGCAATCAACAGCTCCTTTTTCCCCATTGAAGTCTCTGGGTTTGCACGAGACAAAGTACTTATATGTGCAACCCCTATTACGAGGTTCTTGGTTCTGTAGGACTCTTTGGGATGGATTACTCCTTTGATTCGAGGAGTGGTGAGTATTACTGTTGTGGGCAGTGTGGGTCCTGGAGGGTGTTCTAGCGTGTGATGCAGAATGGGTCCTCGTACGAGTACCACTTGATCCCTGGTGTTGTCTACCCATAGCTATATTAACCGCATTATTTATCATAGCTTGCAACTCTGGACCTGCTACGTTAACTTGGGCATTTTCATTCACTATCCCTGGGTGACTGTTGACCTCGTTTGAGTCTGCCATGTATCTTGAACTGTAACATATTGGCAATAATTTATTGGTGAGTTTATTATATAATTGTCTTTTATGGCAATTTTTTTTATTAACCGTGGTAAACATAGACCATATATGGTTAATTTATTACTCACATATATTTAGGATTTCTAATATAATTTATCCTAATTATAAAACAACAATAGTTTTATTAGCACATAAGGCCTAGTCACAGGGACAATATAGATTATAAGCTAGGATTTCAGAGAATCAAAGCATGAAGGTTTGAACAAAGTTCATTACCTTTATCAGACAGGGTCATAGACTAATACTGTCTTTTGTCTCATATGAAAATGAGAAGGGCCCGTAGGCATTATATTACCACGTATGGTTAAGATATGATCATCTTAATTGATGATGTAAACCTAGGATTCAGAGATCATTAAACTAGGTTAGGAATCTTTTAAAGAATTCCTTTATAATATGACGTATGTGATTTTAACGAATCACTTCTGCCAGGATAGTTAACATGTTTTAAGATGTTAACTGGAAATTGAATCATTTAAACAGGTCTTACCATTTTGGCCCGGTCTTATATTTGACACGAGGCTAGGGTTCACACTATTAAGATCCTTAATTAATTAATTTCATAGGCAGATTAATTTAAAAGGAATGATTTTAATTTATTTCATTTATTCACTATATATGCGCATATGGAAATTATGAAATTTATAAAACAAACATTCCATTAATCTATTATACTATTACACACAGCCCTAAACGGGTCTTTTACTAATAACAAACTTACCCACGCAGGGGTTTAAACCAGTACATGCACACGCAGGGGTCTTACAGAAAGATGTGCCCACGCAGGGGCTAAATTAGAAACAAGTCCTGGTATGGGACTAAGTACAAAAGGTAGATGTCCACGCAGGGACTACATACTCATACAAATAATAAATGTCCACGTAGGGACTTGATTTAAATAAGGAAGTACAATAATACATATGTGGGGATTTAACGATCCCGTTTCTTCTTCTTCCCCTTAAGCAAGCTTGCCAACCCACTCATAAATCCCTCATTCTTCTTACGTTCCTTCTGGAAGTCTTGCTCCACTTTGGCCAGTCTTCTGCGGAGTTCCTCCTGCTCATGGAGAGGAGCCCTTGGTGGCTGGTAATGTGGTGGCGGCTGTACCGGTGCTTGATACCCCTGAGTTGGGTATCCCATTCCCCAAGGGGGTCCGTATGGTCCCTCGGGATTATTATGGGCATGGTAGCCTGATGCCACGTTGTAGGGATCATCCGCATAGTTATAGCCATGGTATGCTGGTGGTCCATATGGGTTGTAAGTTGCCGGAGCAGTATACGCAGGGATTGGGTGGCCAAAACCCGTTGGTGACGGTTCTATAGGTGCTGAATTCACCTCTGAAACTGGGACAGAAGATCCACCCATCTGTGGGCCTTCATGTGTTGGCGGGTAATGGCTACCGCTAGAGTGTTGAGGAGTGTTGATATGAACTCCCACTGGTCGTACTGACATCCGCGGGCCAGTCCTCCTACGTCTTGGAGGTGCTGGAGGCTCTAAATGAACTGGTGGCGGTGGAGGCGGTGGCGTGACGGCCACAAACCCGTGTCCTCCAAAGGAATCTTGATGAGGCTGCTGGTGAGATGCTGAATGAGACGGTGTATGGTGAGACGGTGTATGGTGAGATGGTGTATGGTGAGATGGTGTATTGTACCACTCACACCGTTCAAACCGTGCCATGTGGCTATCCGGACCCTGGTATGGTGCCCCGTGATATGACGATCCGTCAGAGATCACGAAAGGATGGTTAAATGATCCGGTTGAAGCCTCGACGGGATCTGTGTCCTCGTCCATATCCTGATCACCCGAAAAGTGATCTTCCGGTCCAAGTGGGTTAAAGCCCACCTGCTCTGGCAGGTACTCTGCCGGGTTAAACTGTCCCTGAAAAACTGGAGTAGGGTCGCCAAAGTAACGTTGCGGGTTGTGGGGTTCATTCTCTGACTGTGGCCCATAAGAGTCATGATATGGAGGTGTTGAGGAGTGCGAAAAAGATCGCCTTGCATCATCTTCATAGGTCCTCCATAGTTCCCGCGTTTCGTCATTCCTTGTGGATGTAGTTCGTCGAAACGAAGGCCCTGCCTCATGGTCGTTGGGGGCACTAGCTGGCTCCTTGCCTCGACCACCTCGTCTAAATCTTGGCGGCATTTTTGTACCTGTTAAGACATACAAGATAATAACAAGGAAAGATATAGGGCAAATTTAATTAAAAATAAAATTTTGCACAATTTGGATTATTCCTACGTTCTTTGTCTAGACTCGAAGATTTAGGAATGTGCAATTGTGTAACTGAGATTAAACACAAAAGGTTAGTGTTTAATTCACTCAGTGTTGGCTCTGATACCAACCTGTCACACCCCGAATTTCCACGTGTCACCGGTGGGCCCGGTAGGGGAGTATCGTGACGTGGTTGGCAACATAATAGTCAAACAACACAATATTTAAATGCACAGCGGAAGCAATATATAGATTTAATTCAACCAACGATATTGTAATATTAAGTATTACAAATAGTCAAACATAAATCCACAGGTAGATCAAGTTTTAAAAAGGAAACAATGTTCAACAGTTATGACATCCAAGCTGGCGAGACTTAATGTGGATGCTAGGAGACAAGCCAGCCTATTTCGCGTAGTACCTGCACTTAACCTTTTTAAGAAAATACGTCAGTTTACACTGGTAAATACAATCAACCGACTCATTTTGAAAAGAGTTTAAGAAAATGCATTTAAGGCACAAGGCACAAATAATATTTTATAACTTGGGATAATTATTTAAATATATAATACTTGTATGGATTTACATGTTCCTTATGCGTTCAGTAGCCCGGGTCGAGCCGGGTTAAAGATCAATTAACACACCACTATATTTATGAGACACTAACAGGTGTACGCCTACACCTGAGTGCTGAGGTCGTGGCCATTTCGTAAAATGATGCCAGGGATATCCGGGACACGGTCATTAACCCCCCAAAGGCTTTAAGTAAAACAAAACAATATTAAACGAGACGTCTCAATACTTTCATTATCATTTATTCAATCAAAGATTCAACGTCCCGACCAAGCGGTATTTTATATACCGTACCCCAAGCCCGTATAGGGAAAATAAGTTAAAAGTATTTACCTGAGTAAGTATAGTTCAGAAATCAGCGAGTGCAAATATCTTTTACTGGTTCTCCTATTCTGGAACAAAGGTTTATAATAACCTATTAGAATCCTAACGGGTCTTTAGTTAAGCTTACGCTTAGACCGGCTAATTTTAAAGATACGGTTCGTACGCACGATTAAGCGAAGACCGGATAGAATGTGATTTAGACCCGACAAGTTTGAAGACTTGCTTAATATGGGTATGTGATGCACATTCTGGATTTTGAGATAAAACCGTTAAGGTTTGACCCGTTTCGGCTAATTTATGTAAACTAGTTACATAAACCGAACCGAACGCGCATGAAGCGTAACGGGTATCCGTAATAATCCTAAACAGGTTCCCTAAGTTAATACACCTTAAATAAGTTGTGATATCAGTAGGATATCACCCATGACGCCCAAAACGAGTTTAATCGATTAATATGCCCCGTAGGGGTATTTTGGTCATTTTAAAGATTATAAAATAATTAATTTAGGTTTATGTGAACCGGGTCTGATTACATCAGTAAAATAGCTTATATTAACAGGTTATAACATTTGGTTATAAGTCTTATATGTTAAAATAGTTTTAAACCCAAACTATGCGTTAAATACGCGTATAAAGTCGTTTTAAGCGACGTACGGTTTAAAATACGATTCTGAGTTTCCAGGTCAGTTTAATAGGCTCAAAATACTATAATTATTATTTAAAATCAGTAGCAATTGGATTGGCGCCATTTGGATTTGTAAAACTCGTTTTATGGCCTAAAAGGGTAAATTCGGTATTAACCGAATTAAGGCGCTAATCCAAGCTTATGATCAATCTAAAAATAATTAAAAATCTTTAAAAATCCTAAAATATTATTTAACATTAGTGAGTAAAAGATTTGGTGTCAAAACTGATTTTAGATAGGCTTTACGCTAATGGCGCCGTTTAATTAATAAACATGTTTATAAATACGCCATTAAGCATAACTCCTAATCTAGACTTCCGATTGATGTGAAATTTTCGGGACATGCATAATAATCAATAACTAAGATTATGGCATTTCCACTTTTCCCAAAATCTCGTTTTATGGTCATAAGGGCATTACGGTCACTATTTAGGCGATTAACGGAAACATCGGACGATTAGGGATTCGAGTGGTATAAACGCAGAGGTTTATACATACGTGTATCTAGGTCCTAAAGGAACCTTATGGCATGTCTAAACCTATAAGAATCGGGTCAGAACTGAGGTCAACGCAAAAGTCAAACTTTTGCGCCTTTCGGCTCCGAACCGGTTCTAAATAGAAAGTTGTCGAATCAAACAAGCGTAGACAAGTTTTTATACTTATTTTCAGTTTATATAAGTGTTAAAACAGATTACGCGCCCTCCGTATCATTTAAATATGCGATTATCATTTCTGTTGACTTTTCGGGTAAACTTTGACTCGACAATTGACATAGTTCGGATTAAAATCAGTGAGAGCCTTTTTAGGGTTTTAATACTCATATAATTACCAACTCGTAACAACTTTCGTTTCGACAAATCTCTGGATCGTTTGTGTTTTATCGCCAAGTCAAACCGTAGTTACGACGGTTTGATTTCTAGGCTAAAAATGAATCAAAACTGAATCGAGAAGGATCTAAGGCACTTACACTTGATTAATGGATGATATGAAAGTCTTGTGAATGACCCGTAAGCTCCTTGGATGTCCAGAAGTTGATATGCGATTATATGTTGAACACGAGAATTTAGACAAGCACTTTGATCTTTTGTTTTTGATTCCCAATGGGTGTATGAAGATCAAAGGGGAGTGTAGATGGCTTTTATAAGTTGTATACTGATGTATACCAGCCCATAGGTTCGAAAACCATCAATATAAGTCGGTTATATGGCACGAACAGACACCTGCCAATGCAGCAGGTTGTTTTCTGCATCTGCAGGCCTCAGGCGGCCCGCTTTATGTTTAGCCGATCCTGATGCGGGCCGCTTGGGACCCCGGATCAGGTAAACATGTTTTCTTGAATTGCATTTTGGTCCCTAGTCCCTCGAAAGGTCGTTTTCAAGGCCAATCTTCCACAAGAAGTTTCGTTTATTTAATATGTGGGGCTTTGAGACTTATACCCACTTTGTTAAGTCCTCGGGTAACTTTGTGATTACCCGAAAAGCCCTAAATTTCAAAGTTGACGCTTATAACCCTCGTACACGAATTTTATCACAACTTGCTCATACGATAACGAAACTTCATGAAATTTTTGTGGTATATTCTAGTGAGCATAATTAATCGTTACAAAGCTTCGGGTTTGTCAAAAGGTCACTCAGAGGTATAACTTAAACATGTTGGCACATTTAACCCCTGTAGTTTGTAATCTCTCACTTTCTTTCACGATTCGCTTCGTATGATCCATGATCTATTCGTTTAAGGTTATAAACTTCTTGTAGGGTTATTGCAAAGTATATTTATTCATTGTTGACACTTTGAACCCTTCTATTTACACAGTTTCACTGTTTGTCAACTTTGGTCCTCCAAGAGCAATCTTTCACACGTTCAAACATTATGACACGTGTCAAGACCTTATAGGACGTAAATTTTCGAGGTGTTACAATTTCCTTTCCAAGTTAAACTTCAATTACATTGCAATATTAGACCATTGAGGTTTAATCTCAAAAGTTTATAATGTTTCAACTTTATCGTTGTACCGTATATCTATACATTTTTAGCTTATTGCTTTCTTTAATTATTTTTGTTCGCTAATTTATTTTTTAAAAAATTAAACGTTTGGATTCAACCATACATTGAGTTGTACTGAATACGTCAAGACATGCGCTTTCATATGGTTTGCGCATGACATAGCGCTTGGACTAATTTGTTTGCAGCGTGCCTACGACGCATCGCCCGCGGGTTGTATTATGAATATTAAAAATTAATGTGTCGGTATAAGTTCGAGTTGGTATACGTTTCGATATAAACTTTTTTGGAGAACAAGTCAGGTCAAATATATTTTTTTACATTTTTATCCAGCTACAATGATATTGAGTTAAATTGGATACGTCAAAATGCGCGTTTTCATATGTTTAACGCATTACATAACGCTTCAACTAATCTATTCGATGTTTGCAACGTACTTGCGCCGCAACGCGCGCGGGTTTCCCACCGGCTTTGCCTCCCTACCCCCGTACTTTCACGATGTTGCAATTTTAGCCCCTTGACTTTGGTATCTTCAAAGTTTCATAAAATGACAAATTTAGTCTTTAAACCTTCTACTTTGGATTTCCAAAACCACAACCTCATCTTTCAAACTTTGTCAACACCAACCCTCTACTTTGGTTTTCCACCATCACCCCCTTAGCTCTTACACAGTTACTCCACCAACCCTCTTCTTTTACATTTCCACCAACACCCCCTCATCTTTTACACATTTCCGTCACCACCCCTATACTTTTACACTTTGTCTTTTTTAGACTTTGTTTTTTACCCCTTGCACTGTTACTCAATTTTTACACCCGCCAAACTTTAAAAAATTGGCAATTGTAACCCCTATACTACAACTCATACTTTTGCAAATGCCAATGCATTGTGTTTTCCGAAATGTCTTTGGCATTGTTTTGTACACTTTGTGTCTACCTTTGTGATTTACACTTTTTTTGTAATTGTCTTTTACACACTGCGTTTTACGAATCGTGTTTTGTCTTACTATATGTTTCCACCCGTCGCGCGCCGCCGCAACGCGCGGCGTTGCGGCGGGCAAAATCCTAGTTCCAACCTACATCTTAACATATGTCTCTTTCAAGTTCCATCATTTAGTTCGTCATCAAGTTCTAGGCGATTATCAGTAATCACATACTATTATAAATCCTCCACAACTCCTCAAGTAGCGTTACGTGAAGTTAAAACTACTACAAGGTCAAGAGTTCGTGTACATAGACTTTATGAAGTTGCATATGATCGTCTTAGGCAAAATTATTACGCTGATAATATATCCAATGTTTTATGATGAGGTGTTCATAAGAAGGTTTGAATGCGAAGATAACTACTCCTACAAATAGTTGGTGATCTGGTAAAAAAAATCATTTTCTCAAACAACTTGGGATGCTAGATGCAAAAAGAATTTTACGTAGGTGACTACAGGAGTACACGTCTTCAAAATGCCAATTAGCATACGTGAATGTTCATGACAAAAAAAACTCGAGCCCAATGCGTATACCCGAAACCCGAAGCATTTGGGATGGGTATACCCAATACCCGACGAGTATGGGTATGAAAAAAATATTTTGCGGGTATGTGATTAGGTGATACCTGACCCGATTACCCGATACTATATACCCGTTTAACCGAATAATATTGCCAAAATACATACCCTAAAACTTTTAATTTTTGTTTTATATTTCCTTAACTATAGTTTTATAATTTTTCATTCTAGTAGGTTCATTACTTCAAAATTAAACTTTTCTTTTGTAATATGTATTTTGATGGCATAATTTATATTTATATGCTACAAATACAAAATTATTTTTTAGAGAAATAATATAACATGTTTTCATATTTAAATATTTCAAAGATTTTTATGGTGATGATAATATGCATGGTATTTATCACAAGTTAGTATATTGTATAGATTTTAAAAACATAAAACTATAATGGAAAATAAGTTAGTATATTGTATAGATTTTAAAAACATAAAACTATAATGGAAAATAAAAATATTGAAGAATTAATCTTGATATCTGAAAGATTATTTAAATAGTTAGAGATAATTAGTAGTTTGAATTTAAATAGTTATCTAGTTATTTTATTTATTAAGTATTAGGGGGGTAGGGGTGGCTTGTTAGTGATAGATTCCAGTGATGGAAGCAACCAATCAAATGATGCCATGTGGCACCCAATATTCTAGTGATAGTGATAGAAATGTAGGAGGGGTGGTATCACTAGTGATAGGGATTCCAATGTACAAGTATTAATACCCAATGTACAAGTAATACACATTCATTTGATAAACTTCAACGCGTGATGTGTTTAACGCGTTTTCTTATTCACGCGTGATGGTCACCACCGGCGGCCGTGTATAACGGCGTTTTGAAGTTCATCACGGAACTTTTTCATGCCACCCCGGGTCCTCTTAGAGTTAGTATTGGTTTAGTATAATTGGTTTTAGAGTTTGAGTTTAATTAGGATAGCTTGTTTAGCAAGTAATTAGTTTAGTATAAATAGATGGGTTAGGTTATGTAATTACTTAGATGTTTTGCTTTATTCTTCAATAATATATAAAAGAGTCGTGAGGAGTTCTCACAAAATCATTGTGTTGCTACGTTTTTTATCCAATTGATTCCAACAAATATATATACATGAAAATCCTAAAGGAAATTTTTTAAAACACTAAAGAGTATATTTGATACCCGATGGGTAAATACCCGGCGGGTAATGGCCGAGTATAAGATAAGATTTTACAACTAGGTATGAGTATTAGAGTAGTCATACCCGTCCCATACCCGTCCTATTGTCATCCCTAGACATATGTGTATCATCTTGTTGATGGGATATATCTCAATTGAGAAAATATTGTGAAATCATTTACTTATCCCATTATGATAAAGTGATAAACGAAAACGTTCAAGGCTTAGCCTAACCCTAATATTTTTATAGAAAAACACAACACTTTTAAAACTACTTCCACCATGTATACAAGCAAAATTCTTTATACCATGGTGCGTAGCGTATAACCTGGATTTATCATTTTTCTAAATGAAAATTATTGTTTTTATTTTTGAACCTTGGTGTCACACAATGTCATACCATGGTGGTGAGAAAAAATACATTCATGGAAAAAAAATACCAATTTGTCGCATCATGCATCATACACGACTGGCTTAACCATCAAAATTCACAACCATCCATCAAAAGGTCGTAACTTGTTACAAAATCCTTAGTTTAAGGATCTCTTGTGTAATTAATAAAGATCAAGGACTCAAGCTCAAGTAAGCATATACATGAACGACAAAAGTGGCAATCAACTCCTAAAAATATGTATTTTTATTATTTCTGGAGAATAAGTTATGGAAATTTTCAAGAAGAAAAACCAAGATATAAGAACAAAACATGTTAACCAAGTACTTGAATACATGTATTTACCACATGGAAAAGTAAGATACGCGAGGAAAATAGGACTGAAGCATATATGCAAGTCATGAAAACACACGTTTTTTAAGAGCGAATGAGGAGGTTTTATTAATTTTTACAACCAACAAAACGGACACTTAAGGACGTAGCTCATGACCAAAGCCATGAAATTCTCTAATTATAGTAATAAAAACTTTTTCAAGAAAAAAACTATAAGACTATGGGGTATGGGGCGGGGTTGGGGCGTGGGTTGGGTACAAACGCCCAAGTCATCACCCCGGGTGGGCTTGGGTTTCAGCGTGGCCCGTTTGGCGTGGGATTCAGCCCGGGCATTGGGCGTGGCTACCCACATGATATGTCGGAACCTCATTGGCCAAGAGCACCAGCCATGGCGGAACCTCATTATGATGTGGCCTGGCCACGCCACCCCAGCCACGCCCCACCATACCCCTTTGAAATTGACTTTTGGTCTTGGTGCCCCATACTCCACGTGTCGCACCATGCCCACAGCCCACGCCCCACCATACCCCACGGTCTAATAATAAAAATAAACACCCAAAATATATCTTAGACAATGATTCCCGATTTTACGCTTCAAAGATTAAAGGTTCGTATCGTATGGGTGTCATTGAATTTAGGAAAAATTACAAGTTTTGTCCTTTATCTTTATACCATTTTTCAGGCAGTGTCCTTTTTAACGAATGTTGACAGGCGGTGTCCTTTACTAGGTATTTTATTGCAAGTTTAGTCCTTTACACCCAACCCAGTTAAAAAACCATGTTAATTGTTGGGTGTAAAGGACTAAACTTACAACAAAATACCTAGGTAAAGGACTAAACTTGCAACAAAATACATAGTAAAGGACACCGCATGTCCACAATTAACAGGGTTTTTTAACTGGGTTGGGTGTAAAGGACTAAACTTGTAACAAAATACCTAGTAAAGGAAACCGTCTGTCAACATTCGTTAAAAAGAACACCGCCTGAAAAGTGGTATAAAAATAAAATACAAAACTTGTAATTTTTACTTGAATTTATTTCTACCTTCTTAGGGTGTCCGAGGCGTACAGCGGGGACCAAAGCGGTGACCACATCCACCGATCGGGAACACCGCCGCCATCGGTGCGGGGACCCGAATCGGGGAGTGGATTCGGTATGGAGGCACCGGGTTGAATGGCACGAATGTTGAGGAACGGTCGAGTTGGCAACGGTCGGATTTAAAAAAAAATCACTTATTTTTTAAAACATATATAAATAACCACACCATTCACTCATTTTTTATACTCTCCAAACCACAACAATTTCACACATTTTTTATACTCTCAAACCACACCCACTTCTTATTTTTTATACTCTCAAACAACACCCACTTCACTAAATGGATCCCAAGTTCCCGTTTTTTCCTCCCCTACCCGACTTTCCCGACGATGAGGGTTCTCCGTCAAACGATAGTAGCTTAATTTTCTTCCAAAATCTCATCCAACAAGCGGAGATACTAGACACGACATCGTCTAGTAAAAAAAAAGTTGTCCCTCGAGATCGTGAGGGTGGCCACGAAACACTAATGGCCGATTATTTTGTAGAAAATCCAAAATTTAATGCCGATATTTTTCGTCAGAGGTTTCGTATGTCCAAGTCTTTGTTCCTAAAAATTGTTAGTGACGTCGAAGCGAACGACGAGTGGTTTCAAGAAGGCTTGGACGGGAGAATGAAGAAAAGTTTCATGCCGTTGCAAAAGGTTACTTCTGCGATTAAACAACTTGCAACCGGTAACCCACCAGACGAAAACGACGAGTATTTAAAGATGTCTGAAAGGACCTCTCGTGAGTGCCTTGAATATTTCTGCCAGACGGTCTGTGCAATGTATGCTGGTGAATTCTTACGTAGACCAACGAGCAACGACGTTGCGCTATTGTATCAGGCTCATGAGGAGAGACATCATCTACCTGGTATGTTGGGTAGTCTGGATTGTACACACTTCGTCTGGAGAATGTGCCCCACAGAATTGCGTGGACAATATATGAGAGGCGATCATCAATACCCGACGGTTATGTTAGAGGCGGTGGCGTCTCAAGATTTGTGGATATGGCATGCTTTTTGTGGCCCGGCGGGTTCACAAAACGACATCAACGTGCTCCAACAATCTCCGTTATTTCTTGCTCAACGAAACGGAACGGCGCCATATTGTCCATTTCAGGTGAACGACCACTTATACAAACGCGGGTATTATCTTACTGATGGGATCTACCCTAGCTGGTCCGTGTTTGTGAAGTCTTTTCCATATCCTCAAATTCCGAATGAAAACAAGTTCAAGAGGCAACATGAGGCCGCAAGAAAAGATGTGGAACGGGCGTTTGGTGTGTTAAAGGCGAAGTGGGGAACACCAGTGTTGTAGAAGGCGCTAGGCGCTAGTCGGGCGGTGAGGTACCGCCTAGGGATTAATCGGGATTAATCGGGACTAATCGGGATTAATCGGATTGGGATTTTTATATGTATTTTTTCAAAATTATATATATATACCCAATAATATAAAAATAATACTTCAAAATTCACATAAATACTTCAAGTTTCAGATAGTATGGTTCGATTTTGACCGATTTTGACTGATTCTGACCAATTTTGACCGCCTAGGACCGCCTGGGACCGCCTGGGACCGATTTTGACCGATTTTAACTGATTAATATAGGCCGATTAATCCGATTTTTGACCGCCTAGGACCGCCTAGGACCGATTTTGACCGACTTTGACCGACTCCGATTAATTGGCCGACTAGCTCAAAATTAGTCGGTAACTAGCCGCCTAGCGCCTAGGCGCCGATTAATCGGCCGCCTAGGCCGATTTTTGCAACACTGGGGAACACTAAATCGTCCAATGCGTTCGAAAACGGTGAAAAAGATAAGGTTACTCGTGTATACGTGCATTATTTTACATAACATGATTATAAAAGACGACGGAAGGGCGATAGCACCGGTACACATTCAAGATCCTCCAGTCGAACCCGTCTTCGCTGAAACAGCTTATAGCGAGCTCATTGACGAAGACACGCATTGGAGACTAAAACACGATCTCGTTGAGCATCTCGGACGTTTAGATCTACCTCACCTTGAAGTGAATTCCGACGACGAGTAGTTTGTTTTTATATTTTTCTAGTTTGAATGTAATTTTTATTTTTCTAGGTTTTTTTTTTTAATTTAATGAAATGTCTTTTATTTAATTTTTATTTTTATTAATATTTTTTTAATTTATAAACATGCATAATTTTACAACAAATAAAAAAAAAATAACCCAAGTCCCCCAAGTGGGGAGTGCCGTCATCAAAATGGGATGTTAGGGGAGTTTAAGAGGAGAGTTGACGTGACACTAGCTGATTGGTGGTGCGTAAGAGAGGAGACTCCCCTCTTAGGGGAGTGCCCCCCTCACCCTTAGACTTTACTGTCACCTCACGTACCTGATTTATTTCTACTTTTTTTCCTGTTTGTGGCCCACCTTCTTAGACTTTACTGTCACCTCACGTACCTGATTTATTTCTACTTTTTTTCGTGTTTGTGGCCCACAATTCAAAAGCAGACGGTTTCTTGGTTAAGACTAATGGGTATGGGGTCGGCTAGCCCCGGCTAGCTCCGGCGCCGAGCCCCCCACACCGCCCCCCTATGCTTCGGCCCGGCCCAAACGACTCACACGGGACGACTTGGACGAGGCCCCACATCAAAGAAACTAGCCGTTGAACGGCACTTTTTAAAAAAAAAAAAAAATCATTTTTCAATTTAAATACCCAATATCTCAACCATTTTTATATATTTCTATCCTTTCTACTCTCATTCTTCTCCAATTCTCTTCCTTTTTTATAAAAACACTCCATATTTTTTATACCTTATTCTCTAAATCATGTATCCTTTCAACCCGAACAACCCCAACCCGAACAACCCCAACCCGAACGACCCCAACCCAAACAACCCCAACCCGAACCAACCTAACTCGAGCGGAAGATTTTAGGATTATGAGGTTGGATCTCGACTCGGTTCCGGAGGCGGAACGAGTGGTTTATCAGAAGATGAAGGAAGAAGTGATGAAAAAATGGTCGTCGTAGGTTGTTTTTTTATTTTTAGGAAATCTAATTTTTTATTTTTATTTTTCGGTAATTTTTTTTTTTAGGAAATGTAATTTTTTTTTATGTTATGAAATGAAATTATTTATGTTGTTTTATGTTGTATTTTTTAATTTTTATAAAGTTTTTATTAAGTTAATAAATTAAAACTTATAAAATTATAAAATAATGAGGTGGGGCCCCATCCCCCACGAGCCTCCATCCCCCTCAAATATGATGGAGGCTCATCCCCCACGAGCCGCCTACGTGGCGGCTCAACCCATCCAAGCCTATCCTAACCATACCCATTAGTCTAATAAAGCTTAAAATGTGCAACTTTCAAAAAAAAAGCTTAAAATGTGTGTTTTGTTGACCACTGTTCAAATGCACACGTGATGAAAGAAACAAGGAACTTATTATTATTATTATTATTATTATTATTATTATTATTATTATTATTATTATTATTATTGTAAAATCTATTGTTTAAAGGGGCTTTTAATCTAAACATTATTTTCTTGTTACTTTTTAACTCTATATTTATTTCTGCTTCAATAATTCAATCTGTTATGATGTGAAGTCATGAATTAGTAGTTTATAGTAAACCTAATATTTATTTCCGTTTTTAACAGTTTAATAGAAAACTAAAGCAAAACCAAGAAAGAAAACAGAGATCACTAAATTTTGTACCACTTCTCTTTTTTCCGTTTAATGGCGTTGTAATTGTGATTGAACATAGAGCAAAAAACAACAGTTTAGACATAGTCATTGAAGAATTCACCAACAACATATTCTAAAAAAAGATTACATAGAAAAGTGAAGCCATCCAACTGATTAAGTACGAGTTCGAGATAACAAGATTCAATTGACATAAGACTCATTCAACAACGAGAATGAAAGGGTAACGGCTTAACTTATCGATAGCTGCTGCGACAGCATGATCATGGTCGGCCCTAAGGGTGGGCGGGGAGTACCACCGGCTAGGGCCTGATATTTCAAAAGGCACGTTATTTAAAAAAATCCGATATGTATATGTAAAAATAAATAAATTAATAGGGTATACCCATACAAACACCAACATAGGCCCACTTACAAAACTATTTAATTGATTTAGATTAGTTATTAGCCCATTGGCATTAGGTTTAAACCTTTAGTGGGCCCAATACCCAATTTCGTTAAGGCCTAACGGCACGTTTTTTCGAGCTCTAGGATACACAAATTCTTAGGGCCGGCCCAGAGCAAGATGATTGGCAAAAAGCTAGAAGCAATACAAAGAGAATTGAATCAGAATTTAGGGTTTGGACATTCGGGTTGGATTCATTTCATGTTGAAATAGCTTATGCCGGATCTAACACCCGCGTGTTAGCATACCTGATCTATCTAGTTGTTTATGGGTCGATATTCACTTGGTGAATACATAATACTGGGTTTTTTCTCCAACTACAATAGTGGATCATTTGTAAGCTGTAACAGATAATGGTGCTTACATGTTTTTCTTCCTTTGACATAAGTATGGATTAATGTTTTTTGGGTTAAAAAAAGATGTTTCTTTTATGATATATGGGTTTATAATGTCACCTGAATGGGGAATCTCCGTGTCTACAAATATTAAACAAAATATTATAGAAAAAACTTCAAGTTAATCAGCCATTAACTTGCATATATCATAAAATTTACACTTTTAGATTAAAGATTCGACCGAATCAAATTGGTTTGATTTGGAGAAATCCGGTGATAAGAACTTCCACCATGTATACGAGCAAAAGTCTTTATAATACATGTCCTTCTGGCGAAGCACGATAACTTTGCAACACTTGGTAGGTAGCATATTACTTATTATCTAATACTTTGGTCATTTGGTGGTACAAGATAATGTTTGGATGCAGTTTTTGTGTTTCAAGTTATAATAATCAGACTAAAAATCTAGTTATTTAAGATATTAGACTGTTTAAAAGGGTAAATCTGGTAAATATTACTTCATCCTTTGACAATGAGTTTTTTTACAATCGTCTAAAACCTGATGATCCGAAACTGATCCTTTGACCCTTTTTTTTTTTTTTTTTTTTTTTTTTTTTTTTTAAAAATGTGATAAGGGTCCGTATATAAAAGATTAAAGAGGGGTCCGCACATGTGTTGGCCGCACAATTGTATATATATTTGATGGCAGGATTTTGTAGCACGTGTATAAATATATTATTATGTGGATACTACTGTATGACGGCTTGTTAATCTGATTCACTTAAACCTTGGGTTGTTTGGAAACACTAGAGTATTGCATGACCCTACACACGTGTACTTACGGTTATTATATATTAGGTCGCTTGAAACGGACTTAACATTTAACGCATAGAAGTACGTAATCTTAAACCGAGCAAAACAAAGGTTAGTTCACTTCTCTTGAGCATGCGTCCCGGTGGTTGGGACAGTCATTGGGTATCCCGGAGAGGGATAGGTTTTTGGGTAAATCAACTGGGTATTCCGGAGAGGAATACGTCTTGCGGGTAAAACTGGTATGTTGGATAATACACTCGTCCTATCAATCTTAAGTCCCATCTTTTTGTTACCGGAGAGGTAACAGGGTATTAGTTGGTAGCGCTACTTAGGTTTGGCACCCTCACCCCGTACCGGAGAGGACGGGTGTGAACTAATGACCTAGTCATGACCAATGCTTTGATAGGAGCATTGGGGAAATGGCAAAATAAATCAGGAGCCGTCTTGTATATGAGATATTATCAACATTGTAAATCAATGAACGAGACTAAACACTTGGTAACTAACGTTTTCGTAAAACTATGAACTCACCAGCGTTGTCTGATATACTTGTTGCATGCTCGCAGGTCGTTAATTACTTTGGACAAGGAACTTGCTATCTGAGATTGCTGGAGTAGTCATGGGTCGCACTGCTTGCATATGCATGACTTGTTTTCTGATTTCACAATACATTTGGTTTTGAAACGTTTAAACAATGTTTTATTAATTGCTTCCGCTGAACATGTTAAACTTGGATTATGTTATGAATGCTTTACCTTAATAAAGGAGGTGGTTGGAGCTGATTAAAGATTATAACTGTGAAATCTTATATCACCCTGGTAAAGCTAATGTCGTCACTGGTGCCTTGAGTTGAAAGGATGGGAAACTTCCTATTCGTAATGATGTGAAGTGTCCTTCTATAGCTAAAAGACGCACATGTCGAGGCTTTGAAGGAGGAGAACGTGAAGGAACAAAGAGTGTTTGGAAAACAAGATAAGTTAACCGAAAAATCTTATGTCGTGTTGGCATGGGGTAACTGTGTCTAGGTGCCTGGTGGATTTCAAGACAAGGTCCTTAATGAGGCTCAGAAATCACGTTACTCGATTAATCATGGGGACTATATTCTATAATGTTTAATGTTGTCTATATTCAATTGAATAGTTTTAATTACTATATGATAATAAGTGAAGTGAATGAACAGTCGTATGAAGGTGACTCACCTGCCTATCTACCTGCTTCATCTTCTTGCAGGTGTTTTATAACACCTGTCTTGCTAGGTGGCCGGTGGTTTACACAAAACCATTTACACACGCCACTCACAAAATCTCAAACCACCCATTTATCCTTCATTTCACACTTATATACAAACCCTAAAGAGAGAGGGTTCAGAGAGATATGCAGATGTCTAGGGATACAAAGAGAGCCTGAGAGAGAGAATCGTGATGGAGTGGTGGCTGACCACCGCCACCGTTGGCGGCACCACCAGATTCCGGCGCTTCAACGACCCAAACGACGGAATAATGGCTGAGCGGTTTGAGAGAGAGGGGCTGTGTAGACGATGGCCTTGACGACGGTTAGCATTCCGACCAAATCATACCAGATTCCGACTCAGGGGGGATTTAAGGGTTACACAAAACCATTTACACACACCACTCAGAAAATCTTAAACCACCCATTTATCCTTCATTTCACACTTATATACAAATCCTAGAGAGAGAGGGGTTAGAGAGATATGCAGATGTCTAGGGATACAAAGAGAGCCTGAGAGAGAGAATCGTGATGGAGTGGTGGCTGACCACCGCCACCGTTGGCGGCGCCACCAGATTCCGGCGCTTCAACGACCCCAAACGACGGAACAATGGCTGAGCGGTTTGAGAAAGAGGGGCTGTGTAGACGATGGCCTTGACGACGGTTAGCATTCCGACCAAATCATACCAGATTCCGACTCAGGGGGGATTTAAGGGTGACTCAGAGGGGATTTAAGGGTTACAGAGACGGACGGCAAGAGGCGGTGCATTTCGACAAGATAACCGCTCGACTGAAGAAACTCAGTTACGGACTCAGCATCGAACACTGTGATCCAGTGCTTGTGTCGCAGAAGGTGTGTGCTGGCGTATACAAAGGTGTTACTACTAGCCAGCTTGATGAACTCGCCGCGGAAACCTCCGCTGCGATGACTGCTAATCATCCTGATTATGCTTCTGTAAGTTGTTTAAACTGAGGTTATCTGATAATTTGTTTTGTGATGATGAAAATGTTAGATCGATTGGGTTTATTTACAATCTGTGACTTCTGTGCTTCAGCTTGTGTTTCAGTATCAATTTATTGTAATATACGTTAGATTTGCACCAATTGACGTTAGTTTTTTGCTTCTGTCGATGAATTTAACTGCTGTGATGAGGAAAATGATAGATCGATCAGTTTTATTGATGATCTGTCACTGTTGTGCTTCAGCTTGTGTTTCGGTTTCAGTTTATTGTAATACATCCTCTCCCTCTTCGGTATAATCGACTAACCTCGCTTTTTGGTTCTGTCGATGAATTTAACTGCTGCGATGAGGAAAATGATAGATCGATCGGTTTTATTGATGATATGTGACTTCTGTGCTTCAGCTTGTGTTTCAGTTTCAATTTATTGTAATATATGTTAGATTTGCATCAATTGAGGGTAGTTTTTTTGGTTCTGTCGATGAATTTAACTGCTGCGATGAGGAAAATGATAGATCGATCGGTTTTATTGATGATCTGTCACTTTTGTGCTTCAGTTTGTGTTTTGGTTTTTATTGATTGTAATTTGTTAGAATCGCACCAATAGACGGTAGTCCTATTTTATGTTACCGGCTTTTAATGCCAACTGGGTTTTAGAGTTTAGGTTATTGTGATTCATATGTTCACGGCTATGCGTCCTTTGTTTGCGATTTTAAGAACAACTTGATTTTAATTGGATTATGATGACATAACTAATGTTAAGCAGGTTTTGGGGTTCTCATATTGTGTCTGCAATGCCTAACAAGATAAGAAATGATACTGCTAACTATGATTATCCTTTGTTTGGCGTTGCAAGTGGCGAGTTATCTGCGGAAACTCAGCCGATACTGGTGCTGAAAGTTGGATTAGTGTTGAACCTAGCCAGTACGAGAAAACTAACATATAAAGGCTTTTGAATCCTAAGTTGGTTTCCTTTATAAGGATTTTTATAGACTTGTAAAGTTATAGTCCAGTTGATCGGTTGGTTTGCTTCTTATTTTTTTAGTTTGGTTTTCAATATACTTACGGTTTGTTTTGAATGATTTTTTTTTTGTTTCTGGATAAATCTTATAAAATTTGAGATCTATAAAAGATACCCAAAGCTGATGACTCAAAGCTTGGCTCTATGCGGCAATACCCATTTCCGGGTTTGCGTTGTATAGTACCGGTAATGAAATAACCCAAACCAATACTGACCACTGCCCAAGCAAAGCAAGGGCGGATCCTCCTAGAATAATTTAGTATTGATTTATTTGTAACGGTTTCTTTAGTGTTGGACTATTACCGATATTCATTTTTAAGGTCTTCGATCGAGATTTAAAGCACACATTGATATTCATATAACACGACTTTATTAGTTGCGCTTTTCTTAGGGTTGTTATACGGAGTATAAGTTACTATACCATAGCATAAAGAACCGTACTAATATCTACTGAATTCACACCAAGAATATTTTGATTTAGCGCGCCGCAACGCGCGCGGTCTTAATAACTAGTTGTAGTAAAATTATAACTGGTTTTTTTTTTAAAGCTAATGACATTCAAATTACACCAAGATAGCCGGTAAGCGGGCAACAAGCTGCGCCGCTACCCCCTTTTGAATAGCGAAACCTAACCTAGTAAAAACGAAACCCCGATCTCTAGGAGACGAAATGTTGTTGTGAACAACCCGTTGGACCCGTTCAAGAAATCTGATGGCTTCTGGGGCTAGCGAGCCAAAGGTATCAAAGGCAAAGGGGATAAAGGAATGTTGATTATCCTCGCAGGCTTTTGCATGTTTGTCCATTTTCTTCGCTGTCGCCCTTGCAATCGCCTGACTAGGGACAAAACCTGTATCCAGAAAGCCTACAAGGGGGGAAACCCCGGTAAGATCAACACAAGCGTGTTTACCTGCATCCCACCCGAAAACTAAAACGTCCGCGGGGCGCAATGTGGATCTTCCTTCCCTCGGATCTGTCAAAAAGTTAACGGGGGCTTCTTTCTTCACCGAGATCCCCGCCCGTTTGAGGATGTCCCCCAAGACATCCCGCACCCAGTCGTGCCTATACTTAAAACCTGGCAGTTCTTTACAGTGCAGAGCATGCTCCCCAAATTGGTCTAAGCAAGATTTCCGGCAAATCGGGCATTGCTCATCATCAGGGAACATAGGAATCATGAGCCGATATTTTAAGATAGCACGGTATTCAACGGCTGACATCTTTTGGCCTAAGCCCTCGATGGGGATGACCGATAGAAAATCTTGGGCGTGGGGGCCCCGCAAGCATTCTAGGACGGCGTTCTGACGAGGGGTCGTACAGAAATCTGATCCAATATTCTGAGCGATACGACAAAACAGAGCACTCGCCAAAGTCTTCTGGGTCTTCGGTGGGGCGGTGTCCCTGTTAGCGAAACCGCCAATATCCAAATCCGGGAGGTGTCTATGCAACTCCCCCAGAGCCATGTCATAATCCCCATCCATTCCAACAACCCCACTCTCGCGCAAGATGTGATCTTGCAGCCCCCACGATTGAGCTCGCGAGGCAACAAAACCGTAAATGGAGACATCCATGGCCGATAGAAGCCCCAGCCCCCCCAACTTACAGGGCAAAGAAGCAACCCGCCACTGAAAATCCCCAAAAAAAGGACCCCCACACACCACAATGTCCTCTATAGCCCCCCGTAGCCCTTTATCGAATAAGGATGCCGCCTCCTTTACAAACACAAGTTGACAAGTTCGCAGACCGAAAAGGAGCTTGGCGACACCCATGCAAGAGCGCAGCAGGAGAAGCTCACTTTGCGGGTCTCGGAGTTGCGAAAGGCTACTCATAAGGTCCACTGCCCGGGAAGCTCGCCGCGCAGCCAAAGCACTAATGAAACTGGGGTCCCGGCTCACAGCTCCCCCAAGGAGTCTCACGCCCCCCGTTGGTCTTCCAATCTCCTTCGGGAATAAACTAGCCTCCAATTTTTCTCCATTGCAAGACGGCCAATATACCTCTGTTTTTTTTATATTAAGCCGAAGCCCCAAAGGTGGCCCCTCAGATTGAATGATAGCCAGAGCCTTTGCTACCTCAGATGTTTTTCCCATAATAGTACCATCATCCAAATACCACGCGTGGAAGGGGAGGGTGCAACTGTCTCGTATACGTTGTGTGAGTGGGTGCAAGACAAGGGCGAACAATAGAGGCCCCAAAGGATCCCCTGCTGGACCCCCGTGGACGACCCAATACAGTCATTACCCTGCTGGACCCCGTGGTTATCCATGAGTTATTTTCAATACAAAATTTAAAATATAAATTTAATATTATAATTAGGTAGCATGAGAAATTGTCATCTGACATTTATTAGGATGCTTTATTAGAGTTTAGATATTAAGAAAAACTATGGTTTGAACATGTTTTTTTTTTCTAACGCACATATGTATAAATACGTGTTCAAAATTAAAAAAGAAGTATCGTTGTACATATTCGTTTATATATGTTTGATAATATACACCTATGTATAATAAAAATTTAAAAATGTACACATGTATATGATTGTAAAAAGATATCATATAACGCTACTTGTCATCACCACATTGCTATGATTGTAAATAACCTGTTTTCTCATTTGTACATATGTACTATTACATGTCATCTACAAAGAGCTATTTACATATTTGTGAATTGTAAATTTTTTATAATTGTATATGTAAGGTAATGTAATTTGTAATTTAATATAAAAATAGATATATATATATATATATATATATATAGGAATAAGTTAAAACGAGAACCACCTCGAGTTGTAAGAACCCGCGAGAACCACACCCGCGGGGGGCCGTTGACCACGATTTTTTTTTACAACTAGATGTGTATATTTTAACACCCTACGCAAAGTTTGGGTTTAAACGGCGCGCCCGAGGGGGTAGTTTTTTACGCCCAAAGTTTGGTTAAAAAAAAAAAAGAAAAATTAAAAAAACCCAAACTTTGGGCGTAAAAAACTACCCCCTCGGACGCGCCGTTTAAACCCAAACTTTGGGCGTAAAAAACTACCCCCTCGGGCGCGCCGTTTAAACCCAAACTTTACGTAGGGTGTTAAAATATACACATCTAGTTGTAAAAAAAAATCGTGGTCAACGCCCCCCCGCAGGGGTTGTTCTCGCTGGTTCTTACAACTCGAGGTGGTTCTCATTTTAACTTATTCCTATATATATATATATATATATATATATATATATATATATATATATACAGATTTTATAAGGGTAATGGTATCTACACATCCCCTAAAATTTTTGTACATCCCTCAATAGAAACCATATAGGCAAATACACTTCCCATAGGGTTTGAAGCATTAAATGCGACACCAATAGGAAGCGTATTGGGCAATATGGTTCCTATTGGTATAATATTCTCTGACACGTACTCAGTTCAAAACTATACAGGTCTGAAAAGACCCAATAGGAAGCGTATTGCCCAATACGATTCCCATAAGTTTAATAGGAAGCGTATAGGGCAATACACTTCCCATAGGGCTTGGGTTGGTGAACGCATTAAATCAATAGGAAGCGTATTGGGCAATACGATTCCTATTGGTATAATAGGGAGCGTATGGGGCAATATGGTTCCCCTAGACCCAAAGTATAGGAAGCGCATGGGGCAATATGGTTCCCCTAGACCCAAAGTATAGGAAGCATATGGGGCAATATGGTTGCCCTAGAGCCAATGTATAGGAAGCGTATGGGGCAATATGGTTCCCCTGGTCCCCTAATCTGAATCCTTTTTATAAAAATGTGTCAAAAAAAGGTTTATACATTAATTAAACTTGTAATCAGACTTGTATTAGGTTGTAGAATGTGATTATGTGTCTGATACAATGTAGGAAAAGATATATATAGATATTCTAGTTCTAATCTAATTAAAGTACTACAACTGTGTGAACAGCCTTAAGGTAATACAACTGTGTGAACAGCCTTAAGGTAATACAACTGTGTGAACAGCTGTTATTCATATTCAGTCTAATATTCCCCCGCAAGCTAAGACCGGGGACGACCTGTAGCTTGGATCTTAAGATATCAAAACGATGTACTGGAGCGACTTGTTTGAAAAATAAACACGTAAAACATAAAGATAGTAGGTCTTCATTCTTCTCCACCTTGCTTCCACCGTCACACGCCACGAACTATCACCAATTTTTTTTTTGTGACTTTTCTCTGTTTACGAGACCTTATCTTCACCCTTTTATTTTGCTTTTCATCAACCACACCCTTGCTCATTTAAACACTTCCATCACCTTTTTTTTTTTGGGTGACACCTCGTGTTCTTTACCGATGACACAAACTAGGGTTTGTTCCCCTTCTTTAAACGACACATTTCCTTGGGGTTTTGTTTCCCCTTGTCGTTCTTCTCTCGGATTGTAGAAACAGCCACCGTTGTATGGAGGCAGGGAGGAAAATAGTAGGGCTGCTTGTTGCAGTTGATGTTGCTGCTGCTGTTGTTGCAGGTGTTGCTGCTGCTGCTGCTGTTTCTGCAGTTGTGTTTGTGGTGATGACGGCGGCTGCAGCTAGGGTTAGCGGCGGCGGCTAGGGTTTAGGGTGGTGGTTGTAGGTGTGGCGGCGGCTAGGGTTTTGTGGTGTAGCGGCTGGAATATATGGTGTTTCGTGGTGGTGAAAGGCAGGTGTACAGAGGAGGAAGAAGAAGCCGTGCGCAATAGTTGTGCGGTGGTGGTAGGGCGGCGGCGGTGGCCGCCACCCCTCCGGTGATGTTTACCTAAGCTCTGATACCAAATTAAACTTGTAATCAGACTTGTATTAGGTTGTAGAATGTGATTATGTGTCTGATACAATGTAGGAAAAGATATATATAGATATTCTAGTTCTAATCTAATTAAAGTACTACAACTGTGTGAACAGCCTTAAGGTAATACAACTGTGTGAACAGCCTTAAGGTAATACAACTGTGTGAACAGCTGTTATTCATATTCAGTCTAATAACATTATTTGTATAACTTAAATTCTTTTCATTTTAAATTTGCAGATATGGCGTCAGATGATGAGATGGATGGCGCGGGAGATTTCGATCCATGGGCCGGTGACGATTATTCACGATATCCATATATGATATACCATTCCCAAACGTATGAAGCGAAACGGTTCAATAAACTTAGGGAGATGAAGGTGGGGTGCATGAGAGGGATACATTGGTGTTCGTTAGAGACATGTGGGGTGGCGGACACTGTTCGACAGGTTATCGGGCAGGATAGCCCGTGGGATCGTTTATTTCGAATAGGAGCCACACCATCTTATCGGCCTTGATGGTGGAGTTTCTCTCCACATTCCACTATAGACCTCGACCGGATGACCGGCCGAACTCGGATTTTGATGATCCGAACTTGCCGGCCCCATCACCCGAGATCACATTCCGTCTGTTCGGCCGAACTCGGATTTTGATGAAGGTTGGTTATAGGTTTGTCGGGACGAACCGTCAGGTTTGGGCATGGCAGCAGTTGGTACATCACCCACGTTTGGAGGCCGAGGAGGTTCAGATGCCTCAGATGGCAGATGGCTGAGCCGGATGGCGGGCATGATGATGTTGAAGTCCCGCCTCAGCATGAACAGAGGGATCATCAGCATTCACAGAGAGCTTATCGCGCGGTTAGGTTGCCTCGGTCTACCAACCGTCTCCTCGATAGGATTTTACGTAACCAAGATGAGCAAATGCGACTTCTAACACTACATGGTCAAGATATAACATCCCAAGGTCGCCAGATGGATCAGATGCATGATGACATAGGGTGGCTGATGACTGGCATGGGTGAAATGTATAAGTACATGGGTATATCGGTTCCACCCCGTCCACCACCACGAGTTTATCCGGACCAGGGCCCGTTCTTTAAGCAGCAGCCCGACCCGTCCATGCCATCCTTTACCCAGCCCCTCCCGTCCATGCAGGTATATTATCTAATTTTTATTTCATTTATCTACGAGCAATTTAATGTTATGTAATGGGTATTTTGTTTAAATTCTTATAGCCTTACGACCCGTCCTATACTCAGCCCGACCTTTCTTTGCCAAATTTTCCTCGGTCCGGCCAGACCATGCCGCTCTTTCCTCTGTCCGACCTTTCCATGCAGGTATGTTATTTTGTTTTATTTCATTTTCTACGAACAATTTTAATGTTATGTAATGAGTATTTTGTTTGAATTTTTTATAGGCTCCAGGCACGTCCTATACACGCACAGCCCGTCACCCTCTACTAGGTGTGGCCCGTACTTTACAGAGGAGGAGCTCGGTGAGTCTGACAAGGAGTCTGACGAGTATTGATGATGATAGTGGTTTTTATTATCATATTATGTAGTACTGTACCATCAATTGAATTTAATTTTAAGTATTTGTAATATTTGTTTAATTTGGATATGTTTAATTTGTTTGGATTGCTTAATTTCACTACGTCTTTTATAAAATTTATAACAAAAAAAACTAACATCATTTTATAACAAAAAAACAACTTAATTAATGTTTAAAAAAAAGTTCAAAAAGATACTAATAACAATATGCTGTTCTTGCAAAAAAAATTCCTCTAGGGAACGTATGGCCCTATATGATTATTCTTGTCTTTTGAAAAAAAAAATCATTAAGGGAGCGTATGGCCCTATACACTTCCTTTTAGCTGACCATCTATTGAAAAGTTTGGTACACATATAGGAAGTGTATTGCTTAATACGCTTGGACCCAGAGGAACCGTATTGCCCTATAAGCTTCCTCTAGCCCCCTAATTATTAGCTGACCATCTTCTGAAAAGTTTGTACTTCAAGTACACATATAGGAAGTGTATTGCTCAATACGCTTGGACCCAGAGGAACCGTATTGCCATATACGCTTCCTGTAGTGTTCAAGGGATGTGCAAATAACCAAGGGGGATGTGTGAATAACCAAGCCCTTTTATAATTATAAAAATTTTGTTATACAATCTCATGTAATATGCGGGTCTATAAACTAGTATATATAATACTTGATTTTTTTTTCAAAGATTAAGTTTGAACATAATCAGATTTTTACATGCAAAACTCACCTCGGCCAACACGTTACGCAACCGTTAAACCCATTACAAAATTAACATTATCCCTCTTGTTGTCGTCTTCTCTTTCTCTCCATCTCTCATTTGTTTGGCTCTGAAGAGTGATGGAGGAAAACGAGGGCGTTTCCTTCTTTAGCCGCGTGGGAAGACTAGAAACGTGGCTAGACAACCTAGTGTTAGACAGGTGCGTGACACTATTCCCGCTCATACTCTTTAAAGTTATATAAATACATAAGTTGATCAAATAAATCATAAATAACAACTCACTATATTTTATGTAATTATGTATTAGCATTCACATAAGTTTGTTATAAATACGTATTATCACTAATTTTATGATTTCCAAGTATCTGTTCATAACTCAAACAAACAAAAGGTCATGGCCAACTTATAATCCATTTATTAATACTTGATGTTGGCCTCTTGACCTAGTGACACCAGCTCTTTATCTATGTAAAGTAGTTTGGGTTAAAAGTCTCATAAAATGGACAATAGATGAATTTTAAGAGTGTGTTTTCCTCGTTAAAAAGAATTTATACATGTTATTTTAGTAAAGAAAATGTGATTGTTTCAAATTTATCATATTAACATTTTATCAAACTCTAATTCAACTTCTAGATTTTATTTCTTTCAAAATATTTTGTTAACAAAAAGGATGAAATGAAAAAAAAAAAAAGAATCTATAAATCTTACCGGGATATCTTGAGTTGTTATCTTAAGTCTGTTGTCCTTATCCAGTTGTTGTATTGGCTCCTCCTAAAGAATAATACGAGGGAAAAAAATGTTACTACTCAAGAGTATAAATTTGTGATAAAAACTACTTACTGAGAAAAATTAATAGATAATAAGACGTTGGGCGAAATTGGTGTTAAAAAATTTAACAATAAATTAAAGGTTAAATAGGTACTAAAGGAAACAACAAGAAAATAAATGAACTTAAAATAGAAACAATATATCATGCCTTGTCCGTTAAAAATAAAATATACAAGTACATTATATATTAGGCTGGAGAGTGTGGGATGGAACCCCTAGTGGCTTTATCAACACAGATAAGCATCACCTATGATCCACCTCAGCCATGGGGCTTTATCACCCCCTCCCCCCCCCCCCTTTTAACTTGCATGATGTGGAATAGAGCCCCTTATTAAACAAAATTAAAAAAAAAATATTTTCTGAAATGGGGGTAACATGAAAATAAGTTTTTTTTAGTGAAAAATGCATATAATGTTATGGAATACGCACACATTTACACTAAAGGGGCGGCCAATCAACAAAGGACCTCAGATTCATAAAAGGAGGCCCCGTCTAAATTCCATAAGCTTAGGCTACTCGGTGTGGGGACGTCCCTGGGCTGGCCTGGTGCGGTGACGGAGCTGCACACCCCCCCTCAGGTCGTCCCCGTCCTCTCCAGCTCCCCAAGACGCTCGTGTCGGGCCTCACTTTATCCAGCACACACAAAGCTATACATACATATGTATATATAAAGGGGCTCATCCCCTAACACCCTAGGCCCATCTCTTTCCCACACCCGCTTACGTGGACGCCTACGTGGCGGATCATCCTTTGAGGAATACCCTCCTCCAAACCCCATAATCTGAAACCAAGAGACCAGCCTCACGAACCATTTCTTCTAATGATAACGGTTGGGACCCGTTGTCCTATAAAGTCATATTTCCTTTTTTTGATAACAAATACGTATACACTTTCAGTTGTGGATCAACACTGTTTAAAGCTAGCTTTAGTTCAGTAGCAAAAAATCGCTTTTTATCTTCTTCAATTGTCTTCATTTGGATATATTCAACACCCTTTCTATGAAAAAAATTAGCAAAAAAATTGAAGCATTGTATATGTGTAATGCATATTCATTATGCATTAATTAAGATAATATGCGCCCTACGATTAAAACTACACACCTGATGTACTTGAATGAACAATGCTCTCTCTAGTTCCTTAAGGACAACTTTCATTGTTGGGCGTTGGTCTTGAGTCTCTTCTATACACTCGTTTGCAATTTTTATAAATGTGTTCAAAGAATCCTTGTTGGCTCCTCTGTTCGGAATACAACTCTTTTTATTGGTCTCTTCCTTTAGTGTAGGATCTATGATGTCCTCCATTGTTCCATTGCAGAAGTTTCCTCTTGCTACATGAACCAACCCTTTCTTACTCTTTGTACTGTAATTAGTATCAAAAGCATGCCTTCCAGTGAGTATTTCTAACAAAACTACTCCAAAGCTATACACATCTGACTCTCTTTTTGGCTTATGACTCTTCATATATTCTGGATCCACATGGAATGATAACTCCTTACTTGTTCTTTCTTGCAGAGCCAGCTCGTGTTTTATATTTGGAGGTAGGAATACCGCCAACTCAAAATCTTCAATCTTTGCCCCCCAATTCTCGTCTAACGCAAATCTTGCGCCACTTATATAGTTGTGTATTATCCCTTTTTTGTCTTCCATCTCAGAGTGAAGATAAACCAATGCCCGTGCAACATCAATGCAAATTTTCAAACGTTTTTCCCAAGTCAATAAACACATGGCATTGACGTTTCCCAAATGATCGGAAAGGTATCGATTAGAAAATTTCTCTGTGACAAGTATCATCTCAAAACCTTCGACACAAAATCCTATTAAAGTGACTATGTTGTGATGCTTAATACTTGTAAGCACTTCAAGTTCTGTAAAAAAGAAATCTTCTTCGTAATCGTCATTATTAGGAAGGAACCGTTTTACAACTACACTGTTGTCTATCTTGGATAGTTCAGTTTTGCTCTTTCCTTCTATGGAGGAAGGGTTTCCTCTATCAAAATTGTTTGCATCTGCTGCATACCAACTATAGCACCTGTCAAAATAGACTTTGCATGTGTCTGAAAAATTATGTGTGGCGGAGGAAGCGTTTCCTTTATCAAAATGTTTGACATCTGCTGCGTACCAAGTATAGAGACTGCTATTACTAAATTTGTATGTTTCTGAAAAGTTACGTGTGGCCAACTTTATATCATCAAGCCGAATCTTCAAGTGTTCCAACTTCTTTCCCTACAAACATTTAACAAAGCTGAAATGAGAATTACAAATTATGAAATTATATATACTTGTTATAAATATGAGAACGAATTTTTGTGGTTAATATTTATTTTATCGCTTTTAGAAAATATGGACGACATTTGAATCCATCAGCCTGTCATGTTTTTTCCATAAATATATATCGCTTTAGAAATAAGGTTTTGTTTTTGTGTTCTGTTAGTTTTGTGTCAAAAAAAAAAAAAAAAAAAAAAAGTAAATGCGATGTTATGTAAACTTTCTGAGGTTCATGTGTATACATGTGATATATTAAAAATAATTTATACATGTTATTTTAGTAAGCCTATCCAACTTAAATGTTACATGGCAACACCACCTTCCCTAGATTTTTTATTCGTTTTTTTTTTTTTTTTTTTTTTTTGCATTCTGGATCCATGTGTTTGACACTTTCTTGCACTCTGAGTCCTTCAGTCAACTTACCATCTGTTGACCAGTAGTTGACCTAGTAATGTCGAATATACCCCTCAGGGGCTAAAAGCGCAAACTTGAACGTTCTTCTCCTTCATTGTATGTTGTCAAATCTTTACGACCTTCAAACCACCTCTAGCGAACATAAACCACCATTATTGGAAGACACTCTCATTACCACCGAATCACCTCCTCTCACACACCACCACAAATGTCACCATTTTAGTCTTGAAACCCAACTTTGGGTTGCTGGTGGGTGGGTCAGAGACAAGCTTCTACGAAAATAATGTAATATTGCTCTTGATAATATGTTGGGCAAAGAGTTTTGTGAAAATTAAGATTAGTATTATACAATGCAAACTGGATCAATAAAAGCATTTGGATCGGTTCATGATTGGGAAGTTCATGACCTGGAGGAAACGCTTCACTATCATAAAGGCAGATCTTGTGGTTATGCAGCAGGGGTGTACGTGTGTTGGAAATGGGAACTCATGATGAGCTTTTTGAGTTTTTGTAAAGGATGAAAATGGTGTTTATAGTAAGACCGGGTGTAGTGGTTAAACAAAATAATGCCCCCACCATGGGGCATTATTCGACACGTGTCATCCCAGTCAGCATGGAGTATTATTGCAAAAGTGGTGTAGTGGGCTTAATGCCTAATAATGTCCCTTCCAATCATTAAACAAAAAAAAAAAAAAAAAAAAAACTACTTGCTTATTGGATAGTCAAACCTTGAACCACTCCCATTGGCCACATGCCCCTTCCATTTGACCACTTCAGCGTTTTAAATAAAACGCCAACATGCAATTTTTTCAAAAAAAAATGCCTTGTAACGCCGGGTGTAATGAGGGGGGGGGGGGGGGGGGGGCTTTTTGGGGCCTTTTTTCAATTTTTTTTTAAAATACCGCCACACTACGGGTGGTCTAAGCTTATAAAGATGCAAGAAATCGCACATGAAACTGCTATGAATAACACAAGAAAGAGTAGTGCAAGGTAAGCTCATGATCTCATACAGATTATATGATATAGAGTTAAATGCCCGGATAGTCCCTGTGGTTTGCCCTTTTTTCACCTTTAGTCCCTAACTTTCTTAAATTACCTCTATAGTCCCCAACTTTTCAACTTTCGTTCCCGGATAGTCCCTGGCGCGGATGGGGGTTAGTTTTTTTGGTGTAAGTGGATGTGAAATTACTAAAGTGCCCTTATAATTAAAAAAATTAATAAATTAAATGTGCCCTTATATTAACCCACTTTCTTTCTCTAAAGAAACACGCTTTCTCTCTACTGCATCTCTCTCTCTATACAGCAGCATTCACATTCATTTCATCTGTTCCCAGTTTTGATCTAGTTTCCACTATATCATCATCAGTATGAATTTGAAACATGTTGCCTTTTGATTCAACAACTTGTTCTTTTGATTTGTTTGTTCTGACCGACTTAACCCTTTTGACATTCGTGGCAGGTTTAGGAATCGAACTCGACAAGTCTGCTTTCTCTTCCTTTCTTATCATGTTCCTTAAGGTCTTAGAAGATGCATTGGTGCTAGATAATTGACTCTTTGACCTCACAAACTGTTTGTTATTTTTTGAATCGAATGCGCCATCATCAGCCTTAATCTTACCAAAATCTTTCACAATTTCTTCATCCGATGTTCTGACATTACTCCGGTGATGGTGCGGTTGTAGGCGACGCCTGTGTAACCGAGTTGTATTGCTTTAACGGTGAGTTTTAAGTGTGTGGATTTGTTGTTAGTGGAGGTTTGGTTTGGTGAAACGGTGTAGGGGATGTTGAGATCGAAAAAGGCCATTGTTGGTGGAGTTAGGGTTGCAGGTTTGAAGGTGGAGGGAATAGATGATTGCAGATGATCAGGTTCTGAAGGTGGAGTGAAGAAGATGAAGTGGGTGGGTCCCACATAAATCTCTAAGTATTAAGCATATCTCGGTTAACTTTTTAGTATTAATTTAACCCTAAGGGTATTTTTGTAATTCCGCATCCACATAACACCAAAAACTAACCTTCATCCGCGTCAGGGACTATCCGGGAACGAAAATTGAAAATTTAAGGACTATAGAGGTAATTTTAGAAAGTTAGGGACTAAAGGTGAAACAAGCCCAAACCACAGGGACTATCTGGGCATTTAACTCTATATTAGGGGACTAGGGGTGGTTCACTAGTGATAGAAAGTATCACTAACACTGTCCAATAAGATCGTGCCATGTCATCAACCAAATTTCCATCACTAGTGATAGAAATGTAGGAGGGGTGGAATCACTAGTGATGGAATTCTATCACTCCCATTTATTTTTAATTTTCATTTTAAAATTAAATTTCACTAATTTTTAAATTTTTTAATTTAAATTAGAAATTAAGGACACCTCCTCCTCGCTCGTCCAAAGTTGTCGGCCGGGTTGGACGATTTCGTGAACGGCATCATTTTCTTCTCTTTCTTCTTCTTCATCTTCCTCGTCTTCGAACGGTTGTTCTTGATCGTAATCATCATCGTCGTCAAGACTTTGTTGTGGTTCACGATACGCGGTTGCAAAATGATGGAGAATTGTGTTGTCTTCTAGTAGTGGGTCGATTGTGTGGGGTTGGGTTTGATACGTCTGCGATTGAAATTGGTGAGGTTGAAACGGTGGAACGAACGGTTGGTTATGGTACGTTTGCGATTGAAAGGGTGGATATTGTTGGGTTTGAAAGGGTGGATATTGTTGGGTTTGAAAGGGTGGGACTTGGTCGGGTTCGTCTTGCAACCTAAAGCGCCCCGGCTCACCAAGATTCGCTCGAACCTTGGGCCTTATTTTCTTCGTACCCGAACCGCCACCTCTTTTTTTCGATCCACCACCTCTCTTGCTTGAACCTTCCATATTTCTTGCAAAAATGAGTGTGAAAATAGTTGAGAGTTTTTTGAATTTTTTGTATTGAGTGTGAGAATTGTTGAGAGGTTTTTTGTATTGAGTGTATTGAAATATGTGGGATTTTATATAAAAAAACAATATAGAACGGTAAAATGGATCCAAACGGTCAAAAAAGCAACGTTTAAAAAATAACAACGGTAAAAAAATTGCAAAGTTCAACGCGTGGTCAGGTTAACGCGTTAAAAGATCAACGCGTGGTGGGACTAGTGGCGGCGGTGTACCGTTTCAAGTTCAACGCGTGATGAAGGCCATCACGTTACCGCCCCGGGTCCCCTTATATGATAAGAACTTTAATGATACATTGAACTTCATAATAATACAATGGCATGCTAGATTTTAAGTTAGTGATAAGATTCTTATCAATTAATTATGGGAAAATTATCTAAATATCAGTTGACCAAAACATTTTTTAAAAAAATATCAACCTCCTGTGTCGGTGGAGAGGAGCATCAAGAGTGGGATGCGTCTTTCAAGCACGTGATGCATCAGTGGAGCGAAACGTAATAAAAAATGGACACGTGGCCAGGGGATGCATCCTTGGAGCGATGCATGATGCACGAGATGTGTCCGGCGAGTTTCTGAAGCGTCCGACGAATTTTCCGGCGAGTTTTCAGGTGGATAAAACTGTATCTAGATGTAGAATCTAGCTGACTTGAAAATCTTGCACTATGAAGTTTATATGGTTGCAACACTCTTCGCAAGAAACTGATGTTGGTCAGGATTATGACACTTGGGTAATGGTTCACAACAAATGATTTGATGGTACACACATCAACCCTACAATCTCTCAACTGTATCTGAGAGATTCGTCTTGTTATTTTAAGTTGGTTTAATAAGGTTTTGTCGCCTTGTTTTGTCACTATTTCTGTTGTTCATTGTTGATTGTGTTTGATTCATAAAATTCTACATGGTATCAGAGGCAACAATTTCAACTCTTAGAAGGTCTAGTAGGAATATTGTTTTGCCAAAACGGTTTGAAAATTTTGTGTTAAATAGTAAAGTTAAGTATGCTTTAGACAAAGTTATCAATTATTCGTGTTTGTTTGTTGATAATCTTTGTTTTGTTACTTCTTTAAACAAAACTATTAAGCCTGGTATGAGGAGGTTGTTAGTGACCCTGGGTGGGTTGATGCAATGAACAAAGAAATGGAAGCTTTGTTCAGAAATAATACATGGGTTCTAACAGATCTTCCTCATGATAGAAAGGCTATAGGTTGTAAGTGGGTATTTAGGGTTAAGTACAATTCTAATGGTGAAGTTGAAAGGTTTAAAGCCAGATTAGTTGCAAAAGGCTTTAACCAAAGAGAAGGTCTATATTTTGGGGAGACCTTCTCACCTGTGGTTAAAATGGTCACTGTTAGGTGTAGGGATGAGCAAGGCGGTATCCGATACCGAACCGATACCGATATCGCCAAATACCGATCCCGAATTTCACCCAAACTAGGTACCGATACCGAAACATGTCGGTTCGGTATCGGTACGGTATCGGTATTATACCGTACCGATACCGAAAACGCCAAAAAGTGGATACTGATCGGGATACCGAAAAGTGCACGGTATCGGTATTTCGGGATCGGGATCGGTATGAGATCGGTATGGGATCGGTATATTTATGTGGCATTTATACCAACTTGATGTAGATAATGCTTTTCTGTATCGTACTATTTCTGTGGATGTTTACATGAAGTTACCTCAAGGTTATTATTCCAAAGATGAAACTAAAGTGTGTAAGTTAGTTAAATCTTTGTATGGTCTTAAACAAGCTCCTACAAAATGGAATAAGAAACTGACTGTTGTTTTGTTAGGTATTAGTTTTGTACAAAGCAAATGTGATCATTCTTTACTTATCTTGTCTAGGAAGAATGTGACTGTTTTTTTGTGAGTATATGTTGATGATATAGTTATAACAGTGAACTCAAATGATGAAATTAAGAGTGTTAAACAAATTTTAAATGACAGTTTTAAAATTAAAGATCTGGGTGTGTTAAAGTATGTTTTAAGAATTGAAGTCTTGTATAATAAAAATAGTGTTTGTCTTAGTCAAAGGAAATGTTGTCTAGAACTCTTAATTGAGTTTGGATACTTAGGTTGTAAGCCTGTTAGTACACCTATGGAACAAAGTTATTTGGTTACTTCAAAAATTGATAAAACTCAACAGTTACTTAAAAATGTGTCTGGATTTCAAAAGCTGATTGGAAAATTGATTTATTTATCTTTAACTAGACCTGACATTATTTATGTTGTTCAGTTTTTAAGCCAATTTATGCATAGTCCGAAAAGAAATACATTTGAGTTTGGCTTTAAGGTTGTTAAGATACTTGAAACAAAGTCCTGGAAAAGGGCTGAGTTTCAAGAAAAGTGATAAGTTAAAGTTGTGTGGTTCTGCTGACTCTGACTGGGCAAAGTGTTTGTCCACTCGGAGATCAATGACTGGCTTCTATATTTTCCTGGGTTTCTTGGAAAAGCAAGAAACAAAGCACTGTTTCCAGGTCAACTACAGAAGCAAAGTATAGAGCTATGTGTTCTGCTACTTGTGAGATAATGTGGCTTAAAAATTTGTTAACTAAATTGATTGTTGAATGTGAATTACCTATAGAATTGTACTGTGATAGTCAAGTTGCTATGTCTATAGCAGCTAACCATGTGTTTCATGAAAGAACGAAACACTTTGAATTAGATTTACATTTTTTGAGAGAAATAGTGGTAGATGGTATTATTAGACCTCAAAAGGTTAACTCAGATAGTCAACTTGTTGATGTCTTTAATAAAGGCCTTAATATTATTCAACATGAGATAATGTGTAAAAAACTGTGGTTAATTGACCTTTTTAAGCCATATGAATGAGGAGGGGGGGGGGGGTGTTAAAAATGTTATAACAAGTCATTCATATGGGTTTTTTGGCTTATTGTTTTTATTGAGTATTGGGCTAACTGGTTTAAATGGGTTGCTCATATAGGCCTAGGTAGTTACCGGGTTGTTAGTCTGTTGTGTTTGTTGTGGTGTGTTTTAAACAGGTTGAATAATTGAGGGGTTGATATGTAAAGTTACAGGGGTCGCGATCATCTTGTGCTATTGATTTGGGCTGAAGTGTAACTTTGAAAGTTATAGGATATAAAAGGGTACACTCTCTCTCAGTTCATCATTCACTCCGTCACTTTTACGCATTCTCTTCTCTATTCTCTCTATATTGTATTAGGGTTTTGGTTGTTGAAGTTGTATTGACAATCTGTCAACTGTATCTGAGAGATTCGTCTTGTTATGTTGATGATCATCAGTGGATGATCATCTTGACACTCTTTGTATCTTGTATTGTTACAGATCTTGCGATTGTAAGATCTAGGGTTTATTTGGGGGGCAAATATTTTGGGTTGGTTTAATAAGATTTTGTCGCCTTGTTTTGTCGCTATTTATGCTGTTCATTGTTGATTGTGTTTGATTCATAAAATTCTACAACGTCTCATGCAATCTAATAGTGTTCACTCGCTAAGTGATCTAAGCAAATAAGCTTCATTCGCTAACCAAGTTTTAGCGAATCAGTTTCATTCACTTCGTTGGGATTAGCGATTGTCTCATTCATGTTGTAGGTGTTATCAATTAATCCTTCATTAGTTAACTGATCACTCATTCGCTAAAAATATCCACATTCGCTAAGTGATCCTTCATTCGCTGAAGTCGCCATCATTCGTTAGAGTTCAGCCGTTCGTTAAAGTCAAATGTTTCATTCGCTACATGAAGTCTCATTCACGAACATTGTAGTTGATTCATTGGAATTGTAGCTCATTCCCTAAAAGGATATTTTGCGAATGTGAATGAGTTGGAAGTTGATTTCAAGCTAGTCCCTTTCGAAGTGTGGTGAAAATTTTTTGGAACATATTTCTTTTGAGACTTTACGTGTTTAGTCTTTAGCGTTAAATTTGATTATTAATGTGTTGGATTAGTTGATGATGTTGAAGATGTGTGTTATTGAAGATTGTGGGGGTAGTCACGGGAACAATAGAAGAGCAGAGAGCAGTGGATAGTAATCGTGTATTATTCATTGATGTGACTATTATGGGCTAAAACCTCAAATTTCCACATTTCAAGAGGTGTGAATTTACCAAGAATTGGCGGGAATAAAATTTAAGGATTTGTAAATTCTTGGAAAATTTGGGTAATATTGCAACATTATTCGGGAAGTTTTGGACCTAAAGATCTTGTGAAGGTTTGCACAGTGTTCGACATTAACATTTTTTTTACTCTAATCAGTATAGCGTTCAAAGTTTCTATCATTTACCGGTTGGGTTTGATGATCAAGCAAAAAACATTGGTGATGTTGCATTAAACCGAAAACTGATGCGATTATCGTTGAGATGGAGAAGCTGCAGTGATTGGATTCAAGTTTGTTATTTCTCATGAAGATCACAGTGAGTTACTAGAGGATCGTGTCATAATCGTGTAGACTGATTTGTTTGGGTTTGAGGTTTCGTGAGACAAAACTGATGACATGATGCAGACCGTTAAAAGACCAAACTTTTATCATTTGCCCGATGAGTAAAAATGATTGATCATACGTAAAGCTAGCCTAGACGAAGGAGATGGTAGTCGATTGAGCTTGAGTTTCTAACTAATTAGGGTATCGTTATTTTGAAGGGGAAGTGTCTACAGAAAGCTTCAAGGATTTTCTTTTGCTGTGAAAATTCGAGTAAAAGTTTCTGCATACCAGGAGCATCAGTCAAGGGGGAACCTGTTGATGCAGCTGCGTTGCCATCAACAAATTAGTGATTAAAGTTGCAAGTGATTCAGCATAGCTTTTGATGGTAGCATCCAATGGGGAATACGTTAATGCATTATGGTGTATATGATGTTGTTCAAATAGACTAGGATGAGTCATATGTGTTAGTATTTTGAACACGAAAGAGAATCTGCAAAAAAATAAAGAAAGCAAAAGAAAACAGTAACAGTGAACGGGGCTTGTATTTGACACAATTCCCTTAAGCAGATTTGCGGTCTGTTCCCAGGGTACGCCGATTTGAAGCAGCAACAGTGCACTGCCGGACTTGAACACTTGCCTAAAATGAAATAGGAGATGCTGCAATGATTGAGAGAGAAGAAGATTGTTGTTTGTGTGTCTAAACTGTGTTGATTTGATCTGGTTTTATAGTCACAAAACCCATAACCGAAATCTGGCCATTATTGCAGCGAATTAAAACCAAATAATGGTCATTAGTACATCAGTTTTAAAACTGATAATAATAACCGTTTAAAAACTGAAAACTAAATAATGATCATCATCAATACTAAATAATCATTTAAGTTTTACAATTCATTAAAAAGATCAAAAGCTATTGAGTTTTAAAACTCATTAAAATTAGTCTCGAGTGCAAAAACTGCCTCACGCGGGCTCGGATTTTCGGAGCTCCATTCGTGTCCGCAGGACGTGCGGGCACGCACGAGCTCAACCAAATTCCAGTTCCGAAACTCAATTTCTTTGCACCCCCATGCAGGCGCGCGGGGTAGGAATGCACTAAGCCCACTGGCTTTGAGTAGACATCGAAGTCTTTGAACTCGTCTGTCGTTTGTGTAGACGACAATACACTTCACAAAAGACTCTCCTGACAAAGTCAAGCCCCATAGTTATGTTCATTATGGTCATGAACATGAGCCTGGTTCTTCGAGAGCCATTAAGTATTGTGCCCCAACAATACCCTTCGAAGTGACCCCACTTCTCTTTCACATAGGTAATTCACTATGTATGGTTACCTGAGTCGAATCATTAAAAGCTAAAGGCATAGCCTCACACTTGTCACTTTTAGGAATGTACTAGGAAGTTTACTAAGCTTTGTAAACTCCCGTTTAAATATGTAGGGTTATCCCCCACAGTGACCTCACTAATTCATATAATTAGGTTTTCCTATTGAACTCGGTTCTTGGGATCTGGAGTCTGTTGAGTTAGGTTTCCTTCATATGAACTTAATTTTTCAAGGGCTTCAGTCTCATTCCCATGGACGACTTCTGAACTAACTCTCTACTTAGGCCTTTTGTTTGCGGATCCGCGATATTATCATTTGACCTCACGTAGTCAACAGTGATAATTCCTGTAGAGATTAGTTGTCGTATCGTATTATGTCTACGTCTGATATGTCTGTTCCAACCATTATAGATTGTGTTATGAGCTCTGCCAATTGCCGATTGGCTATCACAATGTATACAAATGGTCGATGCCGGCTTAGGCCATCTTGGTATATCCTCAACAAATTGACGTAGCCATTCTGCCTCTTCACTTACTTTATCTAAAGGGATGAACTCTGATTCCATCGTGGATCTAGCAATAACCGTTTGTTTTGACGATTTCCACGATATAGTTGCACCTCCAAGTGTGAATACATACCCACTTGTTGCTCCGGAATTATTCGTGTCAGATATCCAATTTGCATCACAGTGTCCTGCTATAACTAATGGATATCTGTTATAGTGCAACCCGTATTCCCGAGTGTATCTTAAGTAACGAAGCAACCGAATGATATAGTTCCAATGAATTGAACTTGGGTTAATCATGTATCTACTTAGCTTTCTCACAGCATATGCTAAGTCTGGTCTAGTACAACTCATAAGATACATCAAGCTACCAATAATTCATGAGTATTCCAACTGGTTAACAGGTTCACTTCTATTATTGGCTAGATGTTGACTTGTGTGAATGGGAGTTCTAGCTACATTAGAGTCATTTGCATTAAACTTCTCAAGAATTTTGTCCACATTGTGGGATTGACTTAAAACAAGTCCACTTTGGATTCGTGTGATTTTAACTCCCAGAATCACATTTGCCAAACCCATGTCTTTCATGTCAAATCTTGCTTTTAGCATGCTCTTTGTAGACTTTGTGATTTTGTAATCACTTCCAGCAATTAGCATACATCTACATATAGACACAAAATGAAATATCCATCTGATTTGTCCTTCATGTATACACACTTGTCACATTCATTGATATTGAACCCAACATCAAACATGACATGATCAAACTTTTCATGCCATTGTTTTGGAGCTTGTTTCAATCCATACAAAGATTTTACAAGTTTACACACTTTCTTTTCTTGCCCAATGGTTGAGAAGCCTTCAGATTGTTCCATATAAATTTCTTCTTCTAGATTTCCATTCAAGAAAGCTGTTTTCACATCCATTTGGTGAACTTCCAATTTTCTAATGGCGGCAATAGCAAGCATCAACCTGATGGATGTTATTCGCGTAACTGGCGAATATATATCAAAGTAATCTAAACATTCTTGTTGTTTATATCCTTTTATCACCAACCTTGACTTGTACTTATCGATGGTTCCATCTGGTTTCATCTTCTTCTTGAAGATCCATCGATATCTTAGTGGTTTACATCCTTGAGGAAGATTCACTAGTTCTCAGGTATGATTTTATAAGATAGAGTCTATCTCACTTTCGATGGCCTCCCTTCACTGAGGTCCTTCTAAGGAATTCACCGCTTGTTGGTACGTTTGAGGTTCATCTTCTATCATATAAGTAAGAAAGTCAGGGCCAAAGGATTTTTCAGTCCTTTGTCGTTTACTCTTTCTGATTTCAACTTCCTCGGTCTTAGATTGTTCTCGAGGTTCATTATTTGCAACCTCATTCTCTGGAACAATTTCCTCAACCGGTCTAGTGAAACTCGGTTCACCTTTACCTAACCATGGGAACACATGTTCAAACCATGATGCATCCTTAGATTCTATTATGGTGTCGTTGCATATTCGAGGGTTCTTAGAATCACGCACAAGAAAACGATATGGACCATAAGGACGGTGTATCCTATAAATACACAATCCACTGTTTTGGGTCCTATAAGTAGGCGCTTTAGTGGTGTGACCACCACCTTGGTTAGACACCCCCACACTTTCAAGTATTTATATGGTGGTGGCTTTCCCGTCCATAATTCGTATGGTGTTGCATCTTTCTTCTTATTGGGTATCATGTTCAACACATAATTTGCCGATAAGATTGCTCCCCCCCCCCCCCCACACACACGCGTTTTGGCTTATCGTAGAACTTATCATCATGGCATTTATTATTTTTTTCAAAGTGCGATTTTTGCGTTCCGCTATACCATTTGATTGGGGGAGGGAGGGGAGTAAGGAGCCGTGAGTTCATGTATAATTCTATTTTTTGCACACACGTCAATGAAAGGTGAAAATATTCACCTCCTCAGTCGCTCCTTACGATTTTGATTTTCCGATTTAGTTGATTCTCAACTTCGGCTTTGAACAAGATAAACTTATCAATAGTCTCGTCCTTACTCTTAAGTAAGTACACATACCAATACATTGTACTATCATCAATGAACGTGATGAAGTACTTGTTCCCACCACGAGTTTGAATTTCTTTTAGATCACACACATCCGTGTGGATCATCTCAACCCAATCCTCGCCTACATCTCCCATTTTATTTAGGGAAGACAAACTAATTCTCTAAATTGCTTTCTCAATAATCGTTAGCATATCTTTTATTTATATTTTATAGGAAAATTGGTTTTTAATAAACCAACATTTGCCCCATTGGTAAATAATAATCCTACCTACAAAATTGGTAATTAATTATCCTACGTTTCAATATGTTGGTACTCAATGGACCTCCGTTAGTTTTTTTTAACTGAAGTTAGTTTTTAAATTTTATTTATTACACAAACAGTCCCTGTAGTTATAATTTACTAGTTTTAAGTTTTATTTATTACACAAACAGTCCCTGTAGTTATAAAAAAAATCATAAAAAAAATCGAAAAAATAAAAAAAATCTAATAAACCACCACCACCACAGCACCGCCACCACCACCACCGCACCGCCACCACCACCGCACCTCCACCACCACCACCACCACCACCGCACCGCCACCACCACCACCACCACCACAACACCGCCACCACCACCACAGCACCGCCACCACCGCCACCACCACCACCACCACCACCACCGCCACCACAACACCGCCACCACCACCACCACAGCACCGCCGCCACCACCACCACCACCACAGCACCGCCACCACCACCACCACCACCACCACCGCACCGCCACCACCACCACCACCGTTTTCGAAACGGTCCGGGTCGAAAACGGTCTGGGTCGAAACGGTCCGGGTCGAAAACGGTTCGGGTCGAAACGGTACGGGTCGAAACGGTACGGGTCGAAACGGTACTGGTCGAAACGGTCCGGGTCGAAACGGTACGGGTCGAAAACGGTCTGATGTTAGAGTTTTTTTTATTTTTTTAGGATTTTTATTTTTTTTAGAATTTTTATGATTTTTTAGAGTTTTTTTTATTTTTTTGAATTTTTATGATTTTTTATGATTTTTTTGATTTTTTTAGAATTTTTTTGATTTTTTTAGAATTTTTATGATTTTTTAGATTTTTTTTTTATTTTTATGATTTTTTTTATAACTACAGGGACTGTTTGTGTAATAAATAAAACTTAAAACTAGTAAATTATAACTACAGGGACTGTTTGTGTAATAAATAAAACTTAAAAACTAACTTAAGTTAAAAAAAACTAAATCCCGCCCCCTAGCCCAACCGGCAATTCCCATGTGGTTTGGGTTGGGCCGGCTTCCTCTTCGGAGGTCGCCGGTTCGACTCCCGGGAGGTGCAAACGGGGGGTGGGACGTCCCAATGATGGATCGTATCCTACCGAGGCATGGTGCGGTCTTGAGGGCAACCCGGTTTTACCCAGCTGTTACCCCAGCGAGTCTCTCGTGTGGGGGCAGTATGGTTTCCGGGCGGAAGTCAGCTTGCGCGGCGGCCGGGGCCCGATCGAACATCGCGTCAGAGAGTGCGGGGCTGACGGGGGATTGTCTTCGACATGAACCCGGTGACCACTGGTCCAGTACATAGAAAGTCACCTTCCAAAAAAAAAGTTAAAAAAAACTAACGGAGGTCCATTGAGTACCAACATATTGAAACGTAGGATTATTAATTACCAATTCTGTAGGTAGGATTATTATTTACCAATGGGGCAAATGTTGGTTTATTAAAAACCAATTTTCCTATTTTATATGGGTGGATGTGTGTGGGAAAAGAGAAAAGAGGTTTTGAAAAGGAATAAAAAAATATATAATTTAATTGAATAAAAAATACGGGGAATGTGAAACAAGAGCTTTTAAAAAAGTACGAAATAATTAAAAAAATACGACTCTAGTTAAATTACGTGGTTGAAGATGATGGATGAAATGCGAATACAAGGCATTTCATAATCACGAGGAAGCAATTATTCCATATATAAATTAGCAAGTTATATATGCATAATGAGTTGTACATTGTTCTTTGGGCATTTTTTTTAAAAAGTTGATTTTTTTACTTTTTAACCTAAAGGTTTTTACCTTTTACAATTTTAACCTTACATAATTTGTTTTTTTAACTTTAACCCAAAACTTTTCATTATTTGCAATTTAAATTCACAACTTTTGTCACTTATACTTTTCATCTTTCGCAAATTTTCGTTTTACGTATAGTTCTAAATTTTTCGAGTTAATACGACGCAACGTGCATTTGTGGTTCAACGTTTTTACTTTTATTTTTCCATGTTTGACAGGTTTGTCGCAACACGCATATCCTAGGTCGAGTCAGTGTTAGTGGTCGATGACGGTTGTGTGACATTACTATTTGACACCGTTTTACGCCCTGCCGCAATGCGGGGTCTGCTTTGGGTGTTTTTCAAAGAAAAAATGGTTATGCATATGGTTGTCGTAACGTTGGCTTTGGCGGTTTTTCAAAAAAAAATTGATTTTTTTACTTTTCACCCAAAAGTATTTCATAAATTACTTTTAACCCAAAACTATTTGTTTTTTTACTTTTAAACCAAAACTTTTTATCTTTTGCAATCTATTCTCATAAGTTTTTTTACTTTCAACTTTGGTTCTTTATAGTTTTCATTTTCCGCAAATTTTTCGCTTTATGCTTGGTTCTAAATTTTGTGACTTAACACGTCACAACGTGCGTTTTTGGTTTAACGTTTTTACGTTTCGTTCTAAATTTTGCGAGTTAACAAGACGCAACGTGCGTGTGTGGGTGAACGTTTTTACATCGTCTATTTTTCCCCTGTTTGACATGTTTAACATAAAGTGCGAGTCCTAGATCAACTTAGTTATAACTAAAAAATCTCCGCCGCATTGCGGCGGGTCGCAATCCTAGTTTAAATAAAAAACAATCCTAAAAAATTAAAAATTCAATGCTGGGAATTAAAAACTGAACTGTAAGCACCATTTTTTTTATTAAATAAACAACTCTTATATGTCTTATTAATTTTAAAGTAAAACTTAATTAAAATTCTCTTTTAAAGGTAAGTAACAACGAATTTTTAGGGATAATATGCAATTAGATTGTTATATTTAACAAATGTTATATGCTATTTTAGTTTTGTTTCCTTAAAGTGCTAGTCTTTAAAGTAAAATTATGGGAAATAAAGTTAAAAAGTGAAGAAAAAAACACAATAAACAGGTAAAATTATGGGAAATAACGTTAAAACACAATATAAAAACAAAAGGTCTTACAAAATTTTCTGGCCGTGGCTGAAACTTCAGTGCTAGCGTCAATGCTTTCTCGAGTTCTTCAACAATTTTGGGCATCTCCGGGCGGTATGCCCTATCTTCCATTAAGCAAGAATATGCTATTCTTGAGCATTTTCTAAATGATACCACTGATATTTGAAATGGGGACATTTGATTCCTTAAATCAGGATGGATTACATCATGCAGCGTTTCGTTTTTATAATGATCTTTGGCCAATCCAGCTAGAAAGCTATTAGCGTGGTTCTTAATATATGCTTTCCTTCCGCACAATATTTCAAATAAAACCACACCGAATGCGTAGACGTCCGACTTGTGGGTCACACCTTTGCTCTTTTCAATTTCCGGGTCCATATACCCTATTGTGCCAATAGGTTCAGAAAGGAACACCCGGTCCATTCGGTCAAGCGGTTGTTTAATGGAAACTTTAAAACCGGATAACCTGGCTTCCCAATTCTCATCTAATAAAATTGTGGAGCTGTTGACATTAAGATGTATAACACCATAACCACGCCCCTCGTCATGATTGGGGTAACTGAAAGCACTACGTCTCTTGTCATGATGGAGGTAACTCAAAGCACGAGCTACACCAACACATATCTTTAATCTTTGCGTCCATGTGAGGTTCGGGTTGTTCAGATGCTCTTGGAGACTTCCATTTTTGGCCTCATACTTGGTTACGATGATCTTCTCATCTTTCTCATAACAAAACCCAACAATAGAGACAATATTTGTATGCTTGAGATCAGAGAGCATTGAAATTTCCGTCCAGAACTCCAGGTCTCTTTCCCTTTGCTTACTATCCAACCTCAGCGCAGCAATCTTGATCAACTCTCCAGACCGCTGGAGTTTCCCTTTGTATATTCGTCCAAACCCACCTCGTCCGATAATGTTATCATCATGAAAGTTGTTGGTGGCCTTGACTACTTCTTCAAGTGGGATTTGTAAGTGAGCTAACTTGGTGATTAGAGGTGATGCCATGTTTCTGTTTATTAGGTTAAAAAATGTGCAAAATTAATAGACTACAAAATGAATGAGAACGTAACTTATTCTAAACTACTGAAAGTCTCTTAGATTTCAGACGTATTAGTAATCCTGGTTCTCTTCTCTTTGAGTTTTCCGGCCAAAAAGTTTAGTTTTTCGACTAAAAAGAAATTTTCCGGCGAAAAAGGAATTTCCCGGCGACTTTAATAATTGGGGCTTTTACTAGAAAAAGGTTTCTAAAGATCCGTAACAAGGTCACAAAGAGGTTTGGGACGAAAATATTGAGTTTTCCGGCCAAAAACGTTTTTCCGGCGACCGGAGACTAACGGCGTTAGGGGTTGAACCTGATATGAAATGGAGCTGCAGCAAACACGGCTCTGAGCAGAAGCAGCAACTGAGAAGGAGTGGAAGAGAATGATCAATTGAAAAATATAAAATGAAAAGGAGAAGTTGCCTGTAAACGAGTTTGATTAGGACAGACAATAGCTACGTACTCTGGTGGAGGGTTGCGGGGGATTTATAACTAAATTGCATATAGAAAGGAGGTGTAGGACTTGCTGCATTTTTTTTTTTTTTTTTTTTAATACGGTTTTTGTTTTTAAGTTCTCAGTTTATACATTTTTTATTGAGTGAATTTCAAATTTTGTTATTTATCTTTATACCTCTTTTCAAGCGATCTTCTTTGTTTTTTTAAATTGATGAGTTTTGTACTTTATGATTTCAAATATTGCACGTTATATCTTTTAGGTCTAACCCAGTTAATATTTTTAGTTAAATCTGTTCATGTGCCATGCACTTGAGGGCATTTTTGTCCTTTAACCATATTATTTAAAATAATACATCTTAATTAATTATATAGCAATATATAATTATATCTTATCGCTCTCTCTAACAAACTCCATCTCTATCCCACTCATCTCTATTCCTCTCTGTACATTCCACCACCACACCACCTCCTTACACCATCACACCCCTTCGTCCACCACAGTTCCACCAGACCACCATATCATAACCCCAACCCCCCTTCGTCCACCACACCCCTTTCTAACACCACAGCCTCCTTCCACCACCACCACCACCCCTTCGTCCACCACAGCTCCGCCACACCAGCAACAACATATCTATAGACAACAAACAAACCTTTCGTGTTTCTGCATCTAATCTAGGGTTCCATCTTCATCAATTTCCCCCAAATTTACATCTATAAATTCAAATTTATACCTACCGATCGTCTACGGTCATCATCTCCGTCACAGATCTAACAAATCTCGCCCTAATTTTTGCTTTTTCAAACAACAATTTTGTGCATAAATTGATAAGATGAACTTTGTGGTTTTTGAATGGTTTTTTTTTGTGGTTTTTTTGAAATTTGTGAATGGTATTTTGTGCTTTTTGAAGTGGGTTTTGTTGGTTTACAAACATGATGCGATGGTGTAGGTGTCGGCGATGGAGGTGATATATCTAGAAGCCGACGACTTCGTTTTGGAGTGTTGCGATGGGTGGTGGTGGTTTGGCAGGCAGGGGACAGTGGGTGGTGGTTGGGAGTGGTGGGGTGGATGGTGTTGGTGGTAAAATTAAAGAGAGTAGTTTTTTTTATATATGTTATTTTCACAAATTGTCCGTGCAGAGGTAAGTAGACGAAAATGCTCTCATGTGCAAGAGGCACATGACCAGATTTAACCAAAAATATTTACTGGGTTAGGACTAAAGGATATAACGTGCAAGATTTGAAATCATAAAGTACAAAACTTGTCAATTTAAAAGACAAAGTACACTTCTTAAAAAGTGGTATAAAGATTAAGGAAAAAATTTGAAATTCACTATTTTTTATTTATTTTTAAATTAATCGTAATAGACTAATATCATACAAATTTTAAAAAAGTTTTGTTAAACGTAACTCACCTCATTATTTTACTACATGGATCCCCTCCCTAAATTAGTCACTTCATCTCTACTTTACTCAACATGGATATGTTTAGCTAATCTTTTTCTTTTAAGCATAAGAGTAAATTTTTATTTTAGTCCCTGAGGTTCGTCCTAAATAGTTATTTTAGTCTAAATAGTTTTTTTTCTCCTCTGAATCCCTGAGTTTTTCATTTTTTGTCAATTTGATCACATTGCTTAACTCTGTCTAAAACCCCGAGTTTTAACCAGGTGTATTTTTGGCATTTTTATTATAAACTTTTCAACTTGCCACTTTAGTCCAAAATTCATTTTACATTAAAAAAAAATAATGTTTTTAAATAAGTTAAACATGAACACAAAACAAGATTCAAGCTTCTTCTTTCAAAATTTGGAATGGTTTCAGTAGGGTTAGCAAAAACCCACTTATATCTTTGGTTATCTAGATTAAATCCAATGATTTGCAAAAAGAACGAGACTCAAAGGTGAAAAGATGAGTTAGAAACTCCAGTCAAATCTTATGTTTTTAATTCGCAGAATTCGCAAGATACAGAGGATAATCGAGTGTAAGAATAAAGGGGAAAAGTTAGGAAAGTAAAAGAACGAGAGAATGGCTTTAATTTATAGAATGGTGAAGCAAGGAGTGAGATATGGGTGGGTCAATTTGAAATGGTTTGACCACCAAAATGTAGTTTGGAGTGATATTAATGTGTAGTTGGGGGTTAAAGTGAGTGGATTAGTGTTAATGACGGTAGTTAGTAGATTAGTAAAAGTGTAGGGTAAACACTAGTGGTTAAAATCATGTAAAAATGTTGAATTTTAGGATTTTTAGGTGAGAAATGGTGAAATCTGTCACAACCTCAATTTCCACATGCGGAGTTTTAGCGCGAGGCGTGTGACCGACTAGTATCTAGCTGCTAATCATGTTGAACCAACTATTCAAAATCATAAAACTTCACTAATGACATTATTAGGAAATGTCGTCATATATGCCTACATATCCTCCCACCATAATTCTCCTTTGAATGTAATTATTATTCAATCATGTATATTTGTAAAGAGGATATTTTCTCTCCACTATATTTGTTTTACCTCTTGTATATATAGGTATCAATTGTATCAATAACAGGCATCGGCATTTTCCATTGTTATATGGTATCAGCCAATTAGCAAAGATCCTTTCTTCCTCCTGCTCATCCTTTTTTCGATTTCTGTTCTTTTCCCCTCTCCTTCGGTTCTGCTTCTTCCATGGCCGCCACCACCGATTTTTCAACAGACCCTCTCCATTTCCTTAGCCACCTTATCAACATCAAACTAAACTCCACCAATTACCTCCCATGGGAAAACAAATCACTCCGGTCCTAACCTGTCTAAACCTCCTCGGTCATGTTGACGGAACCACCCCTCCTCCTCCCGAAACTATAACCACCACCGAAAAATCCTCTGCTAATCCCGAGTATTTGGCTTGGAAAACCGCCGATCACAAAGTCCTTCTTTTAATCAACTCCACTTTAACTGAGGAAGCTATGGTTGAGACAATCGGACACACAACGACTCAAGCCGTTTGGAAGGCCCTCGTCGATGCCTATAGCCATTGTTCTATTGAACGAATTCATAACCTTAAAGACACGCTTCTTCAAAAAAGAACCTCTTCCGTTTCCAAGTTTGGTCGAAAGTTCAAATCATTAGTCGACCAACTTGCCGCTATAGGACATCCTATCAATGACGAGGACAAACACCATTGGTTCCTTTGTGGACTTGGCGCCTCTTTTGAAAACTTCTCTACTTCTCAACGAACCATTCGACCGGCTCCCTCATTTCGTGATCTTTTGGCTAATGCCGAAAATCAAGAAATGTCCCTTCAAAAACTCCATGGTTCTCAAACTCCCCAAGCCGCGTTCTATGCTCATCAAGCAAACACCCATTCCAATCGACCATCTTCAAGCCATGGCAGAGGTCGTGCCTCTTCATCCCGAGGCCGTGGATCCTCTTTCACAAAAAGAACTCCTCGTTGCCAACTTTGTCGCAAAGATGATCATTATGCGAGTACTTGTCCTCAACTCGCCTCTTACGCTAAAAAATCGGTGTCTCTTGATGCAAATCTTGCCGAGGCCTTTCTTGCACAATGCAACGTAGCATCCGACACTCCCGATTGGACCGCCGATTCAGGTGCTACAACACATATATTACCATCAAACCGTGGTTTAAAAATTCTAAATCTCAAACGGATGACATTTGTGTCACATTTGGGAACGGTGAATCGTTACCCGTCACCCACATTGGGAACACCAAACTAAATGACTTTATATCTTTACAAAATGTTTTGGTTGTTCCTAATCTCACAAAAAACCTACTTTCTATTAGTAGGTTAACAAATGATTCCCCAGTTGATGTATTATTTTCTAACGATTATTTTCAAATTCAGGACCGAAAAACAGCGGAAGTTCTAGCTAGAGGCACGTGCGAAAATGGTTTCTATGTTCTCACTCAAAGTTACAAGTCCCTTGTTGTTGCGCTTTCTGCATCGCACCTTCGTGCTTCATTCAATAAATGGCATAGTCGTTTAGGACATGTCTCTTTTGATACCATTTCTACTTTAAATAAACTTGGTCATGTTTTTGTTACATCCTTGTCACCCAAACCAGGTTTATGTAACTCTTGTGAATTATCAAAAGCTAAACATTTACCATTTATTGACAATCATAAACGCGCACAACATGTTTTGGACCTCATTCATAGTGACCTTTGGGGACCCGCACCCGTGTCAGCAACCGATGGTTATCGGTACTATGTTGTCTTTATAGACGACTACTCTCGTTTCACTTGGTTCTATCCTTTAAAAGTCAAATCGGAATTTCCCACCATCCTCACAACCTTTGTAACCTTTGTTCAAAATCAATTTTCAAACAATGTGAATGTTTTTCAAAGCGATGGTGGAACCGAATTTACAAATCACCAAGTGCAAACCTGTTTTCAAAAACATGGCATACATCATAGACTATCATGCCCCCACACACCCGAACAAAATGGAAGGGCAGAACGGAAACACCGTCATATCACCGAAACCGGCTTAGCTATGATGTTCAATGCTCATGCTCCACCACAATTTTGGTTTGATGCTTTCACATCCGCCACTTACATCATCAATCGCCTTCCCACAAAAATTCTCAACCAAAAATCACCCTTTGAAGTTCTTTTTAATCAACCACCAACCTATTCAAACCTTCGTATTCTTGGTTGTCGTGTCTTTCCCTATCTTAGAGACTATACAAAAAATAAACTTTAACCAAGAAGTGCACCTTGCATATTTATTGGTTATAGTCCTGGATATAAAGGTTTTCGATGTCTAGATCCTACAACGGGTCATGTTTACACAACTAGACATGCAAAATTTGATGAGGATATCTTACCTTTTTCAAACCAACTCTACAACCAACAATATTGCTAACCTACCCATCACAAATTTTGACGAACACTTACCCACTCCTACCACTCAACAACCACCTTCCGCAACTAAACCCACATCTCAAAACCAAAAGCAAAACCATCATGACACTTGCATTCCTTTTTTCTATAACCCATCGGCCCACTCTCCTCAACCACAACATTCCCCAACCCACTTTCGCCTCATCTACCCCACAAGCTTCAAGCCCACTCCACACCACTACCCAAACTCACGGCCCACCCTCACAAACTTCCAGCCCAACTCCCTCATCCCCGAATCTGCCTCATACTCAAAGCCCAATCGACCCCAGCTCTCATCCCTCGACACCTATCCCATCCCACAACCAACCCATACCACCATCCGTATCAGTCGCACCCCCTCCTACAAATGCTCAAACTACCAAAAACCAACCCATTAACTTACACCCCATGACCACACGATCCAAAGATGGGATTTTTAAACCAAAACATTTTGTTAACCTTTCACAGGTTTCCATTCATCATCTACATCACTCTCTCTTTTCTACTCATGTCCCCAAGGGCATCAAAACCGCTCTCAAAGTTCCAAAATGGGTGCAAGCCATGTATGATGAAATAAATGCTTTACATGATAATAAAACATGGGATCTTGTCCCTCACCAAACTTGTACCAACATCATTCGCTCGAAATGGATTTATAGAATTAAATATAAATCCGATGGATCTCTTGATCGCTACTGTTTTGGTTAAAAATCAAGCAATGACAATGTAACCAAACTTTCAGTTGTGAGGTATGATGCTTGAATTGATGAACAACAATAAGGATCACTATGAAGTGTAATGAACAAGTGACACGAAGATTTATACGAGGAAAAAGCCCTTGATCAGTGAATGATCTCCGGCATAAAAAACCTCGGGTGATGGAAACTACCGATCACCAACTCAAATTAAACATAAAACGTATTACAACTTCGGATGATAGCGAGCTAAGTACAATGATCACTATAGTGTATTGTGTAGAAAATGTGTGTAATCGCCAAATGTGTTAGCGAGAGCTGATGAGAGCGGTTGTATGAGTGTGTGTGTAGCCAAAAATAGCCAAGTGTTTTTCTAACTAGCTCGCTACCCCCTTTAAAAATAGAAAATATCTACTCTAACTAACATTCCGCAAATGGTGCAAGTCCTCCACGACTCCATAACGTCCATTTCTGGCCAAGCACGTGCGGAATAGACATAGAATATTCTCCAGGAATATAGCCAAGACCAAGTCCAAGTTGATACTCCTGTAAAACAATTACGAATTCAAAGTAGACAATCGTTAGTACAAGGATCCTTATAGTGATCCATGATCCTGATCCTGCAACACTTCTGAGGATCACTACTTCAGACAGAATTGAGGATCACTAAACCCAGCAGTAAATAAGGATCACTGATCATTTAGAAATCCACCCCTAACAACTGCCCCCAAAATATAAGGAGTAATTATGTAAATAAATGAGTTATATTTTGTTCTTATCCGTAACGAATTAATCAGATAACTAGCCGTTGGAGTCGGACTAGCCGTTACGATCATGACGTCAGTGAGGTGATTATCCTGCAGAATCATCATTATAAATAGGAGTTAGAGATATGGATCATTTCACATTTAAGTTCAAGAGAACTCCCTTTAAATTCTCATCCGACGATCAAGCAGGTAACTCTGTTCCTTTTCTTCTTTCTCTTACTCTGCTTTTCTTTCTTTACCATCATCTCGTCAAAAATGATGCTCCGAAACTCACCGGCTAAGGATCACAAGAAGGACAGTCCTCTCAAGAGCCAGGGGATCATTAAGGATTCAGTGAAAGAAAGATGCTGTTTCACTGATCCGCAAATAGACAAAATTCACCACTGTTTTCCGGCGAATACCGTTTTCAAACCATTTGACCCCACTGTTTTAAGCGATTATGTCTCTGAAACTTGGGTAGCTTTCCCAGTCACACCTTTCACAATAGGATATTCGTATCCCTTCCCTGAATTCACCCAATCCTTTTTCTCCCTCACCGGCATCTCCTATATTTAAGCTATGCCAATGATCTGGAGGGTCTTGTATACCCTTGAAAGGATCATTGAGCAAGAGGGAATTGACTTGGGAATGTCAGAATTAGCCGAGATGTATGACCTTACCACATTTGGATCCCACCGATATCTATTCAAGCGTAAACCCGGAGAAAAACATCCCATCTTTAAAGCTACTAAAAATGATACCAACTGGAAACGGCGGTTCTTCTTCTTCAGAAGGGATTCTATCCCGGATGGAAAGGATCTGCCAAGGAAATGGAGCACCCATGGTAGGATAGGAGGATCCTTAGAAGGATCACTAAGTAAGCTCATTTCTGATAATGATTACTAATATGCTTTTGTTTCTTTTATACAGCTATCACATTCTCGCATATTATTCCTTCAGCTGCCACCAAGGGGAGACTTGCTGCTTTTAGAAAACTTAATCCTGCCACGAGATCATTCAAAACAAACACCCAGGATTCTCAAGAGGTATCCTCAGGCTCTGTCACCATGTCAAGTAAGTATCCTGTTCTTTTTATATTCAAATGTTTAAATAAATAGTTATATATGAATAGAATAAGGACACTTATCTGTTTTGGGTGTGTAGGCGCTGGAAAATCATCAAGATCTGCTTCCAAATTTAGTGTCACTGAGCTTGACACCGTCCGATCCTCCAAGAAGAAGCTTCCTGCCAGCCCAACTGCTTCGATCCCTAAGGCACCCGTTAAAGGAAGGGGTGGCAAGAAAAGAAAAGCCTCTAAAGCTGAGGATCTGCAAGGTCTGCCCCTGATCCGCCACCAGTTCCTTGAATACTTCAACGATGTAAGGATCCTTGTCCCTACTTTAGGTATCCAGCTTATTTGAGGATCACCTGTTCTTGAACTGTTCTTTATCTTCTTTGCCGAAATTTGCTGAGATTGAAGACTACGTTGGGCATGTCGAGGAGCAGGACAAGAAGATTGCTGACCTCCAACAAGTCGCATTGCTTAAGGATCTTAAGATTGCTGACCTCCAAAAAGACCTCCAAAATGCCAAAGCTGAAACGGCCAAGGTTCTGATCAATGTTGATTACGAGAAGCATGAGATCACCCAGGATGCTAAAGTCTCTGCTGCCATAGCGATGTACAAGACCAAATTGCAGATGGCCTTGGAAGCTCAGGATCCTGACTTCGACAGGAGCAACTGGGACGTGGAAGGCTGGAAGGCAAGGCTGGCTGAGCTGGATGATGAGGAAGAGGCTGATGAGGTTCTGGCAATTGAGGCTAGTGATAGTGGCAAGGATCATGCAAGGGAAACTGGAGCTGGAGGGGATGATGATGCAGCGAAGGTGTAGGCTGCTTGAATGGGCGATGAAGGACATTTCTAGACGTAGCCGGAGCCCATTTTTTAGTTTGGTTATGGTTTTTTTGTTTTGATGATGTTTTGATAAACAATTGGTGGTCTTTACTTGAACAATAGTAATTAGGGTTGAGGATCATGGATGATCCTTTGAACAATAGGTAGGATTACAAATGGTGGAGGGATCCTCTGTTTGGGGGATAAAGCCATTGTGATCCCGCCGTCTTTAATTTCCTGCACTTGTTAGACCCATGAACAATGGACACCCTTTGCCAACCCATGTGGACGGGCCACGTTTTGCTGGTAGAAACGTGGGTTGGCAATTTTGACAACCTAAAAAGGGTTTAAGCTTTTGTGAATAAAATGACTTTAACTTTTTGGCTATATCCTGTGTTGATATCCTTATTATTATTTTATTTTTCAATCTATTGTGATGTTTATGTTGTTTATACTTATCAAGTAAGGAAAAAATTAAAAAATATCCCTTAAGAGTTAAGGATACGATCAAGGATATAAAAAATAGTTTAAGGATCATAAGTTCAGTTGTCAAAGGATAAGTGTCACTTAAATACATAATGAATAAAATCAAAACAGTTAAGGATCATACCTGAGAATCCAAGTTAGGATTCTATCCTTTAACACTTAAAATTAGGATAACCCAAGATACAAACCTTAATTGAAAGTAACGATCAAGAATCCTTGGTCATTTATCTTCACAAACCTGAAATAAGATATTACTTGGGACTGAGCCAATATAAGATGAATGTTAGTAACTGGGGACAAGCCCAATATACTGGGGACAAGCCCAAAGGATAACTGGGGACAAGCCCAAAGGATAACTGGGGACAAGCCCAAAGGATCGTATGTGAACTGGAGTATGGCCCTCACTGGCGACTATCCAAACTTAGTGACATGAAAATGCCAAAACCTTAGTGTTAGGGGAGGATTTTCTAACAATTAGTGATCCTTATTCATTATCCTAACTGGTGATCCTTACTTCTATGACAGGTGGTGATCCTCAGAAGAGCTTCAGGATCAGGATCATGGATCACTTTAAGGATCCTCGTACTGACAATTGTTTACTTATGTTTTGTAACATCTCGCAGGTATAACAAGCTTGACCAAGTCTTGGCGACATTCCTGGAGAATATTCCTAAACTATTCTGCACGTGCTTAGCTAAAAATGGACGTTGTGGAGAACGTGGAGGCTTGGCACGAAAGTCGGATAGTTAGTTTAGGTGGTTATTTCTATTTTAAAAAGGGAGTAACGAGCTAGTAGAAAACACTTAGACATTTCTCAGCTACACACACTCATACAAACGCTCATACAAGCCCTCGTTCAAACACTTAGCAATCTCATACACTTTTTACACATTTCACCGTAGTGATCCTTGTACCTAGCTCGTTTTTATCCGAAGTTGTAAACATTCATTCATTTATAAGAGCTTGGTGATCGGTAGTTTCCATCACCCGGGGTTTTTTGTGCCGGAGATCAACTCTTGATCAAGGGCTTTTTCCCCGTATAAATCCTTGTGTTGTTTGTGCAAATCTGCATTGAAGTGATCCTCATCTCTATAACATAATTAGCATCATACCCCTGTAACATAGAGTTTGGTTGCAATATCCTCAACAGATTTTTTGACCAAAACAGTTTGGCGCCCACCGTGGGGCAATTGGTGCTTCATTCCTAAGAAGTTTTTCTATTGGTGATCATTCCGACTCATTGCATACGAGCAAATGGCTTCCTCGGCGAAAAATACTTCAAACTTGATGCCGTCATTCAGCTCTTCACAAGGCGTTCCTCCTTTGCCTCCACCACCTTCTGGACCCCAGAAGAATGCTGAGAACGCCGCGAAGAAACCAACTCCCATTTTCTCAAAACCTCCAACTTCTTCTGCTTCTTATACTCCTACTACTAGTGACATGTTTACTTTGATTTTGCAGATGAAGGATCAGATACGGCAACAGGATAAGACCAATGAGAGGATTCTCAAAGAAATTGGAGATCTCAAGAAACAAAAGACAACGCCAGAGGATCATTCCCCACTGGTGCCGAAATCCCTGAATTTTGATACTCCGGTGATTACTTCTCAGCCATCAGTGGTCCCTGACGTTCAATATGTGGGTGGACCAAAAGGAGTGCACTACGGAACAACGACAATGACCCAGGCATTAGGTTCACATTTCCAGCCGGCGGGATCCTATCCTCAGCATATGGGATCCCTCACGAGTTCAGGAGGATACTCAGTAGTGCAGCAGGTTCAAGGATCCTCCTTCGTTCCAGGATCATCCCAGGTTCAAGGATCCTCCTTCGTTCCAGGATCATCCCAGGTTCAAGGATCCTCCTTCGTTCCAGGATCATCCCAGGTTCAAGGATCCTCCTTCGTTCCAGGATCGTCCCAGGTTCAAGGATCCTCCTTCGTTCCAGGATCGTCCCAGGTTCAAGGATCCTTCTTCGTTCCAGGATCATCCCAGGTTCAAGGATCCTCCTTTGTTCCAGGATCATCCCAGTTTCAGGGATCCTTCCAGATGCCAGGATCCTTGAGGAGTTTGCAAACAGGAAGTTCAGATGTTCATCAAGGGGATTTTATTCCAATGCAGACCAATGCCTCTACTGGTCCCTCGATTATTCCAGAGTCTCAACAATATGGATTAACATCCATTCTTCCTAACTTGAATCCAATGGGAGGTAACACTTTTAATAATTCTCATACTACTAACCATGGTCTTATGCAGGATCCAGGTATCAATCATGCCATGGCCAGAGAATTGCAGAAGCTAAAGGATATGATCTCGAGTGTTCCGGGAGTAGTCAAACCTATTCCAGAGATTGCAGATGGGAGTCACAAGATATCTCGTTTCGCGCCACCAATCTGTGACGCTGAGATACCCAAGAGGTTCCATGTTCCTACAATGAAACTGTATGATGGTTCGACGGATCCTGAAGAACACATAGCACAATACAGGGAGAGGATGGAGATCAATCCAATCCCAGAAAGGTTAAAGGAAGCGTGCCTGTGCAAAGGATTCGGATCCACTCTCACTGGATCAGCTCTCAAATGGCTGCTAAGTCTTCCTCCCTATTCTATTACCTCATTCGCTAACCTAGTTAACTTGTTTAATAATCAGTTTTCTTGTAGTAGAAAATTTGAACGATTAACTAGTGATTTATATAGGATAACCCAGGGTCATAATGAATCATTAAGGGATTACATAACCAAATTCAGTAAAGAATCCTTAGATATTCCCAACTTAGATATAGCCACGGCTGTTGAGGCCTTCAAAATGGGATTGCTTAGGGATTCGTTATTTTATGATGATCTTGTTATGACACCATGCAGGAACCTAGATGAGGTAAGAACCCGGGCCCTCAGGTTCATCCGGCTTGAGGATGACAAGAGGATCCAGGAAAGGTTAACAGGATCCTCAAAGCAGGATAAGCAAGGATCCTCATTCAGGAACAACAAGTTCAGATCCTACAACAGATCTGATAATCAGAACGTGCATTCTATTGATCAAGAAGAGGATGATGAGGATTATCCTCCAATTTTTGAATATTGCTTTAGTGTTGATAACAATGAACTAATCCTTGCCATGCAGAACCTAGGTGATAAAGCTAGATGGCCAAGAAAGAATGATAGGCCGGCTGCAACTAAGGATAAATCAAAGTGGTGTGCATATCACGAAGATTTTGGGCACCTCACAGAAGAATGCATTGCATTAAGAAAGGAAATTGGATACTTGTTGAGCAAAGGGCATCTAAAAGAGTTGTTGGGAAGAAAAAAGTCAAGGACTCAGGATCCTGAAAGGATCCCTAAGAAGGCTCCAGCTCCTCCAGCAGATGCACAAGTGATAAACTTTATTTCTGGAGGATCCGACATTTGTGGCACATCCTTCTCAGCAGCTAAGAGGCATGCAAAGGAAACTAAAATGGATAATGGAGAAAGACCAGTTCGAACATCAAGTGTCTCCGAAGGAAAAGTCATAACCTTTGACGAAGAGGATCGTGTTGATATCCAGGATCCTCATCACGATGGTTTAGTTATTACTCTTTTTATATCTAACCATTTTGTCCGCAGGATCCTAATAGACGGAGGAAGTTCGGTGAACATTATCCAGCTTGATGTTCTAAAGAAGATGGGTATCCCTGAATCAGAGATCATACCAAGATCCTCCGTACTCGTGGGATTTAGTGGCGAAACTAAGAACACCCTGGGGGACATTAAACTCCCAATATATATTGAAGGCTTACACTCTTATCAAAAATTTTGTGTTATTGACTGTTTGTCTTGTTGTAATGTTATCCTTGGCAGGCCCTGGATACACGATATAAAAGCAGTCCCGTCCACTTACCATCAATGTGTGAAGCTCCCTAGTCCTTGGGGAATAGTAAAGATTGAAAGTGATCAGCAGGAGGCTAAGAATTGCTATACTTCATCGATGAAACCAGCCTCGAAACCCAGGGAGCAATAGCAATCAAAGTATCCTCCAAGGAATGTCTTGGAGGCCGGAGAGCAGGATGTGGCAGAAATCCTCATGGATCCCGATGATCCTGAATCCAAAATCTATATCGGAACAGGGATCCTTGGCGAAATGAAAGAAGACCTCGTATCCTTCCTCAAAAGGAGAAAGACTACCTTTGCATGGAAACACGAAGACATGACTGGTATATCCAAAGATGTTATCACCCATAAACTCGGCATTGACAGATCCTTCAAACCAATCCATCAAAGGAGAAGAAAGTTTGCACCGGAAAGGAATGCCATTATCCAAGATGAGGTAGAGAAATTGCTCCGGGCAGGTATGATTAGAGAGGTCAAGTATCCAAAATGGTTGGCCAATGTGGTTGTTGTTCAAAAGAAAAACGGAAAGTGGAGGGTATGTGTCGACTTTACCGATTTAAATAAGGCATGTCCCAAGGATCCTTTCCCTTTACCCCACATTGACTCCATGGTGGATGCAACTGCGGGTCATGAACTGTTAACTTTTATGGATGCTTCATCTGGATTCCAACAAATCCAAATGGAACCATCCGACCAAGAGGATACAGCCTTCATGACTCCATCTGGTATATACTGCTATATTGCTATGCCGTTTGGATTAAGAAATGCAGGTGCAACATATCAAAGGCTGGTGAACATGATGTTCAAGGATCAGATTGGACAAACCATGGAGGTTTACATAGATGATATGGTGGTAAAATCCTTAAAAGCTGAGGATCACCTAAGAGACTTGGAGGAAGCATTCGATATCCTTGACAAATATAACATGAAACTTAATCCTTCAAAATGTCACTTTGGTGTTAAAGCAGGTAAATTCTTAGGATATATGGTGATAAAGAGAGGCATTGAAGCTAGCCCGGAACAGATCAAAGCAATAGTGAATATCAAATCTCCGGTCAATGCTAAGGATGTTCAGAGGCTAACAGGAAGGATAGCAGCCTTGAACAGATTTATATCCAAGTCCTCCGAGAAGTGTAAAGAATTCTATGATATCCTAAGGAAGAACAAGAAATTCGAGTGGACGGAGAAGCATGAAAATGCTTTAAAAGCCCTCAAAGATTACCTATCTTCGGCTCCGGCTTTGATGAAACCAGAAAAAGGTGATGTGTTATCCTTGTATCTTGCAGTATCCTCAAAAGCAGTAAGTGCGGTCCTTGTTAAGGATCATCAAGGTACACAACATCCTGTCTATTATGTAAGTAAAAGTTTACTTGATGCCGAATCCAGGTACTCACACCTTGAAAAGCTTATTCTTGCATTAATTATGGCATCTACAAAGTTAAGACATTATTTTGAAACTCATGTTATCATTGTTAAAACTAATTTTCCAATTAAGAATGTCCTCAGGAAACCAGAGATGTCAGGAAGGATGGCTAAGTGGGCAGTGAAATTGAGTGCATATGATATAAGATATGAGCCTAGGACAGCCATCAAATCCCAAGCATTAGCTGACTTTGTGGCTGATTTCAGTAGTGATTTACAAGAAGAAGCTGAGCTAGAAGTCCAGCAGCTAGAAGAGACCAAGGATCCTTGGGTACTTTTTACTGATGGATCCTCAAATATCAAAGGCACAGGGCTTGGAATACTACTAAAATCGCCACAGGGGGACATAATACCCCATTCTATAGCTTGTGAATTCCAAACCACTAACAATGAGGCTGAATATGAAGCCCTAATTGCTGGTTTACAAATTGCAAAGCATATGGGGATCAGGTATCTTGAGGTACACGTAGATTCTTTGTTGATTACAAACCACTTTAATGGATCATATGCTGTTAAAGGTGAAAAGCTAACCAAATATTTAGAGATAGTCAAAAGTTTGGAACTCTCTTTTGTTTCCTTTAGTTTGTCACAGGTACCAAGGGAAGAAAATACAGAAGCTGATGCATTAGCTAACTTAGGATCATCTTTAAAGATCCCGGAGGATATCAAGATCCCTATTATTCATATCCCGACCCCAGCTATTGAGGATCATGTGGCTATGGAGATAGGGAATAATTCTGCAATGATCCCTAGTGAGGATACTCGATTCCATTCAAGATCAGGATCATGGATCTCACCAATTATGAGTTACTTACAACATGGAGAGATTCCTACAGGAGAAAACCCTAGGGCCTTCAAATCTAAGGTATCTCAATTCACAATTATAAATAATATGTTGTATAGACGATCTCTTGCAGGACCATACTTGAGATGCATTGAGGATCCTGAAGTTCAAGAGGTTTTAAAAGACTTCCATGAAGGAGATTGTGGAAACCACACTGGGGGCAGGGCTTTATTCTCAAGGATCTTGAGGACAGGATACTACTGGCCAACCATGAAGAAAGATGCTGTGGAGTATGCCAGAAGATGTGATCCTTGCCAGAGACACAGCAATATCCTTCACCAACCAGCTGAATTATTGCATCCTATATCCTCCTCTTGGCCATTTATGAGATGGGGTATGGATATAGTTGGAAAGCTCCCTAAGGCACCTGGTGGAAAAGTATTCATGCTTGCTATGACTGATTACTTCTCCAAGTGGATAGAGGCTGAAGCTTTTGCCCAAGTCAGAGAAAAGGAAGTTATATCCTTCATTAAAAGAAATATTATAACTAGATTTGGAATTCCTTCCGAGATTATATGTGATAATGGTTCCCAATTTATTGGGGGCAGAACCACTAATTTTTGTGACAGCTGGGGGATTAAGATGATAACTTCAACACCAGTCCACCCACAAGCTAATGGTCAGGCAGAATCATCCAACAAGATCATCATCAACAATTTGAAGAAAAAGCTTGGATCCAAGAAAGGGAAATGGGCAGAAGAACTACCCTATGTGCTTTGGGCTGATAGGACAACCCCCAAGAATGCTACTGGTCAAACACCATTCTCTTTGGTGTTTGGGGCAGAATCAGTGATCCCAACAGAAATGGTGGTTCCTACTGCTAGAACAAGTACCCGTGATCCTGAGGAAAATGATGAAAACTTGGCTCAAGACCTGGATACTATTGAAGAAATCAGGGATATGGCTAGGATAAGGATGGCCAGCTATCAACAAAGAATGGCTGGTGCTTACAACAAAAATGTCAGGATCAGGAGGTTTCAAGTTGGAGATATGGTGTTAAGGAAAGCATTTCAGAATACCACCAATCCTGCTGATGGAAAATTGGCTCCAAAGTGGGAAGGCCCTTATTTGATTGAAGCTGAAGCAGGAAAGGGGGCATATAGATTACTAACCATGGAAGGTGATTTGCTACCAAGAGCTTGGAATGCTGTCCACTTGAAGAAATATTTCATGTAAGCAGGATCCTTATGGCATAGGTGGTCCTCATGATAAGGATATCCTTAGAGGATCCTCGAAGTATCGGTGAGCCTTACTCAGGTAATATCCTAATCTTGAACTATTTTATTTTTTATTCTCTCATATAAGGATAAGGATACTGTATCCTTTATCCATCTCTCACGTAAGTTCAAGTTTTGAAAGTTCAGGTATCTTCAGCACAACGTTGGTTATCCACAGAAGCAATCCGTCTTTTGGGTTTAACCCCAGTTATTTGGGCTTGTCCCCAGATTCCGCCTGTAGCGCACGATGATCCTGGTATAGTTCAAGGCTTTGGGACCAGTACTCGTTCTAGGGGCTGATAATTCCATTGTTCTGGCTATGCTTAGGATCCTACGTATAATGGTAGACGTACCATACATCCGTTCCTAAGGTTTCTAACGTTTTCACGTTAGCTAAGGTTTTGGCATTTTCATGCCACTAAGTTTGGATAGTCGCCAGTTAGGGCCATACTCCAGTTTACATACGATCCTTGGGCTTGTCCCCAGTTATCCTTGGGCTTGTCCCCAGTTATCCTTGGGCTTGTCCCCAGTTATCCTTGGGCTTGTCCCCAGTTATCCTTGGGCTGGTCCCCAGTTGCTAACTCTTTTCTTATATTGGCTTAGTCCCAAGTTATGCTCTATTTCAGGTCCTTGAAGATAGGCAGCTAGGGATCCTCGATCCTTATTTCACTCCAAGGTTTATCTTATAGTTATCCTTATTATGGTTAGGATTCTAACTTGGATCCTCAGGTATGATCCTTAACTCTTTTGATTTTATTCATTATTCTTTTAAATAACCCTTATACTTGACAACTGAACTTGTATTTCTTAAATCATATTACTTTTTAAACCTGTCGGTTATGGGATATGTGATCCTTGTTCATATCCTAAACTTTTTGGGTATCTTTTCTAAGGCTTGATAAGTATAAGCAGAATGAACACTACAACAGTTGGAAAGTGACATATCAAAAAGGATAACAACACATGATAAGCGACAAAAGGTTAAGTTTTTATTTATCAACATAAGGCTAATCCTTTAAAAGTTGTCAAAATTACCTACCCAAGCATCTACCAGCAAAACGTGGCCCGTCCGCTGGGGTAGGTAAAGGGTGTCCATGATAATGAGTTCAAAAGTAGTGCAGGAATATAAAGGCGGCAGGATCACAATGGTTTCATCCCCAAAACAGAGGATCCCTCCACCAAATGCAATCCTGCCTATTGTCTGAAGGATCATACATGATCCTTAAACCTAAGAACTATTGTTTAGAGTTATTACAGACCCATCATTGTTCAAAAACATCAACAATCCAAGAAATTACCAAACCATAAAAATTTCCATCATCGCCCATTTTTGCAGCTCATACCTTCGCTGCATTATCATCACCACCAGCCGCTGCATCCTCAGCTTTATCCTTCAACCCGCTGCCACTAGCCTCAATCGCCAGGATCTCCTCAGCCTCCTCTTCATCGCCCAATTCAGCCAACCTTGCCTTCCATTCTTCAATTTCCCAGCTGCTTTTGTCAAAGGCAGGATCCTGAGCTTCCATGGCCATTTGAAGCTTGGTTTTGTACATTGCTATGGCGGCAGAAACTTTAGCATCATCTGTGATCTCTTGCCTTTCATAGTCAAAGTTAACCAACACCTTAGCCATCTTCTGCTTGGTATCCTGGAGTTCCTTCTGAAGATCAGCAAGTGCAAGATCCTTGAGCATAGCAACCTGCTGGAGATCGGCAATCTTCTTGTCTTGGTCCTCAACATGGCCGACGTAATCCTCGATCTCAGCAAATTTCTGCAAGAGAAAAGGATAAAGCAGTTCAAGAGCAAGTGATCCTTAGATCAGCAGGATATACAAACAGAGACAGTGATCCTTACCTCATTGAAGTACTCGAGGAATTGATGGCGGATTAGAGGCAGACCCTGCAGACTCTCAGCTTCGGAGCCTTTTCTCTTCTTGATTGCCTTTCCTTTGAGGGGTGCCTTGAGGGCCGAAGCTGTTGGGCTGGTAGGGACCTTTCTTTTGGAGGATTTGACAGTGGTGAGATCGGTGACACTGAACCTTGAAGCAGCTTTGGCAGATTTCCCAGCACCTACACAACCAAAACAAGATAAGTATCTTTTCTTAATATACATTTAACTATTTATTTAAATTTTAAACAAGGATACTTACTTGACATTGCGACAGAGCCTGAGGATACCTCCTGTGAGTCTTGGGTTATTGTCTTAAAAGTTCTAATTTCAGGGTCGAGTCCCCAGAAAGTAGCAAGTCTCTCCCTGGTTGCGGGTGTTGTAATGAGATGTGAAACAGTGATGGCTGCATGACATAAAACAAAGAAGGGGTTAGTGATCCTATTACGAAACATGACTATCTGGTGATCCTTCCCAGGATCCTCCGGCCTACCATGGGTGGACCATGTTCTTGGTAAATGCTCTCCATCTGGAATGGTATCCCTTCTTACAAAGAAGAAGCGACGTTTCCAATCTTTGTCGTTTTTGGTGACTTTGAGAAGAGGATGATCTGCACCGGGTTTTCGTTTGAACAAATAACGGTGAGAGCCGAAAGTGGTAAGATCATACAACTCCGCCAGTTCTAACATTCCTAGATCAAGACCCTCCTGCTCAATGATCCTCTCTAGGGTGTACAAAACCCTCCAAATCATCGGCATGGCTTGAATGTAAGATATGCCGGAAAGGGAAAAGAAGGATTGTGTGAATTCCGGGAAAGGATAGGTGTACCCTATAGTAAACGGAGTAACTGGAAAGGCAACCCATGTTTCTGAAACATAGTCGCTCAGGGCAGTTGGATCGAAAGGTTTGAAGAAGACATTCGCCGGAAAACGGTGACGGATGTTGTCTATTTGTGCATCGTTAAAGCAACACCTCTCGTTCACCGAGTCCTTGATGATCTTCTGACTCTTCAAAGGGCTATCCTTCTTATGATCCTTGGCCGGGGAACTTCGGAGCAACATTTTCGAAGTGGCGGAGATAAAGAAAGAAAAACAGAGTAAGAGAGAAAGAAAGAGGAGAAAGAAATACCTGATCGATCGTCGACTGAGAATTTAAAGGGAGTTTCTTTCGAATTTGAATGCATAATGATCCTATCTCTATCCCCTATTTATAATTATTATTCTGCAGGATTGTCACTTCCGTGACATCATCATCGCAACGGCTAGTTCTATTTTAACGGCTATATATCCGTTAGTTTGTTACGGATAAGATCAAGAAAACATAACTCGTTAATTTTACAATTTCACTCCTTATATTTTGGGGGCAATTGTTAGGGGAGGATTTTCTAACAATTAGTGATCCTTATTCATTATCCTAACTGGTGATCCTTACTTCTATGACAGGTGGTGATCCTCAGAAGAGCTTCAGGATCAGGATCATGGATCACTTTAAGGATCCTCGTACTGACAATTGTTTACTTATGTTTTGTAACATCTCGCAGGTATAACAAGCTTGACCAAGTCTTGGCGACATTCCTGGAGAATATTCCTAAACTATTCTGCACGTGCTTAGCTAAAAATGGACGTTGTGGAGAACGTGGAGGCTTGGCACGAAAGTCGGATAGTTAGTTTAGGTGGTTATTTCTATTTTAAAAAGGGAGTAACGAGCTAGTAGAAAACACTTAGACATTTCTCAGCTACACACACTCATACAAACGCTCATACAAGCTCTCGTTCAAACACTTAGCAATCTCATACACTTTTTACACATTTCACCGTAGTGATCCTTGTACCTAGCTCGTTATTATCCGAAGTTGTAAACATTCATTCATTTATAAGAGCTTGGTGATCGGTAGTTTCCATCACCCGGGGTTTTTTGTGCCGGAGATCAACTCTTGATCAAGGGCTTTTTCCCCGTATAAATCCTTGTGTTGTTTGTGCAAATCTGCATTGAAGTGATCCTCATCTCTATAACATAATTAGCATCATACCCCTGTAACATAGAGTTTGGTTGCAATATCCTCAACAGATTTTTTGACCAAAACACTTAGTTAACGTGAAAACGTTAGAAACCTTAGGAACGGATGTATGGTACGTCTACCATTATACGTAGGATCCTGAATATAGCCAGTACAATGAAATTGTCAGCCCCTAAAGCGGGTACTGGTCCCATTGCCATGAACTATACCAGGATCATCGTGCGCTACTGGCGAAACTGGGGACATGCCCAAACTGGGGACTAGCCCAAATAACTGGGGTCAAGCCCAAATAACTGGATACTTCTATGGATACTCAATCCTTAGTTAAGGATAACTGAACCTTCAAAACTCAGAATCAAGTAAAAGGAGGATAAAGGAAGCAGGATCCTTATCCTTGTTAGGGAATAAAAAGAATGAAATACCAAGAGATTGGAATGTTACCAGAAAGAGGATCATCTGTCAGTGGGGATCCTTCAAGGATACTTGTCTGATAAGGATCATGGATCATGATCACATGAAATATTTCTTCAAATGGACAGCATTCCAAGCTCTTGGTAGTAAATCACCCTCCATTGTTAGCAATCGATATGCCCCCTTTCCTGCTTCAGCTTCAATAAAATAGGGTCCTTCCCACTTTGGTGCTAGCTTTCCATCAGCAGGATTGGTGGTGTTTTGAAATGCTTTCCTTAATACCATATCCCCAACTTGGAATTTCCTGAGCCTGACATTTTTGTTGTAAGCTCCAGCCATCCTTTGTTGATAACTGGCCATCCTTATCCTTGCTAAATCCCTGATTTCTTCTATAGTATCCAAGTCTTGAATCAAGTTTTCAGCATTTTCTTCAGGATCACGAATGCTTGTTCTTGCAGTTGGAACCACCATCTCTGTAGGGATCACTGATTCTGCCCCAAATACCAAAGAAAATGGAGTTTGGCCTGTAGCATTCTTGGGAGTTGTCCTATCAGCCCAAAGCACATAAGGTAGTTCTTCTGCCCATTTTCCTTTCTTGGATCCAAGCTTCTTCTTCAAATTGTTGATGATGATCTTGTTGGATGACTCTGCCTGACCATTAGCTTGTGGATGGACTGGTGTTGATGTTATCATCTTAATTCCTCAACTGTCACAAAAGTTAGTGGTTCTATTCCCAATAAATTGGGATCCATTATCACAAATAATCTCATAAGGGATACCAAATCTAGTAATAATATTTCTTTTAATAAAGGATATAACTTCCTTTTCTCTGACTTGAGCAAAGGCTTCAGCCTCTATCCACTTAGAGAAGTAATCAGTCATAGCAAGCATGAATATTTTTCCACCAGGTGCCTTAGGAAGCTTTCCAACTATGTCCATTTCCCATCTCATGAATGGACAAGAAGAGGATATAGGATGCAAGAGCTCTGCTGGTTGGTGAAGGATATTACTATGCCTCTGACAAGGATCACACTTCTTGGCATACTCCACAGCATCCTTCTTCATAGTGGGCCAATAGTATCCTGTCCTCAGGATCCTTGAGAATAATGCCCTGCCCCCAGTGTGGTTTCCACAATCTCCTTCATGGAAATCCTTTAGGACTTCTTGAATTTTAGGATCCTCAATGCATCTTAAATATGGTCCTGCAAGAGATCGTTTATATAACATATTATTTAATATTGTAAATTGAGATACCTTAATTTTGAAAGCCCTTGGGTTTTCTCCTGTAGGAATTTCTCCATGTTGTATGTATCTCATGATTGGGAGTATCCATGATCCTGAATGAGATTGGGTATCATCACTAGGGATGATTGCAGAATCTTCTCCTATCTCCATAGCTACATGATCCTTGATAGCAGGGGTCAGGATATGCATACTAGGGATCTTGATATCCTCAGGAATCTTCAAAGATGATCCTAGATTGGCTAATGCATCAGCTTCTGCATTCTCTTCCCTTGGTACCTGTGTCAAACTAAAGGATACAAAAGAGAGTGCCAATTCTTTGACTATCTCCAAATATTTGATTAGCTTTTCACCTTTAACAGCATAGGATCCATTAAAGTGGTTAGTAATCAATAAAGAATCTACATGTACCTCAAGATACCTGATCCTCATATGCTTTGCAATTTGCAAACCAACTATCAAGGCTTCATATTCAGCCTCATTGTTGGTAGTTTGAAACTCACAAGCTATGGAGTGGGGTATTATGTCCCCCTGTGGCGATTTTAGTAGTATTCCAAGCCCTGTTCCATTTACATTGGAGGATCCATCAGTGAACAGTATCCAAGGATCCTTGGTTTCTTCAAGCTGTTGGACTTCTAGTTCAGCCTCCTTTTGCAAATCACTACTAAAATCTGCCACAAAGTCAGCTAAGGCTTGGGATTTGATGGCAGTCCTTGGTTCATATCTTATATCATATGCACTCAACTTCACTGCCCACTTAGCCATCCTTCCTGACATTTCAGGTTTCCTGAGAACATTCTTAATTGGGAAATTAGTTTTAACAATAATGGCATGAGTCTCAAAATAATGTCTTAGTTTAGTAGATGCCATAATTAATGCAAGGATAAGTTTTTCTAAATGTGAATACCTGGATTCAGCATCAAGTAAGCTCTTAGTTACATAATAAACAGGATGTTGTGTACCTTGGTGATCCTTAACAAGGACCGCACTTACTGCTTTTGAGGATACCGCCAAGTATAAGGATAACACATCTCCCTTTTCTGGTTTCATCAAGGCTGGGGCTGAGGATAGGTAATCCTTAAGAGCTTTAAGGGCACTTTCATGCTTCTCAGTCCATTCAAATTTCTTGTTCTTCCTCAGGATGTCATAGAACTCCTTGCATTTTTCTGAGGATTTGGATATGAATCTGTTCAAGGCTGCAATCCTGCCAGTCAACCTTTGCACATCCTTAGCATTGGCAGGAGATTTGATATTCACAATAGCCTTAATTTGCTCTGGACTTGCTTCAATGCCCCTCTTTGTCACCATATATCCTAAGAATTTACCTGCCTTAACACCAAAATGACACTTAGAAGGATTAAGTTTCATATTATATTTATCAAGGATATTGAATGCTTCCTCCAAGTCTTTAAGGTGATCCTCAGCCTTCTTGGACTTAACCACCATGTCATCAATATAGACTTCCATAGTGTGTCCAATTTGTTCCTTGAACATCATATTGACAAGCCTTTGGTAAGTAGCACCTGCATTCCTTAGTCCAAATGGCATAGCAATATAACAATATATACCAGTTGGGGTCATGAAGGCTGTATCCTCCTGATCAGATGGTTCCATCTGAATTTGTTGGAATCCAGATGAAGCATCCATGAAAGTTAACAACTCATGACCCGCGATAGCATCCACCATGGAGTCAATGTGGGGTAATGGGAAAGGATCCTTGGGACATGCCTTGTTTAAATCAGTGAAATCGACACATACCCTCCACTTTCCATTTTTCTTTTGAACAACAACCACATTGGCTAACCATCTTGGATACTTAACCTCTCTTATCATACCTGCTCAAAGTAGCTTATCTACCTCTTCCTGGATAATAGCATTTCTTTCAGGTGCAAACTTCCTCCTCTTTTGATGTATAGGCTTGAATGACCTGTCAATGCCAAGTTTATGAGTAATTATATCCTTAGATATACCTGTCATGTCCTCATGTTTCCAGGCGAAGGTGGATTTCCTTCTCTTAAGGAAGGATACTAGCTCCTGTTCGATATCGCTAAGGATCCCTGATCCTATGAAGATCTTGGATTCAGGATCCATGAGGATTTCTTTCAAATCCTATTCTCTTGCCTCCAAGACATCTCTTGAAGGATACTTTAATTGCTATTGCTCACTTGGTCTTGAGGCTGGCTTCATTGATGAGGTATAGCAATTTTTAGCCTCCTGTTGATCACTCTCAATTTTCACCACTCCCAAAGGACTTGGAAGTTTTACACATTGATGATAGGTGGATGGGACTGCCTTCATATCATGTATCCATGGTCTGCCAAGGATAACACTACAACATGATAAGCAATCTATAACACAAAACTTTTGATAAGAGTGCAATCCTTCAATATAGATTGGGAGTTTGATGTCCCCCAATGTATTCTTAGTTTCTCCACTGAATCCCACAAGCACTGAGGATCTTGGGATAATATCAGACTCCGGGATATTCATCTTCTTGAGGACATCAAGCTGGATGATGTTCACAGAGCTTCCTCCATCTATAAGGATCCTGCGAACAAAGTGGTTAGAAATAAACAATGTAATTACAAGACCGTCATGATGAGGATCCTGGATGTCAACACGATCATCCTCATCAAAAGTAATGACTTTATCCTGGGTGACAACGGAGGTCCGGACGGGTCTGTCTCCAATATCCATCTTGGTTTCCTTAGCGTGTCTTTTTGCTGCTGAGAAGGATGTACCACAGATGTCTGATCCACCGGATATGAAATTTATGACTTGTGCATCTGCTGGAGGAGCAGGAGCCCTTTCCGGGATCCTTTCAGGATCCTGAGTCCTTGACTTCTTTCGTCCCAAGAGTTCCTTCAAATGCTCCTTGCTCAACAAGTAACCAATTTCCTTTCTAAGTGCAATACATTCTTCAGTGAGATGCCCAAAATCCTCATGATATGCACACCACTTGGATTTATCCTTTGTAGCAGCTGGTTTATCACTTTTCCTTGGCCACCTAGCTTTCTCACCTAGATTCTGCATTGCAAGGATTAGTTCATTGTTATCAACAGAAAAACAATATTCAGAAATAGGAGGATAATCCTCATCATCCTCTTCTTGTTCCACCGCGTGCACATTCTGGTTATGAGATCTGTTGTAGGACTTGGATTTGTTGTTCCCGAAGTAGGATCCTTGTTTATCCTGTTCTTGTGCATGATTCCTCATCTGCAAAATCAGGGCATAAAGATCATTAGTAGTAGGATTAGTTGAGACAGAAGAAGTAGGTGGTTTTTGGAAAATAGGAGTTGGTTTCTTCGCAGCATTCTCAGCATTCTTCTGGGATCCAGAAGGTGGTGGAGACAAAGGAGGGACGCCTTGTGAAGAACTGAATGAGGGCATCAAACTTGAAGTATTCTTCACTGAGGAAGCCATCTGTTTGGTTGTAGCGAACCGAAATGACCACGAAAATACGAATCTTTCTAAGAATGAAGCACCAATTACCCCACGGTGGGCGCCAAACTGTTTTGGTCAAAAATCAAGCAATGACAATGTAACCAAACTTTCTGTTGTGAGGTATGATGCTTGAATTGATGAACAACAATAAGGATCACTATGAAGTGTGATGAACAAGTGACACGAAGATTTATACGAGGAAAAAGCCCTTGATCAGTGAATGATCTCCGGCATAAAAAACCTCGGGAGATGGAAACTACCGATCACCAACTCAAATTAAACATAAAACGTATTACAACTTCGGATGATAGCGAGATAAGTACAATGATCACTATAGTGTATTGTGTAGAAAATGTGTGTAATCGCCAAATGTGTTAGCGAGAGCTGATGAGAGCGGTTGTATGAGTGTGTGTGTAGCCAAAAATAGCCAAGTGTTTTTCTAACTAGCTCGCTACCCCCTTTAAAAATAGAAAATATCTACTCTAACTAACATTCCGCAAATGGTGCAAGTCCTCCACGACTCCATAACGTCCATTTCTGGCCAAGCACGTGCGTAATAGACTTAGAATATTCTCCAGGAATATAGCCAAGACCAAGTCCAAGTTGATACTCCTGCAAAACAATTACGAATTCAAAGTAGACAATCGTTAGTACAAGGATCCTTATAGTGATCCATGATCCTGATCCTGCAACACTTCTGAGGATCACTACTTCAGACAGAATTGACGATCACTAAACCCAGCAGTAAATAAGGATCACTGATTATTTAGAAATCCACCCCTAACAGCTACAAAGCTAGACTTGTAGCACAAGGATTTACTCAATTATCGGGGCTCGATTTTTTGCACACTTTTAGTCTGGTTGTCAAATCCTCTACCATACGAGTTGTACTCAGTCTCGCTACAATTAATAAATGGAACCTACGTCAATTAGACGTTAATAATTCTTTTTTAAATGGTCATCTCACTGAAACAGTTTTTATGAAACAACCGCCGGGCTTTGAAGATCCAAAACATCCCACCCATGTGTGCAAACTTAAGTGTGCTCTCTATGGCCTAAAACAAGCACCCCGTGCTTGGTTCCAATGTTTAAGCACATTCTTGCTCACCCTCGGTTTTCAAAACAGTCGAGCCGATCCATCCTTGTTCATTTAATCTCGCCAAGGCACTTTAATTTATCTCCTTGTTTACGTTGATGACATCATTATCACCGGAAATAATGAGTCCTTCATCAACAACTTCACATCTCATCTTCACAAGGAATTCAAAATCAAAGATCTTGGCTCATTTAACTTCTTTCTCGGCCTGGAGGTTACTCACACCAAATCAGGCCTGTTTCTAAATCAATCCAAATATGCTCACGATATTCTCACACAAGCAGGCTTACTTGATTCTAAACCGGTTGCCACTCCTCTTACATCTAAAGATGTTTTTAATTCCCAAGTCCAACCTTTCCATGATCCTACTCTTTATCGATCTCTCATGGGCGCTCTTCAATATCTCACCATCACCCGTCCTGATCTCTCCTACGCCATCAACCAAGCTATCCAATACCTTCACCACCCCACCACCACTCATTTCCAACTAGTCAAAAGGATCCTTCGTTATGTTAAAGGCACTCTATCACATGGTCTCACATTTGATCAACCTCCTAACACTACTTTATTAGGTTTTTCAGATGCAGATTGGGCACGATGTATTGGCACACGAAGATCCACCTACGGCTATTGTATCTATTTAGGTGGAAACTTAGTCTCTTGCAGTGCTAAGAAGCACCCTACGGTTTCGTGGTCCAGTTGTGAGTCAGAATATAGAGCAATGGCAAATACGGCAACAGAGATCATCTGGGTAACTAATCTTCTGCGGGAGATCCACGTGCTACAACTGGGGCCTCCAACGTTATTATGTGACAACAAAAGTGCTTTATTTTTAAATCAAAATTCCAATTTCACATAAAAGGGCTAAGCACATCAACATTGATTATCATTTTGTTCGAGAATTGGTTGCCTCCGGTAAGCTTCATACCAGGTTCATTTCCACCGATACCCAAGTAGCGAACATCTTCACAAAAAATCTCCCAAAAGCGTTGTTTGAAAAGTTTCGTACAATGCTTCGTCTCGGACCACCTCCATCTTGCATTGACGGGGGGTATTAGGAAATGTCGTCATATATGCCTATATATCCTCCCACCATAATTCTCCTTTGAATGTAATTATTATTCAATCATGTATATTTGTAAAGAGGAGATTTTCTCTCCACTATATTTGTTTTACCTCTTGTATATATAGGTATCAATTGTATCAATAACAGACATTGACATTTTCCATTATTATAGATATGATTAGCGAATGAGTTTAATTGTCCAAAACACAGTTTATAACGCAACGGAAAAGTAAAGTTAAAAACCAAAAGGAACTAAAACCACAAGTTAAGTAAATGTATAAAAACATAAACTTTTTAGCAAACCACCCACTCCAGACGATTGCAACGCCCTTCCTTAGCTGTACCTACTGACCTGCAAAGCATGCAACTACGTGTCAACAATAAAGTTGGCGAATTCACAAAATTTGAGTTTAGTAAAAGTAAAGTTCACAACGTTTTGACATAAGTATGACTCAGGTAGCTAACCCTCATCATATGACTAAATTGTGTATCGAATGCTGACGTTTTCGTTTGTGCCCTCAATAATGTCTATCAACATTAAAGCAAGAGTGAAGGTTAGAAGTTTATGCCCGGCCTCCAGCACGGTGTGAGGTTTACCAAACCTAATAGCGCTATCAACTAATACCCCACGTTTGCCCACCGACAATTTAATCGGTAAAATACAGGGACTTTCATGATAGAGTTTTTTGTTTAGTCTAAGTGTACTATCCACCTCCAGTGGATAGCAGGTTTCAGTGGTCCACACAAGGAACGCGCGCGTAGCCCCAACCAGGGCAACTGATGCGTGTTGGTGTTACTATGTTTTTAATTATATTTTAAGCCCTTTTTAACACTTTAGTCAAGTTTTAAATTTATAAAACACGATATTTTACTAACACTAAACACACATATGGGCAAGTGCACCCATCGTGAGCGTAGTATAGCGTTGGTAAGATACCGAGGTCATCCAAGGACACAAGAGCTTTTAATACCAGTTTGTCCTCAACGTCTAATCAAATCAAAAGTTTAGAAAAAGTTTTAAATATGAAAAATAAAAACTAAAAATGCTGAAAATAAAAATAAAAATAAAAAGATAGACAAGATAAATCACTTGGATCCGACTCGCCTTTGGTGTAACCTTTGATGAATTTCGCACTTTTACACTTTTTAAGAGATTATCTTAGTTATAGTAGTAGGCCCCTCTTTTAAAGGTGACGTTACCCTCAACCCAGTAGTTTGAGTCAGCAAGGATACAATCCTAAAGGGTCGGAATATTGGAAGATAATTAATTAAGTTATTAATGCGTATTGTGGTAGGCCCCTCTTTTGAAGGTGACATTACCCTCGGCTAAGTGGTTTGAGTCAGCAGGGATACAATCCCAAGTAGCCAGATTAAAGTATTAATAGTAGTTTACATATGAGGGGATCAAGCTATTCGCACCCCCACCATCCAATACCCGTGGGTATTGAAGGAGGTCCTAGTAAGCTTGACCCACCTCCTTGCAGGATCTATACACTGAACAAGGCAAGAACCTTACCAAACCATCCCCTTAACCCTCGACCAGGTAGCCAACATATCTCTATATAGACCGTAGAGATATGAATGGTGTAAATCTTTTATTTTATATAGACAGTAAAATAACGGCAAGACACCACGGACAAATGATAAGGAAGTTTCACCTTCAACATAAGAAACTAGTTATTAAAGTCATTAATACAAAACCAAATAAAAAGTGCGAAAAGATTAAAAAACAAAAGTATTACACTAAATGCTTGTCTTCACCAAGTGATGTAAGAGACTTAAGCAAACATGGCCTTTGATTGTCAAGAACTCTTACTATCAATTTTGGATCCCGAGACTACTACACACACTCTATGATGGATGTGGATGATGGTGGCGGATGTGGGATGTGATGGTGGTGGAGTGTGGGTGAAGTGTGAGAGAGGTGGTTTGCCAAGGGATGCCTTTGAAGTGAACCAAGCACCCCTATTTATAGCCTGCACAAAAGCCCGGACACGGCCCCGTGTCCATCCATCTTCACTTTCTTCATTAAATGCAGTTTGTCTTTATTAGTTGACCACGCCCCCGTGTCCGCCGGGCACGACCCCGTGCTCATTGAGCACGAGGCGTGTTCAGCCTTCTGATCTCTTGTTTTTTGCTTGGGAAGATGTTGTCGAGGGGTCGGGCATGCCACGTTTATTCCTTTTCTTGTAATTATGTTAGATTTTGCTGCATTTTTGCTTCTTTTGTTCATTTGCGCTCATTTAATCCTTAAAATACAAAAGGAAGATAAAAGCACACTTTTTCCAACATTAGTACTAAAAAGGGGTTAGTTTTATGCCTCATTTGATGTAATTTATATGTTGCATTTTGCTCACATCAAATACCCCCACACTTGAATCTTTGCTTGTCCTCAAGAAAAACTCTTTATAATGTGGCTTACACTCCCAAATGGAATTGGTAGAAGAGAAGTTTTGGGCTTGTCTTGAGTGTCGGGATTCCAAGATCTTTACTAGGTTTTATTTTTATTTTATTTACAATCCTATTCGTTATGATTTATTTAGTACGTTTCATAAGATAAATTACTTATTTGGGCATAACATGCCTCTTTAAAATTCCATTTATATACAAGTTCACATACCTCACGGAAGTTCACTCAACACTCGGCCGAAGATGTATTTTTGTGAAACACTCGAGACCGGCATAGAACTTATTTCTACCATATGCTTGCCAAGCAATCATTCCTCCTCCTTTTTAACTATATACCTTTGTAAATATCAAGAGGACTTTGGGGAAGGGTTAGGCTTGGGTTAAAGGTCGGTGGTTTTGGGTTAGTGGTTAGTAGAAAAGGGCTAAAAGCGTAAAAAGCGTCGGTCGTCGTAAAACTTTTTGTTTTTGTGACTTTTAGTCAAACAACGCACTTTCAAACGAAGTTTCTGTGAGAAACGTGTTTGTTTATTGCTAGACTTCATTTTTTTTATAAGGAATGTCACATGAAGACCGAACTTTTTACTAAAATAAAGGGTTTAAAAATAAAAAAAAGGGTTTTGGTAGGTAAAGGGTGTTTGTGTGGGTTAAGAAACGAAAAAGGGTTTAGGCTCAAAGGGGTTAAATAGGGGGATTTTTTTTGGGTAGGTGGTAAAAAAAAAAAAAGAATAATAAATGGTGTTGAAAGAAAAAAGGTAGTCCCAATGCCTACATCATTTACTTATTTGGGTTTAAGTTGGTAAGGACCGGGAATTTATCATCATGGCAAGTTCTAGATTCGTAAGAAACCAAGAGGCTACTTACACAAGAAATGAAAAATGAGCATTTAATCTAAAGATGTGTATTTGTATGCTCAATAAAGGCTCAAAACTCACTTTTTGTGGGAATGAGTTTTTAATGTGATCAAGTATATATAATCAAATTTTAACTAGATTTGTTATGCCGTTTCATAATTTTCTAATGTTAATTCTTTTTATCACGACGCTATCGGTTGTAAATTCGTAAAAATATAACCTTTTTAAAACTTGATATTCCCAAATTAAACCAAGACAAGTAAAAAAAATGAAAAGTTTTTGAAAAAATTTGGGGTGATTAGCGGTTCCAATAGAGTTTTGTGTAAGGCCTATTATTAGGATTTGCAAAAATTCAAGGTTTTAGCATCCCCCCCCCCACACTTAAATTACACATTGTCCTTAATGTTTCCCAAAAACAAGTTTTTAGGTTGATTGAATGTGTAAAAAGGGTGTTAAAAACAAATTTTTATGTTACTAGGCATCTGGACACGGGCCCGTGTCGGATGAGCACGGCCCCGTGGTCAGAGTTTCAGTTACGAGAACTTACAGAAGGTGGACACGGGGGCGTGTCTGGTTAACATGACCCCGTGTTGGGCACAATATCTGAAGATATTGAACAAACAGCAGGTCTGAGCGATGGGCACGAGGGCGTGCTGTCTGAGTCACGACCCCGTGTGGACAATCTGCAGAAATGTAAAACAGGTTTCGGCTTTCGGTTCTGCTTTCCCGGCTTAAGTAGCACTAATATTTAGTGCTTTAAGCCTTGTAGGTACCTGTATTACTAATAAACACCACACCAAACAATAACAAACATCCTAACTTACCAATGTTTCATCATCCAAAACACAACTAAAAAGAAAAGACAATGCAGGAAACTAACAGTGTTAGGAAAAGTAAATTGTTCAACAATGGCATGCAGGCCATGAAATTGTTTGTGAAAGATAAAGGGTTAACCTGTTAGACCTCCAACCATGTGATGCTACCTCCAACTCCTTTCTCTCAATCCATGTCCTCATCTTCATCATCATCATCATCCCCTCCTTGGCCCGCCATGTACTCCCAGATGTTGCCAATGTCATCTTGCATGTCGGAGATGTTTCTTTCTATGACTCTGACTCGGGCGTATGTGTTGCTGGCCATGTTGTAGGTGTTCTGGGTGCACATAAGGTTTTCCTGCAATAAATCATGTAAGCTTTGAAAGTTAGGAAAACCACCTCCTTGAGAGGAGGATTGGCCCGGATCACCCTGAGGCTGGTACTGGTAATGGGGATGAGGTTGGAGCTGTGGATTGTGGAGGACTAGAGCTTCCTGTGGATTCCATGCATGACCTTGAACCGTCTGAAATCTGACAGTCCCGTCATTCCCTTCGTAGATTAAGTTCATTAAGCGACATATGACACGGTCCACTCTTCCCGACCATGGGCCCTTTCGGAATGATCTCGGCATCCTTAACACAAAGTGTTTGAAAAGGTGGTAAATCCATCCTCCAAAGAAGATGGGAGTCGGGGGAGTAGCAAGCTAGTTCAAGTGCATGTTTCGGAGCAGCAGATACGGAACATCGAGGTTGATACGGTTGTGGATGTAGTGGAGGACTAGTAGATCGCGCAACCCTACAACACCACCGTTGTCATGCCTTTTGGAAAGAGAGTAGCTAAGTACCCTGTGGATGTAGCGGTACAGAGGGTCTCTTAACAGTGTGCTTGTTGGTGCATGCGTCTGTCGACTTCGTCTTGTATCGTGTCTTACATTGTAATAGATAGATTAGGGCACGCAAATCGAGAAAAGTATGTATGTAGGTAATTTTGCACGAAATTACATGTGTAATTCCATGCGAAATTACAATGTCTATATATATGTGTGTGTCTGATTCATTTGGTACGAAATTATCTAGAGGTTTTCCGACGGCGAAGCTCTGTCGAAGTGTCGTCTTGTTGTAAAACTGTTTCTGATCAATATAAACGACAGTTAAAAGTGATATCTTGCTGAATTCAACTCACCATGTCTGTTTCCGCCTTTCATTTTGAGTAGAACGCCTCTGATTGACTCATCTCGGGTCCATACATGATCCTACAAGTGGTATCAGAGCTCAGGAGGAGAAGTTCTAGCAAATTCAGCTTGATTTCATCTCATTCTCTTACTTCTACACCTTCTTTTCTCAATTGAACAAGTTTTGACGGTTAAAATGGTTTGAATTTCACACATCATACTCGAAATTGTGTTTTAACAAACCCTTGAAAGAATTGGACCTAAAATCGAGCTAAAACCTGATCAATTTAACAAAGTTTGGATCGAAATGATGACATCAGCATAATTTCGCATGAAATTACATCTTTTGATTAATTTCGCACGAAATTACATCTTTTGATTAATTTCGCACGAAATTACATCTTTTGATTAATTTAACACGAAATTGCTATTAATTTCGCACGAAATTACTGTGTTTGTGTAATTTCGCACGAAATCACTACAACTTTTGATATTTCGCACGAAATCAGTTTGTAATTTCGTACGAAATTACCTAATTTCGTACGAAATGACTTATTTCGTTACAAAGGGTCTAATTTCGTTTGAATTGCTGATTTTGTTTGAAGTTTGTTTGTGCAGGTTATATTGCTTGAAAATATCTATTTTTGTGAAAAAGTTTACCGAATCATGAGTGAAGAATTTTACAACACGTTTGCTACATCCCCGACTAGTCCAGCTTCCATTACTCAAAACATGAATGCTGAAAACGAAACTGGAACGTTACAAAAACCCCCGAAACTTATGGGAATTAAAGAATACCATGGATGGAAAAATCGTTTTGAGAATTGGGTTCAGGCAAACCATCTAAGAGCTTGGGAAAGCATTGAAACAGAATATTTTTGACCGCAGACTGCTTTGAATGTTGACAAAATCATCTCGGAATTTTCAGACAAAGAGAGAGATAGCTATAAAGGAGAGAAAATGATGATAAGTCTTTTACAACAAGCGGTTAAAGAGGATATATTTGTTTTGCTTCAGCATGATGGAAGTGCGTTTTCGATTTGGGAAGCACTTAAGAAAAAGTTTGAAGGAAGCACAGAAATGCTCAAGAGTAAAGCATCTTTGCTGAAAAAAGAGTTTGAGCTGTTTACCAGTATGCCAGGAGAGACTACAAAGAATCTTATTGAGAGATATTGTCATCTTGTGCGTACTATGTCTCAGTTGAAAATTACTAAAACTCCAGCAGAATGGGTTGAAAAATTAGCTGACGCATTACCACAGAAAGAATGGGGTACTTATCTCATGATCTTAAAGAATTCAGGAGAGTTTAGTAGATTGTCAATCGGACAATTTATTGAAAAACTTGAGGCACAGGATCTTGAACAGCAAAAGATTGCCAGAATGAACAGCTCAAGCAATCAACAAGACATCAAACTGTACTATAAAGGAAATGTTCAAACTGTTGAAGCAAGTCCAAAGATCCAAACTGCTTTTAGTGCAGGAAATTCATCTGGATCAGTTAGTCAAAGCTCAATCAACACTAGTGGATTTTCAAATGTTAATCCTCCAAGTATTCAAAGTGCAAATGTTGGTAATGTACATATGATTCAGTGCAATGTTGCATTACATCTTCAAAATGGTCAGAATTTTTCTGAAGAAGTTGTTAAAAGTCATATGGCATTATTGGTTACTGCTTTGGAATCTTATGAAGGATTGATTGCTGGAAAAATTGGTAATCCTATGTTAACCAAGGAAGATTATGACCAAATTGATGCAAAGGAATTGGAGCTTATGGATATAAAGTGGTGCTTAGCAAGTGTTCTGAGGAGAGCTGAGAAATTCAAAATGATTACAGGAAGAAATGATTTCTTGGATGCACATGTTTCTGCTTTGGGTTTTGATAAATCTAAAGTTACTTGTTTTCGATGCAGGGAGAAAGGTCATTTTAAAAGAGAATGCAAAAATCAAGAAGCAAATGGAGCAAAGAATCCGTTTGGTGGTCATGATTACTATCGGAAAGCTATATATCAACAAATCACTCATCAACCGTATCAACAAAAAGATTCACAAACTTCTCATGGGAAAATGATTAAAGATGCAAATAAGAAAGCTTATTATGGTATCATTGATCAAGATGATGAGAAAATGGCTCCAGGATTTAGCTGGGATCAGTTTGTGGATGAAAATGGAGAGTTTAAAGCGTTCATTGCTCAAATTGTTCAAAAACCAGAATTGTTGAAAGAATGGATAGCTGTGTTATCTGATGATGAGAAAAGTGAAGATGAAGAGTCTGTTTCTTCTGAAAACAGTTCAACAGATACTAGTGATGATGATGAAGAAGTTGAACAGATAAACATTGGAAAATCTCATTTATCTTCTGACAGTTTTGAATTTTATTTTGTAGAAAAATTGAAGAAACTTAAAGAGAGAAAAGCTGCAAAAGAAATGAAAGAAGTCAAAGTTGTTGAGAAGATAGTTGAAGTGGAAAAAGTTGTTGAAGTCGAGAAGATTGTGGAGATTGAAAAGATTGTTGAAGTCACAAAACCTTGTCTTACATGTTTGGAATCTTGCAAACAATGTGAAGATAAAGATGAAAAGTTTAGTGAGCTTGAAAAGTTGAAAGAGAAGTTGTTGTTTGATGTTAAGAATGTGAAAGAATCGTACGATGTATTGAACAAAACTGTGAATAGTTTCCAGAAGACAAACTCTGAAAGAGAAGATGCTTTGTCAATGATGAATGCAACAATGATGTCAAAACAAAAGGAGATCAATTACTATATTGAAGAGTGTGCTAAATTGAAGCAGGAGTTGGAAATTGAAAAAGTTGAAAATGAAAGAATCAGACGATTACTGAAAAGTTATTCAAGTTCTGATTACTTAATTGACAGAATTTATCCAACTGTTGCAGGTTTTGAAGCTTTTGAAGATAAGAAGACGAAGAAAAAGGATACTGGTAAGAAACAGAGCGTTAGTTATAACAAGTGTCCGCCTCCAATTTGGGAAGGGTATTCGTCTAGAAAACCGAATGAGGAACAAGTAAAAAAGGCAGTAAATATAAAGTTGGAGCCCGAGATAACCGATGTATTACCAGACAATATTGACATCACATTCACAGCGTCCGACATAGATCATGAGTCTGAGTTAATAAAAAGGATGGTCGATCAGGTGTTAGATAAGGATGAGGAGTCCGAGTTAATGTCTGAGTCCAGGAGTTCGAGTTCGTCTGTCAGGAGTTCAAAGTCGTCGGGAAAACGGGTGTATAGTAAAGAATTTTTGTTGTCAAAATCTAATTTGAATGACGAAACATTTGAAGTTGCATATACTTTGAATGATTCTGATAAATTATATTTTGATAAAAAATTTCCAATAAGAAGTGTTCAAATTGAAAAGATTAAAAAGGTTTTCAAATTAACATAAATTAATATTTCTGAAATAAAAGATTCAAATCTTTCTAAAAAACCTAAAAAGTACACTTCAAGAGTTCAACAAAGATTGAACAAGAAAAAAGGTTACAGTTCTGGTTCTGGTTTTCAAAAGAAGCCAAACCATAACGGTAATTTCAAAAGAAAAGGATTAGGATTTATTCCACCTGAAAATCATAAAAATGAGAAAATTTCTAAAACAAATACAAAATTTGTTTCAGAGACAAATTGTGAAGAAGAAGCAAAGAGCTCATTCTGGAAACAGTCAAACCAGGAGTTTCTTGCTGAAAAGATGAAGAATGGAGTTTTTCAAAGAAAGGAGACTAGAACTTGTTACAGATGCAATGAAGTTGGTCATATCGCATGGAACTGTCCTCAAGCAACAAAAACAAAACAGGGAGTCTCAGAAAAACTTAAAGAAATAGTTGTTGACAAAACTGAACCACCAACTGAAAAATTTAAAATTTTCAAAAACTCAATATATGAAGTTGGTGAATGTTCAAAGAAGTTCTACAGGAGAAGTGTGAATCTTGAAAATCAAAAATGGGTTGTTAAGAAATCGAATGTAAAATTTGGCGATGAATCTGATTCCACAAAGTCAGAGGAGCCACAGGTTGAGGTAAAAGAAGAAAACTCAGTTCCTCCAATGGATGATATCAATTTTCCACCATTGAGGGCTGAAAATTTTAAATCAAAAATTGGAAAAGTAGAGATTTCGAATCAATTTTATTCTGAAAAGAATGAATTTGATGTTGAGAAAGCTTTTAATGGAAATGTGAAAAATATTTTTGAGAAAATGGTCAATGGGAAGGCCAAAGGGGTTAAAGAATTTTACGAATCTAAGAAGGCAACTTACAGCCCAACTCCTAGTGAAGTTGAGAAGGTTACACCCAAAGTTGGTCAGGCTTGGGTGTCTGTGTTTTTTACTTGAAAAACCTGACTTGCCGGAGCTCCCAGGTTGGTAAGTGTGGAGCAGAAATTGGCATCTTTCTTGAGAAATTCACTTTTGTGATATTTCGTCTTTCAAAGTGGTAAATCAGGGACATTAAGTTGTACTTGATTTTCTACAAGTGATATTGTTGTTAAAATTCAAAATTGTTATATTTGTCAAATGGTTGAGAAAAACAATGTGATGAACCCTTAACCTACAAGTGGTAAAATCAGCAAAACTTATTTTCTGGAAAAATCATTTTGGTTAAAACAAACTTAAGTGTTTTGAAATCATAATGAGAAAATAGTTTGTTGTAAGGGGGAGTTCTGATTGTTTATGCCAAGTGGATGGCAAATTGAAGCAATTCGATATCGGTTGTCAATTTACTTGTACAGTTTGTTTTCAAATTTCTTTTAAATGATTTTGAATTTTAGGGGGAGTAAGAATTTTTCAGAAAATCCAAAAAACATTTGAAAATTTGAAAAAGGCACAAACATGATAAAATACAAAAATGAGTTTGTTGTGAAAAAGAGGAAATGATAGCACATCAGTAGACAGTTACAGTATGCTAAAGAAATGTAATGTTTAAATAGCGTTAAACGGTCTCACTGATGATATGCCGCCGATAGGTTTTTACACATTTAGTAAGCTTTTTCGGGATATAAACTAAAATTCAAACTTGCTTATTTTGTGGGGAACACTACTTGGATATATAGGTAACCCCTGAAATTTCGTTTGAAAGATCCCTCTTTTTGAGATACTAGGTCTTTATGCTCAGTGATATCTGGGGTATTATCCCGGGACTTCTGATTTTGCGGAAGCAATGGCCTAGTCCCCGGAGAATACTTTACGCTTGCTTGAAATAAAAGTCTGCCCTCAGTACAAAAAATGATGAAACATTGAAAAATGCTAATCATGTGCTGTTGTAAAAAAGATCCTCTAAAAGGGACCCACCAAAAGTCGAAGCCGTCATCCCTCTGCTGAACGGAAGTTCTGACCTGAGCTCTCACGGCTTTTCGCATTTAACCCCTTACAGATATCATCTGTGGTATACTCACCTGTAAGACTGAATATTGGGATCTGGATACGGGAGTATATTCAAGAGGTGGGACACATGAATGAGTTTAAGTCCTTAATACACGTAATTCATATCCTGAATCAGTTGAAATTTGTGTGAGAATTTAAGTGGATCAGTATATTGGCAATCTAAGTGAATTGTTTAATCCTTAATGTGTAACTAAGTTCAACGGTACTCGTGACTTGTCAAAAACTGATATGATCCTCTTACAAAAACTCGCAAAAATATTGTCTGTAAATATTTCTTTATTGTATTTCATTTTTTTTTTCAAAAATTCAAAAAGATTTTAGTGTGTTTTAGCATAAATTTTGAAAAATCCAAAAAGTTTTTCGACAACTGATGTCGAAGAGCTAATTTTCGAAATTCCAAGTGCTAAACATTATGAGCATGTGGTGAGGGGGAGTTTGTGTTTAAATGTTTAAATGTTTAAATGTAAAATGTTATGTTTGTGTCCACAAGTGGTTCATCAAATTTTGAAACTGTTATAATCATATCTACTTCAAAATTAATGTTATGTTGTTAAAAGAATTTTGTTAAATTTGAAAATTTATTTTTGGGTAGAGTATGTGCAGGTTAGCCAGGTTTCAGATACTGATTCTGAGTGATAGAGAGCCAGGTTCTGATACCTGAGGACTCTGTGATTTTAACAAGTCAGACTGCGATCCCAGCAAATCGAAAGGGGGAGTCTGAAGACATCCGAGGATAGATGAGATTATTCAAAGGGAGTATGTTGATGCTGAAGAGGAGGAGAAATAGATGTACACTGTCAGATATTTCAGAGAGCGATCAGACTGATAAAGACTGAAGCTGTTGAAGACTCGACACTTAAGACTCGTCAACATTCGAGGGGGAGTCTGTTGGTGCATGCGTCTGTCGACTTCGTCTTGTATCGAGTCTTACATTGTAATAGATAGATCAGGGCATGCAAATCGAGAAAAGTATGTATGTAGGTAATTTCGCACGAAATTACAAGTGTAATTCCATGCCAAATTACAATGTCTATATATATGTGTGTGTCTGATTCATTTGGTACGAAATTATCTAGAGGTTTTCCGACGGCGAAGCTCTGTCGAAGTGTCGTCTTGCTGTAAAACTGTTTCTGATCAATATAAACGACAGTTAAAAGTGATATCTTGCTGAATTCAACTCATCATGTCTGTTTCCGCCTTTCATTTTGAGTAGAACGCCTCTGATTGACTCATCTCGGGTCCATACACGATCCTACAGTGCTTTTTGTTCGACTCGGGTTGTAGTGTCCTTCCCCGATTTGAGCCCAGGCAGCTTGGCATTGATCTTCCGGAATTTCGCGGAGGCCCCTAGTGTTCTCTTTCTCACCAGCATCTTCTTCCGAATACAACCCAATGATTGCCCCGAATTGTGCAATGGAGATTGAGTACATGTCTCCTTCACAACGAAACTCCACCCCTTCATTATCAAACGGCTCTGCTCTTGATTTGAAAGTGAACGTGCTGTAAAATTCCATGCTATATTCATGCACGGAATGAAGCCGAGTGCACAAAGCTGCTCGTAGTGGGCCGGTGACAAGGTTGTTGAAACGGTCCAATTGGCCTACTGCTTCTAGAAGATCCAAGCAGACTTGTCTGGGGTTTTTCTCGGGCCTCGTTTTGAGAACCTCAAAGCGCGCTTGAGCAGCCAGCTCCCTCGCGTTGAACCTAGTGAATTTCTTGGCCATCTGAAAGAAAACACCAAACAATTAGCACGAAACAGTAAATTTTTTGAAGAAAACTGAAAACAATTAGCTGAACACGACCCTGTGTTCAGCAGACACGCCCCGTGTGGACTTTGGTTAACTGGACATGTTCCCGAGCTCGCTGAGCATGGCCCCGTGTCCAGGCGTCTGTTTCCCAAAAAATTCCATTTTTCGACCCGGTCCCGAAAACTTGAAAATTTTTGGTCCAGTATAGGTGGTTTTCCCCGAAAATGAAACCCCAAGTGCCGTTTTTCTCAAAACAAACCGTTTACCCCTTCAATTTTATCTTTTTCGGTTCAAAAATATGGGTTTGAGGTTTCTGTGAGAAATCGGGCAAATCTACAAACAATACAAGTTGATTTACTTCCTATAACATGAATCTATAATAATACTAACAGATCTAAGCAAAGATTTGGAGTTTGATTCCGTTCAAGTTGAAGAACATTTTTCACCAAATTTTGATGTTAAACTACATGCAAGTACTTAATCTAACTAATTAAAGGGATAGAATCATACATTCACGTTGTTAGAAGAAGGGGAAACGTAGAAATCTGCAGAAAATTTCACCGGAACCAGAGAGTTCTTGGGGAAACAGGGCGTGTTGAAGTGAAAGAATGAAAGAAAAAGGGGTTTTATCCCCGACAGTTGCGCGGACACGGGCCCGTGTCCGCTGGACACGGCCCCGTAGGCAGGCAAAATATTATTTTATTATTTTTTCTAAGTGCTCGTGTGAATGCCTTGTTTCCCGAAGCTTGGTTTTTAGAAATCATACCGATTTAGATGCTTTCCCATCATTCGTAACTCACAAGGTATGGTGTTGATGCCTGAACCTTTGTTTCATTCTTTGGCCGTTGTAGCGAGATCTCTTCCTCTTCATCCTCAATAAATCCTTGATAGAGCTTTAGCCGTGTGCCATTGACTTTGAATGGGATTCCATTCCGAGATATAACTTCAACTGCACCGTGTAGGAAGATATGGGTGATGGAAAAAGGTCCCGACCACCTAGACTTTAGTTTACCAGGAAATAATCATAGTCGTTAATTAAACAATAGAACTTGATCCCCTACCCGAAACTCATTAGGTTTAATGTTTTTATCATGCAAATTTTTCATTCTTTCCTTATAAATTTCAGAGTTAGAGTATGCACAATTTCTTAGTTTGTCTAATTCATTTAATTGACAAAATCGATTTTTACCGGCAATTTCTAAGTCTAAGTTTACGTTTTTAATTGCCCAGTAGGCCTTGTGTGCTATTTCTACCGGCAAATGACAACTTTTTCCATAGACAAGCTTATATGGTGTTGTACCTATTGTTGTTTTATAAGCAGTTTGAAAAGCCCATAAAGCATCGTCTAATTTATCGGCCCATTCTTTTTGATTTAATCCTATGGTTTTTTCAAGTATTCTTTTTAAACCTCGATTAGTCACTTCGGCTTGTCCGTTTGTTTGAGGGTGATATGCTGTTGAGACCCTGTGATAGACCCCATACCTTGTTAAGATTTTTTCAAGTTGATGATTACAAAAATGGGTACCCCTATCACTTATTAATGCTTTTGGAGTTCCGAAATGAGAGAATAAGCGTTTCAGAAATCTTACCACAACTCTTCCATCGTTTGTTGGAAGTGCCTCGGCCTCGGCCCACTTGGACAAGTAATCTACCGCGACAAGTATATATTTTTTTTCCTTTTGATGGTGGGAATGGTCCCATAAAGTCGAGTCCCCACACATCAAAAAATTCATAAACAAGAAAGCCATTTTGCGGCATTTTGTTTTTGGAAGAAATATTACCTGATCTTTGGCAAGCGTCACATGTCTTGACAAGACTTTGCGCGTCTTTATAAATGGTCGGCCAGTAAAATCCTGAATCGAATACCTTTTATGCGGTACTAGTGGCACCACGATGTCCTCCATATGGACCCTCATGACAATGGCGGAGTATTTTTCTTGCTTCACTACCATGTACGTATCGACGGATAAGTTGGTCGGCACACATTTTGAAAAGATAAGGATCTTCCCAAAAGTAATGCTTTACATCGGCAAAGTAGTTAGCATAGTCGGCGTACCATGGCTCTTCTCAGTATTCCACCATTTCTAGGGACTCCGTTGGGAACTTTTCATTGATTTGCTCGTCCCTAGTTGCTTCCAAAGCTGGGTCTTCTAAGCGGGAAAGAGGATCTGCCGCGGTTTTTTCCGCTCCTCTTTTGTCTTTTATTTCAATGTCAAATTCTTGGAGGAGTAGAATCCACCAAATCAAGCGTGGTTTAGCATCCTGTTTCCATTGGGCATGACCCCGTCTCCATCAATCTTCTCTTTCTTCATTAAATGCAGTTTGTCTTTATTAGTTGACCACACCCCCGTGTCCGCTGGGCACGGCCCCGTGGGCAGAAGCGTATCTGTACTATCAAGATTTGCTTGGATTCTGCAAATCTTAGCGTTGACCACGGCCCCGTGTCCGCTGGGCACGCCCCCGTGTTGGGAAATAGAAGCTTCTACACTTTGTCTTTTCTGCAGACACTTGGGCACGCCCCGTGCCCCGTGCTCATTGAGCACGGGGCGTGTTCAGCCTTCTGATCTCTTGTTTTTTTTTTGCTTAGGAAGATGCTGTCGAGGGGTCGGGCATGCCACGTTTATTTCTTTTCTTGTAATTATGTTAGATTTTGCTGCATTTTTGCTTCTTTTGTGCATTTGCGCTCATTTAATCCTGAAAATACAAAAGGAAGACAAAAGCACACTTTTTCCAACATTAGTACTAAAAAAGGGTTAGTTTTATGCCTCATTTTATGTAATTTATATGTTGCATTTTGCACACATCACAACCGTAAAAAGTGTTGTCCCAAACCAGGGACGCATGCTTTTAGAAAAAGTTGTGAACTCACCTTAGTTTGCTTGGTATTGAACTTGAAAGGTAATCAAGAATGTCAACATTGTCCTGATATGTTTACCCTTTCAATTAGCTCAATTTATAAATTCCTACACGTATCTAGCAATTAGCAGGCGCACACGTTGTCACAAATATTTCACCGTAAAGTTTTCAAGCATATGTTCGTAATGTACACTATGACATGTCATTCATCAGTTATATAACTATTAGGCACATGCGGACACTAAAAGTAGCAAATTTGACACATTATAAAAAGCATGCATAACTCAATCCACTGTAAATAGGTTGTTTTGGGATGTCCGTTTACCTTACTTACGAGATTTAAAAACTACGATCTTTTTATGTGGCGTGCCCCTCGGATGGGTTAGTCTTGTGTTAAATTTTTAGAGTCTAACTCTTTACTAAAAATTTATAAAAAATCATTTACTAAGCAGCAATCAAATTCGTCACTTTTTTACTACAGCTCCCAGAAAAATTCATTTAAAAATCATCGGTTATCCGATAGACGAAATTCTAGTTGGAACGGACACCTAAGACCATTTACAGTATAAATTTCATGGTCTAACTCTAAGGATAAAGGGTGTGGGGGTCTTGGTTGGGACATAATTCGCCACGTAGGAACATGAATGGAAGGCTATACCACCCCCTTGCATGATCCACCATGGTTTACATGGATTAAACCATGGCAACCATGGTACACCTTTCCTTTTTTCAAGAAATCATTTCCTTTACTCTAAGGATAAAGGGTGTGGGGGTCTTGGTTGGGACATAATTCGCCACGTAGGAACATGAATGGAAGGCTATACCACCCCCTTGCATGATCCACCATGGTTTACATGGATTAAACCATGGCAACCATGGTACACCTTTCCTTTTTTCAAGAAATCATTTCCTTTTTCCTTTGACAAAGATAAATTAAAATAAATAAGGGGATAATGGTTTGGGTCATGACCACACCTTTAGGGTATTGGTTTTGGATGGTGGATTAGAGGTGGGTGACATGGCACTGAAGTGAAGAGTCATGACCACACCCTATAGCCTAAGTATTCATCAAGTTATTACTTAAAACATAACACATAAAATCTGCAGGAAAACGCAACTTTAATTGCTGAAACGAAATAATTTATTTAAAATAGCAAACGACCTCTAAAAATTATTCGGCGCCATTAGAAGCATATTTTGAAATGCCACGTTTTAGACTCCAGAAAATCCAGTTTTCGTTAAATTATGACCCGGTTACAGCCAATTAAAGTCGGCTGTAACTATTGGACAGATTCTGTTTTCGTTGCCCGATCTCCCCAACCGAATAACTAACGCACCCAATGACCCATAATGATTATTTACAGCAGATTATCATCCTATACGACACATATACCCTTAAATCCGTAAGATTTCACCAAAAAAACCCTCGTTACTTACATAAACCTACGAATATCTAAATGGTACAAACGACGGCATGCGGGATTCTCATGCATCCTACTGCTCAAGTTAACATATAATCAACATAATAATCAATGGTACAACTAAACACAACCATGAATCATGATAGGGATAAAAAAACGCAGCCAAGTAATCAACGAAACTAACAGCCAAGACAACACAAAATACTAACCATAAGAAGAGAGCGATGCGAGAGTGTAAGATCTGACTTAAATAAACTAGTTTATTGATACAGAAACTTGCATCTAAAACTGAATTTAGGGGTTTACAAAAACTTTCATGATTTTAAGACCATACATGATCATAATATTCAAGTTATAACCCTACTAATCAAATATTCATGACACAACTACAAGAGTTTACATATTCTTAAAACAAAATAGATCAAGTGCGGAAGCTTCGTTTTGTGTGTTCGGTTCAGAGACATCTGCTTGATCATCATTCACGTACTTGCATTTCCTAGAAACTGAAAATTTTGATAAACATTAGTATAAGAGTCCTTGGAAATTAACATAATCGAAACTATGTTAAAAAAAACCAATTCGAGTAACTAAGAAATACAAAATTCAGCATTCATGATTGGGCGCTACCGTAACTTACGGTAGCCACCGTAAGTTACGGTGGCAATTGGGTAACAGTGGTCTGCCGTAAGGCAGTAGGAAGCCACCGTATCACTTTACTTGCTACCGTAAGTTACAGTAGATACTGTAACTTACGGTAGCTGCTGCACATTCTTTCTTGTTTTGCAGTTTTGCTGATTCTTTTCCTACGTAACCGTAATTTAATTACAAACACGTTTATCAACATGTCTAAGGCTAATTACACATATCTAGATTTTTCCAACTATGGCGTTTCGCTTTCCTCTCGAGGGATTGCTTACGCAGTAACCTTCGTGCTTGTTTCCAAGGTTTCAAACTTGCTTTTTAATACTACTTGACATGCTTAAGTTTCCGAATTTTAATTCCAGTGTTAAGGGCTAAATTTCACAACTAGTTTAGCGTGTCTGCTACACGGCTTACGCTTTGTTTATAACCATTCATCAAGTGATGCTAACTAACTTCAAAGTTTACTGCTCAACTTGTTTTGACCCGTTTGGATGCCGAAATGAAGACCACCATTCAAGACATTCAAAAATCCATTTCTATTACATGTTTGACCCGTTTTAATCGTCTAAAGCATTTCGTCACTTCCGTGACTTAACGGGTTTTCTTGTTTAGCTATTTTTCAACACAACGAACTAAAATAATTAAATAACATGACATAACGAAACCATAGGTCGCGTACCTTCAATGTGTACCCTTCAAGCGCGTATCTCCTCCTCCGGCTTGTCCGCTCGACGATCCGGATTCTTTGCCTAAGAAGTTCAATTCAACTTCAATTTAGAACCCTTTTTGTAATTAAAACACATAATTTGCCATAGTAGTCAATTATGCGTTTTCATCCGTTTTTTAACACATAAATCCCACTTAGGCATTTCAACAAACACCTAGCGGGTCAGATTTTCACATAATCAATACCAAATTCATGACTTGTTATCTTATCTAAATCAATTTTAATTAGACAATTATACATATATTTCAACATCAATATTTCAGAAATTATCTCATAAATTCAGATTACACTAGAACAAGAATCTTAACCCTAGTGTTTATCAAGTTCTGCTAACTTATTAATCACCCACTATGGTGATTATGAACCTTACAAGCATCATGCAATATTTTGACAAGAAATCATCTAGGGTTTGTCCCTAAACCTCATAACACTTTCAAGATTCCTCCATGCATGACATATTAAAGCTCAATTTCAGTTTCTCACAATTAACCTAGAATTTGTGGTGAATCAAAACATCACAATTTTACATACCTTATGATCCTTTCAACTAGGTGATCATGAATTTGTGCTCGAAAATTGATTTAGACTTGATTTAGGCTTCTGATTTTGAGCTTTTGTGAGGATTTGGGTTTGAAAAGAAAACCCTGGTCGCCCCCCTCTTGTTCTGTTCAACCAGACACTCACGTATGTGGGTGTTTGGTATGTTTATTTCTTAATTCAACATTCCACTTTCAATCTTTGCAAGTTTGGTCCCTTAGCTTTGTTTAATTTATAATCTAATTGTTTTAACCTTATTAAATGCCACTACAAGGCTCGTAGCTGACTGGGTTATAATTTCCTAGTTAGCTGGTTCATGTTTAATTAGCGCTTTAAAAATTCTGATTTAGAGTTTTATAAATTCCGGGTTGTTACAGAGAGAGAGAGAGAGAGAGAGAGCTAGCACGAGGGAGAGAGTCGCGATAGAGGGTGTGCGACGTGAGGGGGGGGGGGGTTGGTGCTGCTGTAAATCACCAAGAGGGAGGAGAGTAGTGTTTTGTTTTGTTTTGTTTTGAAGTTGTGTTATAAGGAGATCATGCAAGTATACATAATATAAGTTAATAAGGATTTGGGGGTGGTTTGTGTGTGGGCGAAAGGATCCAAGAGAGTGGGTGGACTGGTGGTGGTGATGAATTGGGCTGCAAGTTCGAATTATATGATGAGGCTGGGGTGGTAGCATATGTTGTTATAATACACACATATATTGTTTTTTTTTTTTGAGAAAGCAGCTAGCATGAATCACAGAATCTAAATCTTTAATATCTTCAAGCTCCCCCTTGAATGTAGATCCAGGAACTATATCTGACTTTAAGTCTTCAGACTCCCCTTATCAGTAGGCTGGGATTTAGCTTAGCTGCTTTCTCAAATTAAACCTATTACCTGCACAATCTCTACCTAAATATAAGATATATGACAATAATAGTTTCAATCCAAACTTACCATTCAAACACATTCGATGGTCTTATCAGTGTTTAGAAATCCATTTAAGTATTCAGGTCCAAATTAATGACCCTGGTTACTCAATTAATCTACCAAGTCCAACTTAATGACGTTGGTTGATCTGAGACAATTCACAGTGATATTGTTCAACATTTTTCTGAAAAAATTTACAAGTTTCAAGTTAATGAACTTGTTATGACTTTCCAATTTCTCAATTTTAACATGATATGCTCCAAACTCATCATCCAGCTTAGAATCTTTCTGCATCTGCTCCAACCTTCTGAATCTGAAGATCAACTCTTCAGTTTGGTTTGTCGGAAAATAAAGCAGAAATGTAAAATCTTTTTGAATTTTTAATAAAGTTCTAAACTAGAAAATGAATTACAGAAATAAAATGCAGAATGTAAACTATTTACAAACATAATTTTGGTGAGCGTGTTAAGGAATCATATCAGCTATCTGACAAGTCACAAGTACCGTTAAGCTTTAATTACATACTCAGAATTAAACAATTCACTTAGATTGTCAATATACTGATCCACTTAAATTTTCACATACATTTCAATCTGTCCAGGATACGGATTAAGCGTTTTAGAGACTTAAACTCATTCATGTGTCCCACCTCTTGAATATACTCCCGTATCCAAATCCAAATATTCAGTCTTGCAGGTGAGTATACCACATATGATATCTGTAAGGGGTTAAATTGCGAAACCGTGAGAGCTCAGGTCAGAACTTCCATTCAGCAGAGAGATGACGGTTCGACTTTAGTGGGTCCCTTTTAGAGGATCTTTTTTACAACAACACATGATTAGCATTTTTCAATGTTTCATCATTTTTTATGCTGAGGGCGGCACTATATTTAAAGCAATGCAGAAAGTATTATTCGGGGACTAGGCCATTGCTTCCGCATTATCAGAAGTCCCGGAATAATACCCCAGATATCACTGAGTATAAAGACCTAGTATCTTAGAAAGAGGGATCTTTCAAACAAGATTTCAGGGGTTACCTATATATCCAAGTAGTGTTCCCCACGAAATAAGTAAGTAAAGATTTAGGTTTATATCCCGAACAAACCTACTAAATGTGTAAAAACCTATCGGCACATCATCAGCGAGACTGTTTAACACATTTAAACTTTCCATTTCTTTAGCATACCGTAACTGTCAAGCCGATGTACTATCATTTTCCCTTTTTACACAAGCTCTTTTCTGGTTTTCTATTGTTTTTGGATTTTGAAATATCTCATGTTTTTGTATTTTTGAAATTTTTTACTGTTTTTGAATTTTCTGAAAATATTACCCTATACTCTCCCCCTAAATACCAAAACTAGTAAAAAATCGACAAACCATTGCAGATTGTTTCTCAACATCATCATCTACAATGTTATCCTCATCAACGCCAATAATCTCTTCCAACACCGATAAAAGCTTCATATTGTTCAATTTTAACAAGTATTGAAAACGAGTTTTATCAAACGCTTTGGTATGTAAATCAGCTTTTTGTTCGTCAGTGTGGATTTTCTCAATTCGTATCAACTTCTTCTTGAAACAATCTCGGATGAAGTGATGACGAATTTCTATGTGTTTAGTTTTAGCGTGATGAACAGGATTTTTAGTAATGTTTATCGCTGCCTCATTATCAACAAAGATAGGGGTATTAAGAAATTGCAAACCGTAGTCGCGCATCTGTTGCTGGATCCACAAGATCTGAGAGCAGCAGCTGCTAGCAGAAACATACTCCGCTTCACATGTGGATAAAGCCACAGAGGTCTGCTTTTTTGCATTGCCAGGTGACCAATCGTGATCCAAAGAACTGGCACCCCGCTGTTGTTGATTTAGCGTTAACTTTGCAGCATCCGAAATCGGAATCGGAATACCCTTCGAGCGTGAATTCGCCTTCTCTTGGATACCACAACCCCAGTGATGGAGTTCCTTTCAGGTAGCGTAATATCCTTTTCATAATCACCATATGTGAAGCAGGTTGGGTACATGATATCGGGTCTTGAAGCTGTCAAATACATCAGCGATCCGATCATGGAACGATACATCGTTTCATCTACCTTCTCTCTGGTGAGATCAGGGTTTATCCCATGATTCGTCGCTAACGGGGTGGAAGCTGGAGTAGAACCTGACATCCCGAATTTCTCCAAGATATCATGAACGTACTTCGTTTGATGTATGAATATTCCCTTAGGCAATTGATCAACCTGTAATCCCAAGAAGAATTTCATCTCACCCATCGATGACATTTCGAATTTCTGCTTCATAACTTGCACAAAATCTTTGCACATATTTTCATTTGTAGACCCAAATATGATGTCGTCCACATATATCTGAACAATCAGAAGATGTCCGTCGACCTCTTTGGTGAAGAGAGTGGCATCCACTTTTCCATGAATGAAGCTGTTGGCTAGCAGGTGTTGAGACAATGTCTCGTACCAAGCTCTCGGGGCCTGGTGTAAACCATACAGCGCTTTGTCTAGCAAGTAGACCTTGTCTTTGTGGATTGGATCGGTGAAGCCCGGTGGCTGTCCGACATATACCTCCTCTTTTACCTTCCCATAGAGAAACGCCGATTTAACATCTAGCTGATAAACTTTGAAGTTTTTCCAAGATGCAAATGCTAGGAAGATTCTGATTGCTTCTAGTCTAGCAACAGGAGCATACACTTCAGTGAAATCTATACCCTCCTGCTGACTGAAGCCCTGGACAACGAGTTGAGCTTTGTTACGAATAATAACTCCTCTATCGTCTTTCTTGCACTTGAACACCCACTTGGTGTTGATCTTCCTTTGACCATCAGGCAAGTCTACTAACTTCCACACACCTAACTTCTCAAACTGACTCAATTCTTCTTGCATGGCATTGACCCAAGAATCTTTAGTTAGCGCCTCTTTGTATGTTCGCGGTTCGATTTGCGAAATAAAATGTAACAACCCTCATTAAAAGTCCTATTTATATTATTATTTTATTCAATAGGAAACCCTAAGTAAGAAACCCAAGTGATTCTACGCAAACCCTAAAAATTTCAGAACAATCAGAATCAGGATCAGGGCCCCTAAAACTCAGGGGGGGGGGGGCATTCCCTACTTGATGATTATCCTAAATAACTCGTTGTCTAAATTTAATTTCGAGAAATTGTTGACTCAACGGGCCTAGTCCCAACCGTGGCTACCCTATAGCCTATTTTCACACCATACGCATCGTAGGGGTTTAAAGCCTACGATGCGCAGGCGTGTTAAAATCCCTTACGCATCGTAGGGGTTATAGTTCTACGATGCGTAGGGCTGACCAAAATTCGGGTATAAATAGAGGACATTGGCACTTGAAATTGGACGCTGGAACGACGATAAAATTCGACTCTGGCACGGAGTTATCGTCTGATTACTACCAAAAACACTAATTAGTATAGCGGGGTGCTGCTGCAAACAGGGTATTAACTCGATCGCTGCTAGGATTCAATGTCCGATCGATTAAACTATCCAATGGATGTTTAAGTGCCGCTCAAATTGAGTTTATACTTTGTTATTCATCGTGATTTCGACTTGAATGTTTGAGTGCTGTTCGAAATCGGACTATACTCTGTCATTCGTTGTGAATCCGCTGAATTGTTAAGTATTGCACTTTGTCATTCGTTGTGAGGGTTTTATCTCGTGAGTTATCGTAAATGCTGTATTAGTTATGTACCTAGTTTGTATGCACTAGGTTACCAGGCTAAGAAATAGGCGAAGTTCTGCTCAAATTAAATCTGCAATATATATCAAGGATTATCTGTAGACTAAGCTTTGCCCGTAGAAATCTGCAATGTGAGTTTATTTCTCTTTTCTCACAGTTTGTGAGTCCACTCTATTTTTTCACAGTTTTATCACCTTTTTGTGATACAATTATATTTACAAAGGTTTTTCCAGAATCCTAAATATTTACCAGTTATACTTACAGTGATTAAGTTTTTATATTAACTGCTGGTATGAAATGTTTTATACATTATTTGATTCTCATTATTAATTGCCAGAAAGTTAGTCAATATTAGCATGATTACAATAACAGTGGGAATTATGCATTTTACTAAGATTATATTTTAGTCTTAGTCACGTTAAAATATTAAATAATGATATTACAATTATTTAATTAACATATTATATTTGATAAGTTATAGTAATTTGACATAAATTGATATATGTCATTTTCTGGATTAAATGGTTTTATGCCATAATTAATATAATTGACAAAGAAATGTCACGGGACACAATTAAGTCCGGAGTCACTAGTTGAGAGAATGATCAATAGTGACATGTCCAAAGACACTAGTTGAGGGAATGATCAACAATGTTATGAATAGAAATTACTAGTTGAAAGAATGATCAACAGTAATATAATTTGAGTCACTAGTTGAAAGAATGATCAACAGTGACATGACCGAAAGCACTAGTTGAGAGAATGATCAACAGTGTTATAGAATCATTAGTTGAAAGAATGATCAACAATGATATGACCAGAATAATTAGTTGAAAGAAATGATAAAAAATGATATGACCAGAATAATTAGTTGAAAGAATGATAAACAATGATATGCTTATAGTCACAGGAATCGCCTAGTGACAGATAAATTGAATAATAGTAAAATATAATTACTTGATAAATTCACTATTGGACAAAAGTGAGCCAATGAGTAATATGATTACTGTCATATTGGAACTACCGCTATGTGACAAATACTGATTGAGTTCGATAAATATAAATAGATATAAAAATCTTAATACTGTAAGGTATAACAATAGATTTTATAAAAATGGAATGAATTCACTCAGTATTTTCGCTGACAAAATTTTTTTTAAACATTTTTCAGGTAATTACCATAGATTGGAATAAGAGCTGGATACGGCACTGAAAGGCTTCAAGAAGTGGCTTATTTTATTAAATCAAATTAAGAAATATTGTTTTATGTAAACAAATTTATCTTATTAAAGCTACCTTTATAAAACATGGGTTTATCCCATCTATTTAATAAATAAAATCCGGTGTTTCTAAACTCTGATATTTTTCCTAACTCACGGTCCTGATAAAATTTCCGCTGCAACATTTTTAAATATATCACGGGTACCGCTGGACTGTTCACGGCTTCCGATTCCGTCCAGGGTGGGTCGGGGGTTGTGACATAAAACAACTTAGTGAAAACTCAGTTTGTAAAGGAGCAACTGTTGAATAAAAACAGGTAAGGCCTTGGTCAATTTGTCGTCTTGTGCGGACGCCTGACTGCAATTCTCCAATAATCAACTCCTCTGGATTGTATGAAAGAGTTCTCGGCATCACCTCGCCTGGAACATCTACCTCGCCTTCCAGATTAGTAACATTCTGATTTGCACCTTGTTCACTGACTGGATCTGTTTGACTGGAAATCTGGATTTGCTCCCCCTCAGAATCTGAATCACCATGATCAAAAACCGGTCTATCATCAGATTCTAGATTATCATTGTCTTCGATCTGATTATCAGGAGCAACTTCATTTTGTTGAATATCATCATGTTCTCCAGCATTGCTCGGACCTGCTTCATTATCATTTGAAGTTTGTTGAGGTCGACTTGAATACTCAGCTGGGAACCTTTCCTGCGATTCTTCATATTCTCTCAAAATATCCAACTCGTCAAAGAAATCTTCTTCTTCTTCTTCCTTTTCTTCTTCCATGTCAAACGAATCCCACAAAGTCTCATAATGAAAACGCCATGAATCGCCTGGATTCTACGGTGGCATTGTATTACCTTGACACTCAACATTGTGTGCTTCAATAATCCGCTTTAAGCTTGGAACAAAAACTCGTTTCAATGGAGTTGAGTAACCCACAAAAATTCCTTCGATGCTCTTTGGACCAAATTTACCAAAAGGCTCTAGAACTGTACAGGGAGACCCAAACGGTTCTAAATACTTCAGGTTCGGCTTGCGGTTATTGATCAGCTCGAAACATGTCTTATTGAATTTCTTGACAGTGAGAACCCGATTGAGTGTATAGCATGCGGCTGACACTGCTTCTGCCCAAAAATTGACTGGTAACTTTGAATCAGCAAGCATCGTCCTGGCCGTTTCGATTAGCGTCCTGTTCTTTCTTTCAGCTACTCCATTCTGTTGCGGAGTGTAAGGAGCACTAAATTCATGCAATATACCTCTTTCATCACAATACTCTTCCATCTTGTTGTTCTTGAACTCAGTACCATTATCACTTCGGATTCTTTTGATACGCCTTTGGTACAAATTTTCAATTTTTCTGAACAACGCCATCAAACTATCAAACGTCTCATCTTTCGACTTCAGAAATGAAACCCATGAAAATCTTGAGTAATAATCTGTTACCACTAGACAATAGAGATTCCCTGTAATACTTTTGACGTTTACTGGACCAAACAAATCCATATGGAGTCTCTCTAACGGTCTTGAGACTGAGTTGACTTTCTTTTTAGGATGTGATTTCTTCTTTTGCTTGCCTTTGATGCAGCTTATGCACTCTCCTTCAAGATGAAATCCTTTCACATGAACACACAAGAACTAAATCATTATGCACCAGGTGATTCATTTTCCTCAAGTGAATATGGCCCATCTTTCGATGCCATAACTTTGACTCTTTTTCTGTTGCTCTTGACACAAAACAGTGTGCTTGACCCGTGGTTGTAGTAGCTACGCTCATGTCTAACACGTACAGATCATTCACTCTAGGTGCCCTCATGATAATCCATTCTTCGAGAACAACAAATCCTGGTTTGAAGATCAAACATTCTTTGTCTGTAAAGTGCGTTGTATACATGCGATCACAGATCTGAGATATGCTCAGAAGATTGTTTTCAAGCTCGGCGATGTAATTAACTCTTTCAAACGTTACAATACCATTGGATAAGGTTCCTTCACCAACAATTCTACCACCTTGATTGCCTGCAAAACCTACATAACCTCCATTGAAATTTCTAACATCATACAGCAGGGCTGTTTTCCCCGTCATGTGCCGAGAAGCTCCACTATACAAAATCCAACGTGAAACAGATCTTGGAAGCTCCTGCACATATCACAAATCATTTAGTGAGATTTTGATGCCACCCAAGCCTCTTTTGACTCGGGTAACTTGACATTAAAGTGAGTTGTTTGCAGTGTAAAGTGGCGGAAAATTCTTGTCATTCATCTTTAAGTTTTCCTCAGATCCAATCTCAACCTCTTTGTATAAAAAGAAATCATTTTGAAGAGGTTGAACATATGATTGATCTTTCTTTAATACACTTTTCTTTTCAGAAACCATAGACTCTTGTTTATCAATTTTCTCATAGTAATCCACAGGAACATTCATCTTTACCGGATCGGGAAAAAACGATTGTTTTTCTTTCTCAGAAACCTTTGGTTTTGGAACACTTGATTTCTTTTCAACCACTTTTGGCTTCCATGTTTGTTGAGACGATGCAACCCGTTTGTAAAATTTGTCATTTTTAGTTACCATATTATTAACAGGTTCAGTTTTGATCTTGGTGTTGTCATTTTTCAAAACCTTTTTCTCAACAACCAATGGAGATTTTCCCTTCACATCATCTTTCTTCCTTGGATTCATCACAACTTCAGTCTTAGGCTTCAAGTTGGTACACTTTCGTGCAATATGTCCAACTTGATTGCATTTGAAGCATGTTCGGGTGTCAACTACCCGACTTGTACCTTCAGACTGAGGCTGTGAGGCCTTCTTCTCAAAGAACTCTTTGTTTGATTTTGAAAAAAAATCAGATTCTTCATCAGAAAGTGAACTCGAACCGTTCACAAACACCTTTTTCTCAGCAAACTTCTTGTTTTGAACATTCTTTTTCTGATAATTCTTACCACCCTGATAACCACCCGACCATCTGTTTCGATTGTTGTTATAAAAATGCGGTGGAACAACAGGTTTCTTGTAGTAAGCTTTATCTTTTTCAAAATTCATATGCCTCTTCGTCTGATTCAAACCTTCTACTTCAGACAAATCAATTTCAACCAGTTTAAAAACATTTGTCAATTTAGCAACATTAACATTCTCCAGAGGAAACTCAGAATCCGAATACAACTTATCCAATCCCGACATCTTGTACATGACAAGAGTAGGTTCTTCATTTAAGTTGTTTTTGGATTTTGGTTTCGGAATATAATTGTTCAGAAAACACTCTTCATCCTCAACTGAATCACTATCAGACTTCAAAACACTTTCAGCCATACCTTTCACAATATTAGTTTGAACACTATCATCAGATGAAGAAAATGTAACATCAATTGACTCTGGAAGTTTTATTTCATTCGTTTCATCTTCATCATTAACCAACCCAGACTTTTTCTTTGAGAAATTGTTTAACACTGGCGGTGGAACCTGATGAAACCCAACCCCAGTTCCATCCGAGTAAACATCTTCGCCTGCTTTGTTTTTCCCGATGGGTTTGGGAACAATATGTTGCAAAACAAAGCTTGCGGAGTTGTAACTGGTTAATTTCAGATTGATGAGCTCATTCTCAATCTTAGCTTCTTCAAACTGAAGCTTCAATTTAGCAATCTCATCCAGTTGTTGGTTGATTTGCTCTTCTTTGTATCTAAGAACTACAGTTAAATGTTCATTTTCTTTATTGGTTTTACCATTTCTTTCATCAGAATCTTTTACCGTTCGTTTTAGTTTGTCAAAATTTTCTGAAATTTGACGATTTTCAAGAATCAATTTTTCATTTTCTTTCTTAATTCTTTCTACTTCAATTTTATCATTTTCAATTTTCTCAGTTAAATTTTTAGCTCGATCATTTGAAGATTTTAGCATTTTATCACGATCTAGAATCTGATCTTCAACCTTTCTGACTCTTGTTGTCAGTTCTTCAACCTTTGTATCACTAAGGTAAGTGAGTGTACTAAAAAACTTGCAGTTTTTCATGCAACTTTTGCAGTCACTATCACCTTTGACCTTCTTACCTGTCTCACTTGTTGAAATGTTTGGACTGACCTTGCTTTTAGACTCAGTTTCAGACTTAGAGTCTACCTCAAGTTCCTTTGCAGCAAGCACTTTGTCAGCCATCTTTCCCAAGTTTTCAGCGGTGAATTCTTGTGAAGTATCGATAATCCCATCATCAATCTTCTTAGACTGCGACTCTTTCTCTTTTTCTTTTTCTTTCTCTTCTCCACCTCCCCACCATTCTCTCTGTAAAGCTTCTTCTTCTTCAGCAAATTCCTCAATGAAAGCTTCTATACTAAGAGTTTTCGTATTAATAGCAATGTTTCCTTGAGAATCAAGATAACATTCTCTATCAGCATCCCATCTCTTTGCTCTCTTAGCTTCACTGAACACCTTAGATAATCTCATCATCTTGAATTCTGCTTTCTGCTTTGGTATTTTTGTTCTTCATTTCTGGTGTCTTTGAAAGGAATAATCTTTTCTGCTACGCAAGCATAGCCCACTGCATCTTCATCTGGTAGCAGTTCACTCCAATAAAAACCTTCGTCATCATGAATAACAGCAAGAGCTCTTGATTTTTCTTTGGGGGCATCCTCAAGCTGCTTCATTCTGGGCGGTTCTGATTTATTCTCATGATAAATCGCTCTTTTGTAGTAATCCTCGCGGAATGGATTTGCAGTATCATCAGCAGGAGCATTATAACATTCACGTTTGAAATGTCCTTTCTGTTTACACCTGAAGCACGTGACTCTTGATTTGTCAAAGCCAAGTTTTGTAGACGGTCCAACAATAGAATGTCTTCCAGTAATCTCCATGAACCGTTGCGCTCTCCGGACTGCACTGGCCATACACCACCTGATATCGATCAGTTCCATCTCTTCAGGATCTATTTGATCATAGTCCTCCTTCGTCAGGTTGGTGTTTCCAATCTTGCCCGCCACGAGGCTCTCGTACGATTCTAACACTGATGCTAAGAACACCATCTGTTGTTTTGCTGACTCTTCACTGAAAATTTGAGCGTTCTTCAGATCCACAGCAATGTTATATTGGAACAGATTCTTTGATGCAGATTGGCTTGGAGTTGTTGAAGAAGATCCACTATGAAAACCACTGTGAGGAGTTTCTTGATTCACATTATTTGAACTCTCTGCAGAAAATGCTGTTCTTGGAGAACCAGTCTTTGGTAGATTCCCTCTGTAGTACAACTCCACATTTTGCTGATAAGATGAATTGTTGACTTTGCTAGATTTCTTGATCTCCAACTCGTGACTCTCCAGTCTTTCGATAAGCAGATCCACTGTCAACTCTTCAGACTTGATTGTATTCTTCAGCATTAATGCAAAGTACTGCCAATCTTGTTCATTCGGCAGCGAGTCGAACAGTTTGTCAACTAACTCTTCTTGAGTATATACAATTTTGTGTCTTGCCAGCTCCAATTTCAGATGCCCGAATCTCGCAATCATCTTGGAAACAGACTCGTTCTTTAAACAACCAAATAAATCAAACTCTTTTCTTAACAGTTTCTTTTTGTTTTTGACTATTTCAGCACTACCTACACATTTTACCCTCAGTTTCTCCCAAAGATCTTTTGAATTTTCATATTCAATCAAAGAAATTATATCATCACGCGATGCACTTTTGTTCAGCAACATATCTTTCAATATCATCAGTATCTGTCAAACTTTCACCAAACCGTTGTCCTCTAACATAACCAATCTTTAAACTCTTCCAGCTTGGATATGCAAAAGCTTGAAGCCACTCGTCAAACCTTGTAGCCCACCTATTGTAATCTTCAATCGCCAACAGTTTTGGAGGTTTATTGTATGTTCCATAGGCACTCTCTACACTCAAAGCATCATTGAGAGTTTTCTTTGCACTTGATGTCGGTGTATTTTCATTCGTGTTACTTGACGTAGCATCTCCAGAACCACTGGTATAAGCAAACACATCACAAAACGGATTCATGAACAAATCATCCATCTTTCAAGTACCTGAAATGATCAACAAACACTTAGAAAATTTTTGATTTTGTAAAAGACAGATTCAAACGGAATCAGCTGAAGCGAAATATCGCTTCAAACGGAATTACTACTTTCAAACGAAATCTCTACTTTCGTTTGAGACAACACCTCATTCAAATGGAATTACTGATCTTGTATGAACTTTCAAACGGAATTACAACAAGGTGCACTCTCAAGCGAAATCAACCAGACATTTCAAGCGAGATACCCGTTTCAAACGGAATTAACCATACTCTTCAAACAAAATCAGTTATAATGTGCATTTTCAAACGAAATTACCAGGATATTTCAAACGAAATTATCTATGACGTCAACATTTTTCAATCAGTTTCAAACGAAATTATGTATTAGATCAAGTTTTAAGCTGATTTTAGGTCCAAATCTTTCAAGGATTAGTTAAAACAATGTTTCGCTTGATATATGTCAAAATAAGGCCATTTCAACCGTTCAATTTTGTTCAAATCCGAAAAGAAGGTGTATAAGTGAAAGAATCCAGTGAAAACAAGCTGATTTGGTATGAACTCCTTGTCCTGAGCTCTGATACCACTTGTTGGATCGTCGTGTGACCCTAACGAGTCAATCTGAGTAGTTCATCATCAAATACAAAGGAGGAATCAATGTAAAAGATGTCAACACAGCTTGTTCCTTTCTAATTATCTTCTTATTGATCAATCCTGAGCTTTTACACAATCAAATGACAAACGGACAGCACCTTGGCTCAGAGACAATGACCTAATTCCGTATGAAATGAACATGCACAACCCCTATTTATAGTTGATGTAATCTCGTTTGAACTAGACCTTGTCACCTTCAAACGAAATTACCCACTTTAATATATACAAACCCTAATTTGATCCCTGTTGTGCACTCGTTTATCCTATCTAGACATAAGACTCGATAAAGACGAAGTTAACAGACACTAGATACACCAACATATATCTTTCACATACGTTCACAACCAATAATCTTTAACACACATTTAAAACACATTACATTCTATGGTACATACACATAATATCAAACATATCTATGCGATAAACACACATAGTACACACATATTGTATGTAGAACTAAAGTGAAATGAGATCAGATTTATAAAACAATTATATGATTTGCATTATTATGTGAAAAAGACAAATGCAACCTTTCTTGCTTGAGATAATTGAAGAGTTGGGCAGTGTTTAAGCACTAACCTCACTTGGGCAGCAAACTCATAAAATCCCAAACTTATATATTCATTAAACTAAGCTGGAAACAAAGACTATAAGAATGAAAGCATATATATTGAAGTAGCCTCGGGTAACGAAACTAAACACTTGTAAAACATTAAAAACACATGAATTTATGGTATAAAAGTTGTTGTGATCCTCTAATCTGTTTTACTATAATCTAATGCAATAAGGAAGGATAAAAGATCAAAAACCTCACATATATAACCAGCTCAAATAATCTAAGACACTAACCAAGCTCAAATAAACTTACAATAGACTTAGACTTGTTGCTGTCAAAGTATTGTACAACATAATTTATCATCTGAGAAGTACGGTGGATCTGATTGGGTTTGTTTTGGTCAGCTAAGTCTTGCAAAATCACATTCATTCACCATTCAAATCGGTTTTAGGACTCTTTAGAGCTGCACAATTGCATAACAAACATCAAAGAGTGTTAAAATGCTATTAATAATAAAATAGAAAAACGTAACCTGCCATTAATAAATATAAGCAAAAAGAAGCAATCAATAGGTTAAACTACTTGTATGATATATACAAACGGATTTAAAAAAAATGAAAATGAAACTCATAATAGGAGCTATGGTAAAGCAAGAGATCATACCATTTTCTCCTAGAGGCAAAAAAAATCACCCGTACGGCCGTACCAAAATGCAAAGCCTAAGGTTCTGTTTATTTTTTCTCCAGAATTCTGAGCACTTATGTCTGCGTCGCGCAGAGGCGCGCAGACATTAGGTTCCTGCAGCTTGTTTGTTTTCTTGAAGATCTGCAGACCAAAAACGTCTGCAGAAGCTCTTCCCCAAGCAGACTTGTCCACAAGTCTTCTAACCTCTGCAGACCTCTTCTCCCTCTTCAAACCCACCTCTCAGCCACCACCTCCACCTCCACCATCACATCTCAGCCACCACCTCCGACACCACCTCCACGGCTCCACCTCCGCCACCACCTCCACCACCGACACCCATCACCTCCACCTTCAAACCTACCTCTCAGCCACCATCTGCTCCGCCGCCCACCCTTGCTCCGCCACCACCTCCAAATCGAAAACAAAACCCCCAAATTGAAAACCCTCATCATCATCAACATCGATCGCAAACAAAACAGACCTGCAACTTCGATCTGAACTTCGATTCACAGCCGTCGAGCATCACCACCGCCGTCGAACTTAATATCAATTGCCAAGTCAATAGCCAAAAAGGATGCAATGAAAAACCTTGTAGTATAGCAGCCTAACCAAGGGAAAAAATGAATAACATGAGCAGCTGGGGAGAAGCCATGACCTTCAGTGACAGTCCAAAACCCCAAATATCAAAGCCAAAGAACCGAACAATCACAAAATCAACATCACATAAACACCGTTTTTTCGTCAAGGGTCCCCTCCGAAACCCTAGAAACCGCCATGAACAAATAATCAAAGATAAGAACAACCAAATGAACATTTATCAACCGGTATACAAAGGGATTACCAATCAGGGTTTTTTCAATTGATTGCAGAAGGTTACCGGCGTTAGAGTATGGATAAGATGAGCAAAAACTGCCAATAATGATGACGCGTCTAGATGGCGGTGAAAGGTCTACGACGGTGATGATGCTTTCCTTCTTCTCATTCTCCATCTTTCTTTCTCCCTCTTTGTTGCGTATGGCTTCCTGAGAAACCCTAATGAAGATGCATAGACATCAACGTGGTTTTTGAGGACGCGTGTAACAACACCGCGCCCATCATCCAATTAGATAAGGACACCATAATAATCACTATTCATTTCAAGACTCTTATTAACATATATTAATTATAATAATATAATTAATAAATCAACTAATTATAAAAAAAAATTTATCAATCAACCAATTCGAGCTACGTGAATGAATTGGATCGAAAAGCGAGATAGGTGCACTTTGGTTCAAGGAGTTCGGGTCGGTTCAACGCGATATGGATAAACTTATAATTAATTCAACAAATAATAAAAGCGTATGGTTTGATTTATAAAAGTGAAACAAATGGGTTTTTACCTCAAAATTACGGGTTGTCATATCATCCCCAAGTTGAAAGAAATTTTGCCCCAAAATTTAGCATAAAGTCGCTGAAGAAGCTAGTGTGGTTGAATATTTTCACGGGGTGTCACAAAATCCCATAGCTGAAATGAACAAATTTGAAACAGGGCTCCCCTGCGCCAAGTACAAGAAGAGTATGTCCCTTGCCTGTATCGCTACGGTGACCAAAACCCAGAATTTTCATTTTGGCCTCCGTTACATTAGTGTTATTTTATGCTAAAAGTATAAGTATGTTTTTTTTGGTAAAAATGTGTACGTAAGCATATAAAATGATTAATACAATAATGTGTGAACATTCCAAGCTACTTTATTAATTCAAAACGTCAACGATTATAAGATTTGAAACGAACTACAAGATTACATGAAACGGAAAAGTATGAATATTACACATAGATAGTAATTTGTAGTATTAGTTTTTAATAGCTAAGTACAATAAATTTATAACTTATGTTTGAAAAGAAAATTATAATTTAGAGTTAATGATAAATTACAAGGTGTGTAGGATAAATTACGAGTTTTGTAGGATAAAGTGTATGATAAATTTCGACGTGCCTACTATATAAATTCGAAAATGTATAGGATATATATAGAATACAATTTTATGTCTACGAGATAAAATGAAATTTTCTAATTAATTAGAGACAGAATAATTACCAAAACCTAAAAAAAAACTAACCCCCTACCCCACCCCCGAAAAACCTAAGCCCCCCCCCCCCCCCCCCCCCCCACACACCCAAGCTAAATGCTAAAGAGTAAACCATAAAGCTAAACCCCTCAAAAATCTAAAATACATACAAATATTTTTTTTAATATTTTTATTTTTTTATAAAAAATATTAAAAAAATTTGTGTGTTTTTAAGATTTTTAGGTATTTTTGTTTGTGTTCACATTGGTTCTTGCGGTTCTTGCGTTTCTCGCAATAAATGGTGGTTCCTAATGGATCGTATGTTCATTTGAGAAGAAAATTTAATTGAAAAAGAAAAAAAAAAGGGTAAAATTGTAAAACATTAAATACTTTTTTTTTTCTAATCTCATTTATTATTATGTATGACAAACTAATTAGGTATATATCATCCTCTACAATTAAATTTTTTGCCTACAAACATTAAATTTTATTCTACACATTTCGAAATTTATCCTACACATCTCCTAACTTATCCTACATTCTATATTAAATTCTTTTAAATATATACATTTTGAAAATAAGTTACAAATTTAATGTAATTAATTAAAAGGGAAGAATACAAATTAATGATATATTTAAGTTTACCAATATACCCTTATAATAATATTAAATACAAATATTAAATGAAACAAAATAAAGCATTTTTATTGGTTAAAAAAAAAAATTTCTTACAAAATTTTTTCTCTCTACTCGTTCTCCCACCGTCTTGACTTTATTCTTCTTTTTCCAAGAGTGCTAAAACATCATTAAGGTCGATGCATCCAAGGCAGCATGAGCTTTCTCTAAACGTACACCTTGCTTAGGTTGGTATACTTTGGGAGATAGACGAGTTTTCTTAGAGGTGACTGAATACTAGTTTTATGGGACCAATATTACGTAGGAATCCGTTCGTGCAAAATAAATAAAATACTATATTAAGTTGAATGACAAGAACTAAACAGAATGAAATTAAAAATACTTTACAAATACAACTGAAATAAAAGAACAACAAGAATAAAATCCGAACAGAAACATTGTTCTTAGCTGAGGATCGTGTTAGACACGGGTCCCTTAAAACAAATTTCGAGTCTCCCAGGATAACTCGTTTGTTTCCAGGATACAACAGCTGAAGCAGTTGCACTGCCGGTCTTGACTCCAACCCAAAGGTATACCTTGAAGCTTGAAAGAATAGAGAAGAATTCTGCAAAGAGAGATTGAATTACTGTTGGTTTTCGGTGTGTCTAATCTGCAGCAGGAGTCTCCTATTTATACTGCAGGTCCAACTCGAAACTGAAAAATGAATTAAACGGGCGAATTAAGTTTGCATTGGACATCTTCAATGCACTTTAATTCGTCATTTAATTCACAGTCAAAAGCATTGACTTCGTCAGTTTCGAATGCAGAACTGTAACTGCTTCGTCAATAAATGCTGGAAGCTTCTGCGCGCGCACAAGACACACTGGTGCACGCGCAGGTCTGCACGCTCATGCGCGCTGCGTCCTTATGGCTCACTGCCAGGCACGCGTGCGCCACTCTGGTTCAATCCAATGCGCACTTGTGCGCGTGCGCAACGTCACCTGTAAGCCTCTACGAGCACGCCACACAGTCGCGCCGTTTTGGCTCACTTTGGTGCGCCGTGCACGACACCTCAGTGCCCATGCTCCATGCGCGAGTGCGCGCCACTATGCCATGTGCACTCGCGCGCGGATGCGCATAACTGCCACGTCATGCACCACTCCGCACGGACCCACCTGGGTCATGCGCCTGCATGCCACGTCACCAACCACTTGGTCCTTGCAGCCCTTGTGCTCCACCACACGCACATGGTAAAAAATACAAAGGCGGCTCTCAAGCGGCGATGCGAGCGTGCGAAGTGCAATGCACCACATTGCGCCTCATCGCCCACGCCACGCTCGCACGCGTGTGCGAGTGCGAGTGCGAGCTAGGGTTCTCCGCACCCATCGCGAGTACACTTAGTGTGTGCTTCCATGAAACAATAAGGATGGAGAGTTCCCACTTAAATACCCATTTAAGTTCCATCTCTCCTCCTATGTGGGACAAGGTGCTACTTTCCCTTTTGTTTCAGCATTCAATGTTTCAAACACCCAACTTTGAGCATCGATATCTCATTCATCTTAGCTCCGTTTTGGACGTGGTTTAGTTCGTTGCGAAGCTCTTCCGACATAGAACACAAACCCACAAATAAATATGTAAATCCCGCTCATTTTATTATATTTATTTCTAGTCTAAAATAGGAAAAAATCATTTTCCTATATTTGTGAAAAATGCTATTTTCACAAATTTCCAACAAATCCCCACATGAATAGAAATCGATCTATCAAGTTTCAACGATACACGTTCAACAGTTGAGCATTGCAAGATAGGTAGGTGTAACCTTTGAACCTTCTTTTGTGAAGCATACTTAGCCTCCTAGGGTCTTGTAGACGCGGTGTCTTTGAACAATCCCCCATTTATGTAGGCGACAATATACATTCACACAATACTCTCCCTAGTCGAGTCAAGTCCTCATGGTTGTGTCCGTTTATGGTCATGGAACACTTTCCTGGTTCTGCGAGACCTCTAGGATTTCGCCTCCCCATAAATCCATTCGAAGCGACCCCACTTCTCTCTAACATAGGTGATTCCTCTGAATCATTAAAAGCATCATGGTTAATTTGGATTTCCTCCAAAACCTTAACCTCAACATGCTTAACCTTTCCTTCATGTCACTGATTGGAATGGACTAGGAATTATACAAACTCCCTTTATTAATTTTGGGGTACCCCCCACAGTGACTCCCTTTGGGTTTATGATTCAGTTTGCCTATTGAACCTAGATCTTGGGATCTCCAGTCAACTAGGTTAGGTTTCCCTCATATTCCCTTCTTCTATGGGCTTTAGTCCCGTTCCTCTTGACGACTTATACACCTTATCTTTGCTTAAGCCTTTTGTTAACGGGTCTGCAATGTTCTCTTTTGACCTAACATAGTCAACTGAGATAACACCCGTTGAGATAAGTTGTCGTACTGTGTTGTGTCTACATCGAGTGTGCCTTGATCTGCCATTGTACATCACGCTATGTGCTCTAACAAGAGCAGACTGATTGTCACAATGTATGCAGATCGCCGTCAATGGCTTTGGGCATCTTGGAATATCTTAGACAAATTGACTTAGCCACTCCTCCTCTTCCCCGCTTTTATCTAAAGCGACGAATTCGGATTCCATCTTGGATCTAGCTATAACCGTTTGATTGGAAGACTTCCAAGCTATAGCCGTGGCCGCAATTGTAAACACGTAACCACTTGTGGATCGGTGATCCTTTATATCCGATATCCAGTTCGCATCAGTGTATCCTTCGATCACTGCTGGATCACGGGTATAATGCAATCCATAGTCTCTCATGTATCTTATGTATCTAAGCACCCTCGTGATAGCTTTCCAATGTTCTGCGCACGGATTACTGGTGTATCTACTCAGCCTGCTCACAACATACGCTAAGTCGGGTCTAGAACATGTCATTAGATACATGAGACTACCGATGATCCTTGAGTACTCGACCTGAGCAACACTCTCGCCTCTATTCTTCCTTAGGCATTGGGTATTATCAATTGGGGTTCGAGGTATACTCGTATCGTCCGAATTGAATTTACCAAGGATCTTATCCACGTAGTGAGATTGACTCAACACAAGACCATTTTGGGTTCTAGTGATTTTTACACCAAGAATCACATCCGTGAGACCCATGTCTTTCATGTCTAACCTCGATTTCAACATGTCTTTCATTGTGTTGATCATGTTATCATCACTCCCAATGATAAGCATATCATCTACATAAAGACATAAAATCACATAACCTCTAGGTGTGTCTTTAAAATAAACACACTTATCGTACTCATTTATTTTGAAACCATTGTCAAGCATGACATGATCAAACTTTTGGTGCCATTGTTTTGGTGCTTGCTTCAAGCCATACAAAGACTTGACGAGTTTACATACTTTACCCTCTTTACCAGGGGCGGAAAAACCCTCAGGTTGTTCCATGTAAATCTCTTCTTCTAAATCGCCGTTTAGAAATGCAGTCTTTACATTGATGTGTGCAAAATGCAACATATAAATTACATCAAATGAGGCATAAAACGAACCCTTTTTTAGTACTAATGTTGGAAAAAGTGTGTTTTTGTCTTCCTTTTGTATTTTCAGGATTAAATGAGCTCAAATGAACAAAAGAAGCAAAAAGGCAGCTAAATCTAACATAATTACAAGAAAAGGAATAAACGTGACATGCCCGACCCCTCGACAGCATCTTCCCAAGCAAAAACAAGAAAACAGAAGGCTGAACACGCCCTGTGCTCAGTGAGCACGGGGGCGTGCCCAAGTGTCTGTAGAAAAGACAAAGCTGTAGAAGCTTCTATCACCCACCACGGGGGCGTGCCCAGCGGACACGGGGCCGTGGTCAACTCTAAGATTCCCAGAATCTAAGGAAATCTTAATAGTACAGATACGCTTCTGCACACGGGGTCGTGCCCAGCGGACACGGGGGCGTGGTCAACTAATGCAGACAAACTGCAATTAATGAAGAAAGAGAAGAGGATGGACATGGGGCCGTGCCTAATGGACACGGGGCCGTGCCCGAGCTTCTTTTCAGGCTATAAATAGGGGTGCTTGGCTCATTTGCAAACCATCCCTCGGCAAACCACCTCTCTCACACTACACACACCCTCCACCACCATCATAACACCAACATTCACCACCATCATCCATCATCCATCATAGAGTGTGTGTAGTAGTCTCGGGATCCTAGATTGATCGTAAGAGTTCTTGACAATCAAAGGCCATGTTTGCCTAAGTCTCTTACATCACTTGGTGAAGACAAGTGTCTAGTGTAATACTTTTTATTTTTAATCTTTTTGCACTTTATATTTGGTTATGTATTAATGACTTTAATAACTAGTTTCCTATGTTGAAGGTGAGTCTTCCTTATCGTTTGTCCGTGGCGTCTTGGCATTATTTTACTGTCTATATAAAATAAAATATTTTCACCATTCATATCTCCACGGTCTATATGGAGGTATGTTGGCTACCTGGTTGTGGGGTTCAAGGGAACAGTTTGGTAAGAGTCTTGCCTTGTTCAGTGTATAGATCCTGCAAGGACCTGGGTCAACTTTAGTAGGATCTCCTTCAATACCCACTAGTATTGGATGGTGTAGGATCGTTTGCACGACCAAAACGAGTCGTTTAGAATAGTTCTTGTCAATACGAGAGGCGGAAACTAACGTATCGACTTTGAATCAGCTTGATATACACTCTAATTATCTTGTTTATTGATAAAACAGTGTTTTACAGCCTGGAGACACTTCGGCAGCACCTCGGTACCGGAATCACAAAATTCTACAAATGAAATGACAGGACCACTATTTATAGACTGTCCATTCCGCACAAAATAGTAACATGCCATTTCGCACGAAATGACCAGAGTTCATTTTGTACGAAATGGATATATTCCATTTCCTGCGAAATGGTCTCAATCCATACGTTTTACATTTTTCTCGTATTTCGTGCCCTGATCTAACATCCTATATACAAGACTCGATACAAGACGAAGTCGACAGACATATGCACCAACAGACTCCCCCTTGGATGTCGACGAAGTCTTAAGTACAAATCTTCAGTAAGTCGTGTCTTCAAATCTTTATCAGTCTTTTCGCTCTCCTCAAAGTATCTGACATTGTAAGAATCCTTCAATCTCTTTCTTCTCTCTATATCTTTCAGAATCGTAACCTGGCTCTCGAGCTTTCTAATTCTCTTGATTAGGTCTCTTGATTCCTTAAGTTCTTCAGCATCACTAGCTTTCGTGGACTGCAGGATACAAACTTGGCTCTTTAACATTCAGAATCCCCCTTTCAACAAACATGGATCGCAATCTGACATAGCACTTTCACAATCTTTCACAGATTCTAAGATCAAAACCTGGCTCACCTGCACATACTCTACCCAAAAATAAATTTCACCAATTTAACAATTTGACAAATTTATATACCACTTGCAGGTATCGATCAGAATGATTTAACATTTATAATTTTTGATGACCACATGTAGGCATAACATTTAAAATTTGGTTTCAACTTAATGAACCATTTAATCTTTTAAAAATCATTCTCATTTCAAACAAACACTCTCCCAACCCAGTTTTCGTCATGTTTAGCATTCGGAATTTTGAAAATCAGCTTTTCAACATCAGTTGTCGAAAATAAGATGAAATAAAATCTTTTTGAATTTTCAAAATTTTTATGCTAAAACACACTGAAAATCTTTTTGGATTTTTCATAAATGGAAAGCAGTAAGTAAATATTTACAAACAATATTTTTGTGAGTTTGCGTAAGAGGATCATATCAGTTTTGAGACAAATCACTAGCATTATTAAGCTTTAAACATTTTAAGTTTTAAACGATTCACTTAGATTGTCAGTATACTGATCCACTTAAATTTTCACACAAAGTTCAACTATTTCGAGATACGAGATTAGTGTTTTAAGGACTTAAACTTATTCGCGTGTCCCACCTCAGAATATACTCCCGTATCCAGATCCCAATATTCAATCTTACAGGTGAGTATACCTAGATGATATATGTAAGGGGTTAAATGTTAAAAGCGAGACCATGAGAGCTCAGGCTATTGCTTCCTCAAAATCAGAGAGATGATGGTTTGACTTTTAGGTGTGTTCCCTTTAGAGAATCTTTTCTTCAACAGCACATGATTAGCATTTTGCAATGTTTCATCATTTTTTATGCTGAGGGTGGTGCTTTTATTTCAAGCAAGCGAAAAATATTATACGGGGACTAGGCCATTGCTTCCGCAAAATCAGAAGTCCCGGGATAATACCCCAGATATCACTAAGCATAAAGACCTAGTATCTCAGAAAGAGGGGTCTTTCAAACAAGATTTCGGGGTTACCCATATATCCGAGAGATGTTACCCACGAAATAAGTAAGCGTATGATATTTAGGTTTATATCTCAAACACAATCTATTAAATGTGCAAAAACCTACTGGCACATCATCAGTGAGACCGTTTATCACATTTTCCTTTCCAATTCTTTAGCATGCTGTGATAGTCCACTGATTTACTATCATTTCCTCTTTTTTTACAACAAAACTCATTTTGGATTTTATCATGTTTTTTGGTTTTTTCAAATTTTCTAATGTTTTTGGATTTTCTGAAAAATCTTACTCCCCCTAAAATACAAAACTATTTAAAGAAAAATTTGACAAACCGATGTGAATTGCTTTAATTTGCCATCCACTTGGCATAAGCAATCAGAACTCCCCCTGACAACAAACTATTTTCCCATCAATTTCAAAACACTTAAGTTTGTTTTAATCATATGGTTTTTCCGGAAAATTAGTTTTGTTGAAATTCACAAACCACTTGTAGGTTAGGGGATAAATCCATCACTTTGTTTTTTCTATCAATTTATATGATGGTTAAATCAAGTTCAACTTAATGACCCTGATTAACCACTTGTAGGTGAAAACCCTTCTTCAACCACTTGAAGGTTCACTTGTCAACCATACCATTTGTAAAACAAAAAATAACAATTTTCAAGAATAATACCACCACTTATAAGTCGAAATATCACACACATGAATTTCTCAAGAAAAATGTCGATTCCTGCTCCACGATTACCAACTTGGGAGCTCCGGCAAGTCCGGATTTTACATATGAAATACTGACACCCAAGCCTGATCAGCTTTAGGTGTTACCTTTTCAACTTCACTCGGGGTTTGAACATTCCTTTTTTCTTCATAAAAATCTTTTACCCCTTTGGCCCTTCCATCGATCATCTTCCCAAAAATATGTTTTACTTTCCCGTTGAAAGCATTTTCGACATCAAATTCTTTCTTCTCAGAATAGAATTGAATCGAAATTTCCACTTTACCAACTTTTTGTTTAAAATTTTCAGTCCGCAATGGTGGAAAATTGACATCATCCATTAGCGGAACTGAATTTTCTTCTTTTGGTTCAACATGTGGCTCCTCTGACTTTGACGAGTCAGATTCATCGCTAAATTTCACATCAGATTTCTTAACAACCCACCTTTGGTTATCAAGATTTACCCTTCTTTTTGTAAAATCTTATTGAACATTCACCAACTTCATATGTTGAATTTTTAAACACTTTGAATTTTTCAGTTGGTGGTTCAGTTTTATCAACAATTTTCTCTTTGAGTTTAGAAACAACTTCCTGTGTTGTGTTAGTAGCCATTGGACAGTTCCATGCAATGTGACCAACTTCTTGACATCGGTAACAGGTTCTTGTCTCCTTTTTGGTTCTAAACACAGTCTTCTCAAACTTTTGTTTTTCTGCAAAGAACTCTTTGTTTGACAGCTTCCAGAATGAGCTCTTTGACACTTCTTCAGAACTTGACCCTGAAACAAATATTGTTTTTGTTTTAGAAATTTTCTCATTTTTATGATTTTCTGGTGGAATAAAACCAAGACTTTTTTTTTTGAAATTACTGTTATGGTTTGGTTTCTTTCGATAACCTGAATCAGAACTGTAACTCTTTTTCTTGTTTAAACGTTGTTGAACTCTTGAAGTGTAATTTTTAGGGTTTTCAGTAAGATTTACATCTTTTATTTCAGAAATATTTATTTCTGTTAATTTGAAAACCTTTTTAATCTTTTCAATTTGAACACTTCTTATTGGAAATTCCTCATCATAATATAATTTGTCTGAATCATTCAAAGTATATGCCACTTTGATTGGTTCATCATTCAAATTATTTTTTGATAACATAAATTCTTTATTGTAAACTCTTTTGACCGATGATTTTGAACTGTTGACCGACGAACTCGAACTCTCAGATTCAGACTTTGACTCTGACACCTCATCTTTATCCAACACCTGATCGACCACTTTCTTTATTAACTCAGACTCATGATCAGTGTCAGAAGATGTGAAAGTGACGTCAATGTTTTCTGGTAACTCATCAGTTGTTTCAGACTTCAATTTTATATTGACTGCCTTTTTGACTTGTTCCTCATTCGGTTTTCTGGGAGAATAACCTTCCCAGATCGGAGGCGGACACTAATTCACACTTTGTTTCTTACCAGTATCCTTCTTTTCTGTCTTCTTATCTTGAAATGCTTCAAAACCTGCAACAGTTGGATAAATTCTATCAATCAAATAATCAGAACTAGAATAGCTTTGTAACAATCGTCTGATTCTTTCATTTTCAATCTTTTCAGTCTCCAATTCTTGCTTAAACTTTGCACACTCCTCAATATAGTGATTGATAGCCTTCTGCTTAGACATCATCACTGCATTCATCATGGTTAAAGCATCTTCTCTTTCTGAGTTTGTCTTTTGTAGACTACTCACCATTCTGTTCAGCACATCATACGATTCTTTCACATAATTGACATCGAACAATAATTTTTCTTTCATCTTGTTAAGCACACTAAACTTCTCATCTTTCTCTTCACACTGTTTGCATGGTTCCAAACATTTTAGACAAGGTTTCGTGATCTCAACAATTTTTTCAACTTCGACTATCTTTTCAACTTCAACCACTTTCTCATCTTCAACTACCTTCCCAGCAGCCTTAATTTCTTCATTCTGTTCAAACTTTTCTTCCTGAGCAACATTTCGCATTTTACCTTTTTCTGTTCTTTTGCTGCTAGTTTCTCCTTTAGCTTCTCCAATCTATCTGCAAAATAAAATTGAAAACTTTCAGGAGATAATTGAGTTTTTCCAATGTTTATTTGTATTTCTTCTTCATCATCACTGCTATCAGTTGATGATTGATCAAAGAATGTTGTTTTTTCTGGGCTTTCTTCTAAAGAGACAGACTTTTCATCTTGACTTTTCTTATTATTGGCAAACATATCCATCCACTCCTTCATCAAATCAGGTTCTTGAATGATCTGTGCAATGAAACCTTTCAACTTTGAATCAGCCGGAATGTATTTGTCCCAGCTAAAACCTTCTGCCATTTTTTCCTCATCTTGATTAACCAAATAAGCTTTCTTTGGTTCTTCAATCTCCTTTCTTGCATGCGAAGTTTGTGGCGATTGTTGATACGGCTGTTGAGCAACTTGTTGATATATAGCTTTCCGATAATAATCATTATTCCCGAACGGATTCTGAGCTCCTCCTGCTTCTCGATTGGTACATTCCCTCTTGAAATGTCCTTTTTCCCTGCATAAAAAACAAGTAACTTTAGATTTATCAAAACCTAAAGTAGAAACGTTAGCATCACAGAAGTCATCTCTTCTTGTGATCAGTTTAAAATTCTCAGCTCTTCTCAACACACTCGCTAAACACCACTTAATATCCATAAGCTCCTTTTCCTCAGCATCAATTTGATCGTAATCCTCTTTTGTCAACATAGGATTTCCGATGCTTCCTGCAACCAAACCCTCATATGATTCTAACACCGTAGCTAGTAATGCCATATGACCTTTAGCAACTTCTTCAGAGAAATTTTGACCATTCTGAAGATGCAACGCGATGTTGCAGTGTAACACATGACCATTACTGTTTTTTGAGCTTTGGAATTGATGCTTGAGATTTAAACATTCGGATTAACATTCGAGTATGAAGAAAATCCACTGTTGCTGATTGAACTTTGATTAACTGACCCGGATGAGTTTTCTGCGCCGAAAGCAGTTTGAACCTTCGGACTTGCTTCAACACTCTGAACATTACCTTTGTAATACATCTTAATGTCTTGTTGACCATTAGGATTGTTCATTCTAGCATTCTTTTGTTGTTCAAGATCTTGTCTTTCAAGTTTCTCAATGAACTGAGAAATTGTCAATTTATCATATTATCCAGTGTTCTTTAAGATCATCAGATATGTACCCCATTCTTTCTGAGGTAAAGCATCAGCTAATTTGTCAACCCATTCTTCTCGATCTTTGTTTATATCCAACAGTGACATTGTACGCACTAAATGACAATATCTCTCAATCTGTTTCTTTGTAGTTTCACCCGGCAAGCTAGTAAACAAATTAAATTCTTTTTTTAATAATGATTTCTTGCTCCTGATCATCTCCGTACTTCCCTCAAACTTAATTCGAAGTGCTTCCCAAATCGAACGTTATGTATTATCATGTTGAAGTAATATGAAGATATCTTTTTTCACAGCTTGCTGAAGTAGACTAATCTTCATTTTTTCTGCTTTATACATGTCTCTCTCTTTATCCGACAATTCAGAAATAGTTTTGATAACTCCCACATCTGTACAAGGTTTAACATATTTCTTTTCAATACATTCCCAAGACATTAAATGATTAGCTTGAACCCAATTTTCAAACCGGTCTTTCCAACCATAATATTCTTCAATACCCATCAACTTTGGAGGTTTCTGTAACGTTCCTGTTTCATTTTCCATGTTCACACTCTGAGCAATGGTAACATGAGTACTTGGGGCAGTAGCAAATGCGTTGTAAAACTCTTCTTCCATGATTCGGTAAAATGATTCACAAACTCAACACTTTCAAACGAAATGCAATTCTCAAACGAAATGAGATTGGTGCGAAATGAACAACTTCAAGCGAAATGGACCTGTCAAGCGAAAAGAATGATTTCGTGCGAAATGGATGATTTCGTACAAAATTACAATACTTTCAAACGGAATGGCAACTTGACACAAAATGATTGATTTTGTGCGAAATGAAGTCCAAACTAGTCAATCCGTACGAAATGGAATCTACATTGTCCTTTCCGTGTGAAATGGAATGTCAATTTCAAGCGGAATGAAGGTCTATTTCGTGTGAAATGATGCTGATGTCATCCAATCGGCCATGTTTTCAAGCGAAATGAATGTTTTGAACAAGTTTTAGGTCGAATTTAGGTCTAATTCTTTCAAGGATTTGTTAAAACAGTGTTACGCACGTAATATGTGAAAATTAAGCCATTTTAACCGTGAAAACTTGTTAATTTTGAAAAAAGGTGTAGAAGACAGAATTTTGATGAAATCAAGCTGAATTCGGTAAGAACTCTTCCTCCTGAGCTCTAATACCACTTGTCAATACGAGAGGTGGAAACTAACGTATCGACTTTGAATCAGCTTCATATACACTCTAATTGTCTTGTTTATTGATAAAACAGCGTTTTACAGCCTGGAGACACTTCGGCAGCACCTCGGTACCGGAATCACAAAATTCTACAAATGAAATGACAGGACCACTATTTATAGACTGTCCATTCCGCACGAAATAGCAACATGCCATTTCACACGAAATGACCAGAGTTCATTTCGTACGAAATGGATATATTCCATTTCGTGCGAAATGGTCTCAATCCATACGTTTTACATTTTTCTCGTATTTCATGCCCTGATCTAACATCCTATATACAAGACTCGATACTAGACGAAGTCGACAGACATATGCACCAACAGATGGCGGGGGTCTGAACTCCTTGATACCCTCATATGTAAACTACTATTAATACTTTAACCCGGCTACTTAGGACTGTATCCCTGCTGACTCAGACTACTTAGCCGAGGGTAACGTCACCTCCAGAAGAGGGGCCTACCACAATATGCATTAATAACTTAATTAATTATCTTTCAATAATCCAACCCTTTAGGATTGTATCCTTGCTGACTCAAACTACTGGGTTGAGGGTAACGTCACCTTCAGAAGAGGGGCCTACTACAATAACTAAGATAATCTCTTAAAAAGTGCAAAAGTGCATAAATAATCAAAGGTTACACTAAACACGAGTCGGATCCAAGTGATTCATCTTGTCTATATGTTTTTATTTTATTTTATTTTTCAGCATTTTAGTTCGTTTTATTTTTTTCTAGTTAAAAACCTTTTTTCTAAACTTTTGATTTGATTAGACGTTGAGGACAAACCGGTATTAAAAGCTCTTGTGTCCTTGGACGACCTTGGTATCTTACCAACACTATACTACGCTCACGATGGGTGCACTTGCCCATATGTGTGTTTAGTGTTAATAAATATCGTGTTTTATAAATTTAAAACTTGGCTAAATAGTGTTAAAGGGCTTAAAATATACATTAAAACTATACGACACTTCACACGCATCAAGTTTTTGGCGCCGTTGCCGGGGTCACAAGGATTTTAAGTTAAGAATCAACGGCCTAATCATTTTTTCTTATTTTTCTATTTTTTTAGGATTTTTTTTAGATTTTCAGTTTCTACAGAGCTCAGCACGGGCCGTGCCTGGTCGGACACGGGGCCGTGCTCAACATTATTACTGGCAGTTTTTATTTTCCGAGTTACAGTGAGTTGAGCACGGGGCCGTGTTGGTGCAGCACGGGGCCGTGTCAAACTCCCCAGTAACAGGGATCCGGAAAACAACTACTGTATCTCCGAGCACGGGCCGTGTTCACCTGAGCACGGGGCCATCGTGAACCTTCCGACCAATATTCTTTTCTGTTTTTATTGCAGGACTTGGAACCCAGGCGCCACATCTGAACTTTCTACGTAGTGTATGAGCTCCAGTTCTAGTAGAGACATAAAAGAACCTCTAGAAGAACCCGAACGCTTTCTCAGAAAAAGACTTAAAGCTAAAAACCAAGAGAAAGTTTCCGGGGACCTACTTCCAATGGCGGATCAACGAACCCTCATGGATTACCTACGACCCACCGTGGGTAATCTTGGCGCAGCTATCAATGCACCGAATGTCGATGCCAACAACTTCGAACTTCGGCCCCATTTGATACAAATGCTTCAAAACTTCGCAACCTTCCATGGGCTTGCGGACGAGGATCCCCATCTACATATCACTAATTTCTTAGAAATATGTGATACTTTTCGGATCAATGGAGCATCAAACGACGCCATCCGCCTTCGAATGTTTCCATTTTCATTAAAAGACCGGGCTAAGGCTTGGCTTAATACCCTCCCAGTTGGCTCGGTAAACACCTGGGATGAACTAGCCCAAAAGTTTCTATATAAATATTTCCGTCCTGCTAAAACGGCTAAATTAATGACTGAAATTAATACATATTCACAAGAGGATGGGGAATCTTTATATAAAACTTGGGAAAGGTTCAAGGAGCTACTAAGAAAGTGTCCTCATCACGGTCTTGCGGTATGGCAACAAGTATCCACTTTCTACAATGGGTTGTTGCCACACACAAGACAAACACTTGACTCTAGCTCCAGGGGACTTTTAGGTAATCGTCGCCCAAATGAAATTTATAATCAAATTGAGGAAATTGCTCAAACCAATTTTCAGTGGCACACTCCTCGAGGCAACAAATCCATTGCCCTGGGCGCCCATAAGGTTGATGAAAGCACTTCCTTGCAAGCCCAAATCGAGGCCCTCTCTTCAAAAATCAAAAAGTTAGAAATGGCAAAAACGGTCTTGGTTATGGCTTGTGAGGGGTGTGGTGGGCCACATGAAAATTGGAGTTGTATGAAAGAAGTGGATAATCAAACAGAATCGGTAAACTACATTAATAATAGACCTAGGCCGTCAGGTCCTCCATTGGGTACCTACAATCAAGGATGGCGTAACCACCCTAACTTTGGTTGGAGAGAACCCGGCAATAGTAGTAACCAACAAAATCTAAACCAACGAACAAACTTTCAACAACCAAGAAACGAGTTGCAAAATTTCTCTCAACAAGGGGGATGAGAAAGGCTTGAAGATACCGTATCTCGCCTCATCTCCGACACCGAAAAGAAAAACTCGGATCGATTTCAACAATTGTAGTCGAATTTTAGAAATCAACAAGCTAGTATTCAAAACGTCAAAAAACAATTAAATCAACTAGCTCAAAATTTATCCGAGAGACTACAAGGCACGTTACCAAGTAATACCGAGACCAACCCTAAAGCACAAGTACATCTCATCACGTTGAGAAACCGTACCATGGGTCCCGATGAAGCTCCAATACCTCCAACTGAAAAGAGCCAATCCAGCCAAACCGCAACTCCACCCACACCTCAACAAGAGACGGCTTCTCCACCAATTCAAGAGCCCACAAAGAATCCTCCGGTCCCATACCCCGGTCTGTTAATTCGCCAAAAGACCGATGATCAATTCCAAAGTTTGAAAATTTACTAAAACAATTGCATGTTAATATTCCATTTATCGAAGTCCTAACTCAAATGCCTAGATATTCAAAATTTATGAGGGACTTCCTCACTCATAAAAGGAAAATTGAAACATTGCAATTAGTTAATTTAGGCGAAGAATGCTCCGCCTGGCTACTCAACAAACTCCCACAAAAGAAGATTGACCCTGGAAGCTTCACCATTCCTTGTTCGATTGGGGAATCCCTCATTCGCAATGCACTAGTTGATCTCGGGGCTAGCATCAACCCCATGCCCACATCAATGTTTAACCGACTCGGCCTAGGAAAAACAAGCCCTACAAAAATGAGCATACAACTCGCCAATAGGACCGTCAAATATCCCCAAGGTGTCGCTAAAAATCTATTGGTCAAAGTCGGCGAATTTGTCTTTCCGGCCGACTTTGTCATACTAGATATGGAAGAAGATACCGAAGTGCCACTCATCTTAGGGAGGCCATTCTTAGCCACGGCCCAAGCAGTGGTGGATATGAATGATGGAACGTTGACATTGAGGATTGGGGACAAGGAAATGAAGTTTGGAGTTGGAAATAGAGTAGAAGACGACGAGCTGGTCAATTACATGAAGGTTATAGACTTGAGTTTGGATGATGCTCTCCGACGGTGCAACATGGGATGCAAAACATCCCACTTGGGTAACATAAGACCAGGCTTTGGGTCTAGCCAAGGACCCTTATAAACGTGGCGCACCACGGAGGCATTCCGCGGAACTATCCTTCGTTTAGTTTAGATTAATTGTTTTATGTTTTCTAGTTTAGATTTACTTTTCAGGAATAAAACACACTCGGGATGGTGAAGGATACCAAGGGATACTTGCACCAACACCCCATGCACAAAAACAGAGTCGCCCGCAGATTTTTCTTCATTACAGCAAGTTCAGCACGGGGACGTGCTCACCCAACACGGCCCGTGCTCAACCACCTGCAGAAAATTGCCCAGTTCAGGTATCTGGACACGGGGCGTGCTCACTGAACACGCCCCCGTGTCCAGCCTTCTGTTTCTTTATTTTATTTTCTGTTACTAGCAATCTGAACACGCGCGCCGTGCCCGGACACCACGGGGCCGTGTCCAGACGCCCAGTAACATAAAATTTTACTTTTTCACACCTTTTTACACGTCCAATCAACCTAAAAACTTGTTTTTGGGACACATTGAGGACAATGTGTAATTTAAGTGTGGGGGGGTGCTAAAACCTTGAATTTTGCAAGTCCTAATTACAAGCCTTACACAAAACTCTATTGGAACCGCTAAACACCCCAAATTTTTTTCAAAAATCAATCATTTTTCTTACTTGTCTAGGTTAAATTTGGGAATTTCAAATTCTAAAAGGTGATATTTTTAAAAATTTACAACCGATAGCTTCATGATAAAAATAACCAACATAAGAGAATTATGAAACGGCATGACAAACCTAGTTAAAATTTGATTATATATACTTGATCATATAAAAACCCATCCCCACAAAAAGTGAGTTTTGAGCCTTTATTGAGCATACAAATACACATCTTTAAACTAAATGCTCATTTTTCGTTTCTTATGTGAATAGCCGCTTGGTTCTTACAACTCTAGAACTTGCCACGACGATACATTCACGGTCCTTACCAACTTAAACCCGAGTAAATATATGATGGAGGCATTAGGACTAACCCTTTTTATTTCAACACCATTATTTTTTCTTTTTTTTACCACCTACCCAAAATCCCCCTAGTTAACCCCTTTGAGCCTAAACCTTTTCATTTCTTAACCCAAAACAAACACCCTTTTTACCCACCAAAACCCTTTTTTTTTTTTCATTTTAACCCTTTATTTTAGTAACAAAGCTCGGTTTTTGGGTGAATTCCTTTAAAAAAATAATTAAAAAATAAATAAAAATAAATAAAAAATAAAAAAAATTATTTGATAAAGAAGAAAAGAAAAATGAAGTTAGCAATAAACAAACTAAGCTCATCAATAGAAGGCTTGTTTGAATAAAGCTTCATTAGAATAAAAAGTCACAAGAATGTTTTGTAAAAACCGATGCTTTTTATGCCTTTAGCCCTTTTCTACTAACCACTAACCCAACCACCTACCTTTAACCCAAGCCTAACCCTTCACCCCAAAAGACCTCTTGATATTTACAAAGGTATATAGTTAAAAAGGAGGATGATTGATTGCTTGGCAAGCCTATGGTAGAAGTAAGTTCCATGCCGCTTTCGAGTGCTTCACAAAAATACATCTTCGGCCGAGTGTTGAGTGATCCCCCGTGAGGTATGTGAACTTGTATATAAGTGAAATTTTAAAAAGGCATGTTATGCCCTAATAAGTAATTTATCTTATGTAATGTTTTAAAAAAATCATGACGGCTAGGATTGTAAATAAATAAAAATAAAAATTAATAAAGAATCTTGGAATTCCCAACACTCTATGACAAGCCCAAAAACCTTCTCTTCTACCCATTCCATTTGGGAAGTGTTAAGCCACATTATAAAGAGTTTTGCTTGAGGATAAGCAAAGATTCAAGTGTGGGGGTATTTGATGTGTGCAAAATGCAACATATAAATTACATCAAATGAGGCATAAAACCAACCCTTTTTTAGTACTAATATTGGAAAAAAGTGTGTTTTTGTCTTCCTTTTGTATTTTCAGGATTAAATGAGCTCAAATGAACAAAAGAAGCAAAAAGGCAGCTAAATCTAACATAATTACAAGAAAAGGAATAAATGTGACATGCCCGACCCCTCGACAACATCTTCCCAAGTAAAAACAAGAATACAGAAGGCTGAACACGGCTCGTGCTCAGTGAGCATGGGGGCATGCCCAAGTGTTTGCAGAAAAGACAAAGCTGTAGAAGCTTCTATCACCCACCATGAGGGTGTGCCAAACAGACACGGGGCCGTGGTCAACTCTAAGATTCGTAGAATCTAAGGAAATATTGATAGTACAGATACGCTTCTGCACACGGGGTCTTGCCCAGCTGACACGGGGGCGTGGTCAACTAATGCAGACAAACTGCAATTAATGAAGAAAGAGAAGAGGATAGACACGGGGCCGTGCCCGAGCTTCTGTTCAGGCTATAAATAGGGGTGCTTGGCTCATTTGCAAACCATCCCTTGGCAAACCACCTCTCTCACACTACACCCACCCTCCACCACCATGACACCACCATCATCCATCATAGAGTGTGTGTAGTAGTCTCGGGATCCAAGATTGATAGTAAGAGTTCTTGACAATCAAAGGCCATGTTTGCCTAAGTCTCTTACATCACTTGGTGAAGACAAGTGTCTAGTGTAATAATTTTTATTTTTAATCTTTTCGCACTTTTTATTTGGCTATGTATTAATGACTTTAATAACTAGTTTCTTATGTTGAAGGTGAGTCTTCCTTATTGTTTGTCCGTGGTGTCTTGGCATTATTTTACTGTCTATATAAAATAAAATATTTTCACCATTCATATCTCCACGGTCTATATGGAGGTATGTTGGCTACCTGGTTGCGGGGGTTAAGGGAACAGTTTGGTAAGAGTCTTGCCTTGTTCAGTGTATAGATCCTGCAAGGACCTGGGTCAACTTTAGTAGGATCTCCTTCAATACCCACTGGTATTGGATGGCGGGGGTCTGAACTCCTTGATCCCCTCATATGTAAACTACTATTAATACTTTAACTAGGCTACTTAGGACTGTATCCCTGCTGACTCAGACTACTTAGCCGAGGGTAACGTCACCTCCAGAAGAGGGGCCTACCACAATATGCATTAATAACTTAATTAATTATCTTTCAATAATCCAACCCTTTAGGATTGTATCCTTGCTGACTCAAACTACTGGGTTGAGGGTAACGTCACCTTCAGAAGAGGGGCCTACTACAATAACTAAGATAATCTCTTAAAAAGTGCAAAAGTGCGGAAATAATCAAAGGTTACACTAAACATGAGTCGGATCCAAGTGATTCATCTTGTCTATCTGTTTTTATTTTTATTTTATTTTTCAGCATTTTAGTTAGTTTTATTTTTTTCTAGTTAAAAACTTTTTTTCTAAACATTTGATTTGATTAGACGTTGAGGACAAACCGGTATTAAAAGCTCTTGTGTCCTTGGACGACCTCGGTATCTTACCAACACTATACTACGCTCACGATGGGTGCACTTGCCCATATGTGTGTTTGGTGTTAGTAAATATCGTGTTTTATAAATTTAAAACTTGGCTAAAAAGTGTTAAAGGGCTTAAAATATACATTAAAACTATACGACACTTCACACGCATCAACATCCATTTGGTGAACTTCCAAATTTCTTAGAGCCGCAATTGCATCAACCAAACGTATAGAGGTTATTCGCGTTACAGGCGTGTAAGTATCAAAGTAGTCTAGACCCCCCCTTTTGTCTAAATCCGTTGATTACTAACCTTGCCTTGTATTTATCAATACTTCCGTCGACTTTCATCTTCCTTTTGAATATCCAACGATATCCAAGTGGTTTACAACCAGGTGGAAGATCTACTAACTCCCAAGTATGTGGAAGATCTACTAACTCCCAAGTATGATTTTGCAATATAGAATCAATTTCATTCTTAATTGCCTCTTGCCATTGAGGTCCTTCCGTGGAGGTAACCGCTTCGCGGTAGGTATTGGGCTCACCCTCAACCATGTAGCTCATGAAGTTTGGACCAAAGGATTTTTCAACCCTTTATCGTTTACTTCGTCTAAGCTCACCCTCCTCGACCTCAGGTCGTTCATGAGTTTCATCTAACCTCGTAGATGTACTCGGTCCTGCTTCATCTAACCACGTAGATGAACTTGGACCTGCTTCATCAAGTGCTATTGATGAAGTTGCATGTGTTTGTCCTAACATAGGAAACACATTCTCAAAATATGAGACGATGTTAGGATTTGCCTCCATGATAGTGTGTTTGTGTACATCATGATTATTGGATTCATATACAAGAAAACGATGTGCACTACTTTGATGTGCATATCCATTGAAAATGCAATCAATAGTTTTGGGTCCTATCCTAAGAGCCTTAGGAGGTGGTACAATCACCTTAGCTAGGCACCCCCACACTTTTAAGTATTTGTACGAAGGCTTCCTTTTTCTCCATAACTCATATGGAGTTTCGTTCCTATTTTTCAAGGGTATCTTGTTCAAAAGATATTTTGTTGAGAGAATGGCGTCCCCCCACATTTCTCGGTTTACTCCCGAGCTTATCAACATGGCATTCATCATCTCTTTCAATGTACGGTTCTTTCGTTCCGCAACGCCATTTGATTGTGGAGAATAAGGAGGTGTACACTCATGCACAATGCCACTTTTTGCGCATAAGTCCGCAAAAGGTGCAACATATTCACCTCCTCGATCACTTCTCAAAGCCTTTATCTTCTTTTTAAGTTGATTCTCAACTTCATTTTTGTACAAGATAAACTTTTCTATTGCTTCATCTTTACTCTTTAGTAAATACACATAGAAATATTTCGTACAATCATCAATAAACGTGATGAAGTACTTATTTACTCCACGCATGGGAACCGCTTTTAAGTCACACACATCGGTATGAATTAAATCAAGGGGTTGGTTATTCATTCAACCGATTTAAATGATGATCTCGTGAGTTTGGATTCAACACATGTCTCGCATTTGTGATCAGACTCAATATGGAATGTTGGTATTAAATTTAATTTAATTAAATGGCGTAAAGAATTAAAATTTACATGTCCTAGTCTACCATGCCAAACATTAGAAGACTCAATCATGTAAGTAGAAATAGAATTTTCATTCAAATTTTTGTTATCGTTTACAACCGTAACACTCATTTTAAACATTCCATTAAGGGCATAGCCCTTTCCGATAAAAGTACCACGTCTAGACAAGACAAAATTGTCCGATTCAAACACTAGACGAAATCCAAACTTGTTGAGCATCCATCCCGATACGAGATTCTTCCGTATCTATGGAACATAAAGCTCTTTGGTCAAGGTCAACTCCTTGCCAGAAGTCATCTTCGGGATGACAGTGCCTTCCCCTTTGATGCTTGCGGTAGCTTTATTTCCCATATAAAGCTTCTCTTCACCCGAAGCTTCCTTGAATGTAGAGAAAAAAGCCTTATCTCCACAAACATGGCGGGTTGCACCCGTGTCAACGAACCATCCTTTTGGGCTTTCACCCAACGCGTTGACTTCTTCAATCATAGCCTCTTCCTCAGTTATCATTGCAATCAGAGGCATACCATCCTCATCAACCATATGCGCACGCTGACGCTTCGGTTTCTTGCATTGGTTAGCATGGTGCCTCGTCTCGTTACAATTGTAACAAGTACCTTGGAATGGCTCAAGCTTCTTTTTCATAGCCCCCTTTTTCGGCCCAAGGTTGTTAACCTTTGCTTTCCCTTTGTTGTCCTTGTTACCCCGTTTGTCCTTATTGCCCTTTGAGGATTCCCCAACTTCCACCATGTTTGCCTTAGCCGAAGCTTGCAAAATGGTGCCTTTTTGGGCCACCCTGTTGTCCTCTTCTATACGTAGACGAATAACAAGATCCTCCTCCGACATTTCCTTTCGCTTGTGTTTAAGATAATTCTTAAAATCCAACCAAGCAGGAGGTAATTTTTTGATCATGGCTGCCACTTGAAACGTCTCGCTGAGTACCATACCCTCAGCGTGGATTTCATGAAGTATAATCTGTAACTCTTGGACTTGGTTCATAACAGTCTTGTTATCAACCATTTTGTAGTCCAAGAAACGGGCGACAACAAATTTCTTTGTTCCCGCATCCTCCGTTTTGTACTTTTTGTCCAAAGACGCCCATAATTCTTCGGAAGTCTTGATACTATAGTACACATTATACAGCGCATCCGAGAGACCGTTGAGTACATAGCCTTGACATATAAAGTCCGAGTGCTTCCATGCCTCTACCGCACTCAGAGCCTGAGCGTCGGTCTCCCCTTCCACAGGTTGGGGAACGGTTTCAGTCAAAAACCTTGCAAGGTTCATGGTGGTCAAGTAGAAGAACATCTTCTGTTGCCACCTTTTGAAGTGGAGACCCGAGAACTTCTCGGGTCGTTCAGCATGATTCGCCACTGTGGACGCTCCCACAGTGTTGGCAGGGGTTCCGAAAACAACATTGGTGTTGCTCGTGTTCACATTTTCAGTCGACATTCTGAAAAGTTCCAAGAAAACAAGTTAAATTCTGTTTTCAAAAATAATAAAGACGCTACTTTATTATTATCAGGAGTTCAAAAAACCAGCCGTGTAGCTTCTAAGTCCAACTTCGAAGACTACACCAGGAGATTTTTAGTACTCAGCGACAGAAAGGAGTAGAAGCAGAATTCTGTTTTGACAAAGGCACAACTTTGAATCAAAACAGAGAAAAAACTTTTTAAAACACAACCTGTTGTGGAACAAAAAATTAATCACAGCAGAATTGTTTGTGAATTACACGAACAGTGTTTTAAGATTGTAGGAATCAGTTCGGGAAAAATAAATAAAATACTATATTAACTTGAATTACAAGAACTAAACAGAATGAAATTAAAAATACTTTATAAATACAACTGAAATAAAAGAACAACAAGAACAAAATCCGAACAGAAACACTGTTCTTAGCTGAGGATCGTGTTAGACACGGGTCCCTTAAAACAAATTTAGAGTCTCACAGGAGAACTCGTTTGTTTCCAGGATACACCAGCTGAAGCAGTTGCACTGCCGGTCTTGACTCCAACCTGAAGGTATACCTTGAAGCTTGAAAAAATAGAGAAGAATTCTGCAAAGAGAGATTGAATTGCTATTGGTTTTCGGTGTGTCTAATCTGCAGCAGGAGTCTCCGATTTATACTGCAGGTCCAACTTGAAACTGAAAAATGAATTCAACGGGCGAATTAAGTTGCATTGAACGTCTTCAATGCACTTTATTTCGTCATTTAATTCATAGTCAAAAGCATTGACTTCGTCAGTTTCGAATGCAGAACGGTATCTGCTTCGTCATTAAATGCTGGAAGCTTCTGCGCGCGCGCAAGACACACTGGTGTGTGCGCAGGTCTGCACGCTCATGCGCGCGTGCGCCACTCTGGCTCAATCCCATGCGCACATGTGCGCGTGCACCACGTCACCTGTAAGCCTCTACGAGCACGCCACACAGTCGTGCCATTTTGGCTCACTTTGGTGCGTGGCGCACGACACCTCAGTGCCCATGCTTCATGCACGAGTGCGCGCCACTATGCCACATCACCAACCACTTGGTCCTTGCAGCCCTTGTGCTCCACCACACGCACATCGTCAAAAATACAATGGCGGATCTCAAGCGGCTTACGGCGATGTGCAAAGTGCGCCATCAAAGCGCCACATTGCGCCTCATCGCCCACGCCATGCATGCGCGAGTGTACGATTGCGAGTGCATGTTAGGGTGCTCCGCACCCTTCGCGAGTACACTTAGTGTGTGCTTCCATGAAACAATAAGGATGGAGAGTTCCCACTTAAATACCGATTTAAGTTCCATCTCTCCTCCTATGTGGGACAAGGTGCTACATTCCCTTTTGTTTCAGCATTCAATGTTTCAAACACCCAACTTTGAGCATCGATATCTCATTCATCTTAGCTCCGTTTTGGACGTGGTTTAGTTCGTTGCGAAGCTCTTCCGACATAGAACACAAACCCACAAATAAATATGTAAAACCCGCTCATTTTATTATATTTATTTCTTGTCCAAAATAGGAAAAATCATTTTCCTATAATTGTGAAAAATGCAATTTTCACAAATTTCCAACAATCCCCCACATGAATAGAAATCGATCTATCAAGTTTCAACGATACACGTTTAACAGTTGAGTATTGCAAGATAGGTAGGTGTAACCTTTGAACCTTCTTTTGTGAAGCATACTTAGCCTCCTAGGGTCTTGTAGACGCGGTGTCTTCGAACAATCCCCCATTTATGTAGGCGACAATATACATTCACACAATACTCTCCCTAGTCGAGTAAAGTCCTCATGGTTGTGTTCATTTATGGTCATGGAACACTTTCCTGGTTCTGCGAGAGCTCTAGGATTTGCGCCTCCCCACAAATCCATTCGAAGTGATCCCACTTCTCTCTAACATAGGTGAATCCTCTGAATCATTAAAAACCTCATGGTTAATTTGGATTTCCTCCAAAACCTTAACCTCAACATGCTTAACCTTTCCTTCATCTCACTGATTGGAATGGACTAGGATGTATACAAACTCCCTTTATTAATTTTGGGGCACCCCCCACAGTGACTCCCTTTGGGTTTATGATTATGTTTGCCTATTGAACCTAGATCTTGGGATCTCCAGTCAACTAGGTTAGGTTTCCCTCATATTCCCTTCTTATATGGGTTTTAGTTCCATTCCTCTTGACGACTTGTACACCTTATCTTTTCTTAAGCCTTTTGTTAACGGGTCCGCAATGTTCTCTTTTGACCTAACATAGTCAACGGAGATAACACCCGTTGAGATAAGTTGTCGTACTGTGTTGTGTCTACGTCGAATGTGCCTTGATATGCCATTGTACATCACGCTATGTGCTCTAACAAGAGCAGACTGTTTGTTACAATGTATGCAGATCGCCTTCAACGGTTTTGGCCATCTTGGAATATCTTCCACAAATTGACGTAGCCACTCCGCCTCTTCCCCGCTTTTATCTAAAGCAACGAATTCGGATTCCATCGTGGATCTAGCTATAACCGTTTGCTTGGAAGACTTCCAAGCTATAGCCGTGGCCGCAATTGTAAACACGTAAACACTTGTGGATCGGTGATCCTTTATATCCGATATCCAGTTCGCATCAGTGTATCCTTCGATCACTGCTGGATCACGGGTATAATGCAATCCACTTGTGGATCGGAAAAACCCTCGGGTTGTTCTATGTAAATCTCTTCTTCTAAATCGCTATTTAGAAATGCGGTCTTTACATCCATTTGGTGAACTTCCAAATTTCTTAGAGCCGCAATTGCAAGAACCAAACGTATAGAGGTTATTCGCGTTACAGGCGAGTAAGTATTAAAGTTGTCTAGACCCTCCTTTTGTCTCACCCCAAAAATACCACCTAGGGAGTATCCCTGTTAGGCGTGTGACGTACCAGCAACGAGCCACTAATTACCTTGAACGCGTACAAGTTTCAAAATAAAATCCTTATTTATTAATGAAGAATACCATCAACAAATTTAAATGTTCAGCGGAAGCAAATAGTAAACCAATGTTAAACTGTTTCAAAAACTAATGTATGATATTAATAGTCCAATCACATGAATCCCTCCAGTCGACCCATGACCACTCCAGCTACTCCAGACAACAAGTTCCCAAATCCAAGATATCTAACGACCTGCGAGCATGCAACAAGTGTATCAGACAACGCTGGTGAGTTCATAGTTTTACGAAAACGTTGGTTACCAAGTGTTTAGTTTAATCCATTGAAATGAATGTTGATAATACCCCGAATACAAGATGGCTCCCGATTTACATTGCCCTTTTTCCAATGCTCGTATCAAAGCATTGGTCATGACTAGGTCATTAGTTCAACACCCGCCCTCCCAGGTACGGGGTGAGGTTGCCAAACCTAAGTAGCGCTACTAACTAATACCTTGTTACCTCTCAGGTAACCAAACAACACGGAGGGACTTTAAAGGTGATATGATGAGTATATTATCCAAAATTACCGATTCACAACAAGACGTTTTGCTCTCAGGAATACCCAAACAAGTTACCCAAAACCTATCCCTCCCAGGGATACCCAAAGACTGTCCCAACCACCTGGACGCATGTTCAAGAGGAATGAACTCACCTTAGGTTTGCTCGGTAAAACTAGATATTCGTTTACTTTCACAGTTAGTCAACTAAGTCCTAATATGGTTATCAAATATAGTCAGTTTCATGTACATAAAATCACGTATTTGACATACACGTTTCACACATTGCATACAAACACAACATACATCGTTATGCACGCCGTAACAGAAAGTCATTCAACAATCCTCATCATCTTATAACAAGCATTTACGTCATATCTAAGTTCATGTTTCACAAACCACATAACAATTAGATTTGATACAATCATTCATGTATTCACAAGGTGTACGCTTTAACAAGTTAATGATCCACTCGAAAGTATGTGATTTGTTCCAGTTATTGTGGTGTCCAAGTTTCCTCGGCCTATGGCCCAACACAATTAACCCGCTAACCAAGTATGCTGCCCAAAACTAATAACCAGTTTAAGTATGCGGCCCATTCGTTTTTATGTAAACTTAATGAATTGTACGGCCCATTACTCTTGTAAACAAACCAAATAACCAGCCCAACCGTATTCGTGTAATACTGGGCTACCTTATGTCTGGGCCCAGTCCAACCGCTCATATGGCTGAACTCACCCTCCCGAACCTGTTGCAGCCCAATTGAACTCTGATGGGTTCCTGTTTGCGCGGCCCAGTTACATGTAAGGTCCATTATGTTGTGTAATTCATGTAAACTTGTGGGATTTGATTAAAGTATAAAGTTCTTTTCTTATTTCTGGCCCAACGACAACACAACCCAATTACTTGTCCGTTTAAAGTCTTGTATAACCCACACTCCTTGTGCGACCCATTGGGGTGTGCGGCTCACACCACACCCGACCCACATACTAGTGCGATCCAACCTTTACCCTTAATCATCCCAATGATTACAATTAATCAGTTACTCAATTAACATAGTTATCCCATTAACCCTAAACTATTTCTGTTAGCAGTTAAACCATTATAATTATTTTCCATATTCAACTACCAATCATACCAATCAAGTCAACCACACAATTGCATCAATATAATCTGCCAGCTCATTGGACCATGCAAGTCTTAATTCATCAGTCTATCATCTTAAATATATTAATATTATACAATCTAATTCTCTATACATCAACCATAATCCACGACTAAATTTGTGTACAAGGGTTTAGACTTATTTATAACCAAGGTTAACAAGTATTTACATAAAACTCTAAATCAACCATTATGTAGTCAATAACACCTATTACCCGATCCCCTTAACACGTATCATGACATATCAACAACAACACTCAATGTTAAGCACACTAATAGATCTCACAATTCATCCATTATTAATCGCATCATCCGTACTTTGAATATAAACAAGGATAGCTAGACAATGTTAGACTTAGTATCATTATCATACATGCTACCCATACATATGATCGATCAACAAATAACCAACACATAACAATATCACACAAATATGAAAAATCAACAATTAAAAATCACTAACCAGAACTTGACTGTTATTTCGAACAAGGGGGGTCTGCTTGTCGCACGTAACTTAGGAATCAGGTAGGGGTTTGTCTTGAGACAATACTAAAACATGATACGTATACCTCATATTAATAAACAAGATGGGGCGGTTCCTCCTTTTTGGTCGTGATGACGGGCTCAAGCCCAAGTGGGCCGAAACACATTGGCAATCAACCAATATTTAGTGATTAAGGGGGTGGGCTTCAGTTATTTGAGGTGCGGCCCAAACATATACTAAGTCCAGCCCAATTCACACACTCATACATTAAACATTTAGCAATTAAATTACCATCACAATCATAAGTGTTACTGATTTCTATCATCGTAAAGGATATGGAATAGAAATATCAAAAAACAGGATCACGTGATGAAGAGATACAGGCCTTGAAAGTTCGGGTTGTCACATCATCCCCAACTTGAAAGAAATTTGGTCCCGAAATTTGACAAGTAAGCACAGAGAAATGAAGTGAGAAATCAAGATTGTTGTGGAATTTCCTCAGGTGCCACATCATCCCCAACTTGAAGAGGAATTTCATCCCGAAATTTACCAGTTTCACCAGAAATGCTATTTTCACAAATTTCCGACAATCCCCCACATGAATAGAAATCGATCTATCAAGTTTCAACGATACATGTTCAACAGTTGAGCATTGCAAGATAGGTAGGTGTAACCTTTGAACCTTCTTTTGTGAAGCATACTTAGCCTCCTAGGGTCTTGTAGACGCGGTGTCTTTGAACAATCCCCCATTTATGTAGGCGACAATATACATTCACACAATACTCTCCCTAGTCGAGTCAAGTCCTCATGGTTGTGTCCGTTTATGGTCATGGAACACTTTCTTGGTTCTGCGAGAGCTCTAGGATTTGCGCCTCCCCACAAATCCATTCGAAGCGACCCCACTTCTCTCTAACATAGGTGATTCCTCTGAATCATTAAAAGCATCATGGTTAATTTGGATTTCCTCCAAAACCTTAACCTCAACATGCTTAACCTTTCCTTCATGTCACTGATTGGAATGGACTAGGAAGTATACAAACTCCCTGTATTAATTTTGGGGCACCCCCCACATTGACTCCCTTTGGGTTTATGATTAAGTTTGCCTATTGAACCTAGATCTTGGGATCTCCAGTCAACTAGGTTAGGTTTCCCTCATATTCCCTTCTTCTTTGGGCTTTAGTCCCATTCTTCTTGACGACTTATACACCTTATCTTTGCTTAAGCCTTTTGTTAACGGGTGTGCAATGTTCTCTTTTGACCTAACATTGTCAACTAAGATAACACCCATTGAGTTAAGTTGTCGTACTGTGTTGTGTCTACGTCGAATGTGCCTTGATCTGCCATTGTACATCACGCTACGTGCTCTAACAAGAGCAGACTGATTGCCATAATGTATGCAGATCGCCGTCAACGGCTTTGGCCATCTTGGAATATCTTCCACAAATTGACGTAGCCACTCCGCCTCTTCCCCGCTTTTATCTAAAACGACGAATTCGGATTCCATCGTGGATCTAGCTATAACCGTTTGCTTGGAAGACTTCCAAGCTATAGCCGTGGCCACAAGTGTAAACACGTAACCACTTGTGGATCGGTGATCCTTTATATCGGATATCCAGATTGCATCAGTGTATCGTTCGATCACTGCTGGATCACGGGTATAATGCAATCCATAGTCTCTGGTGTATCTTATGTATCTAAGTACCCTCATGATAGCTTTCCAATGTTCCGCGCACTGATTACTGGTGTCGCAACCCCCGATCCCTGATTCCCGGGAATGGGCGGACGCGATCTCAGAGTTTTGGTGGTATCAGGTTATTTATTCTTGCAGCGGAATTTACATCAGGACCGTAGTTAGGAAATGTTTATCAGAGTAAAACCACCATATTTGATATTAATAATAACATGGGCAAAACCCAAGTTTCTTATTACAATTCATTTATAGGGACAAACCCTTTTTTATTGAATTTAAAACATCGTTTATTAGGTAACTTTTATAGCCACATTTTCCCAAGCCTTCAGTGCTCTCCAGTTGGCTTTCATTAATTGGTTGTTCACATTGTGTTACCTGTAACACGTTTTAAAAACATTTGTCAGTCGGAAATACTGGTGAGTGAATCCCAGTTTAATCAAGAAACATTTTATCAATTAAAACAGTATTGAGAGCGATCACATTGTTTATTTCTACACAATTACTCATTCAGTATTTGCCACTCGACCGGATCTATGGCTATGGTCAAATTACCCATTGGCTAACTCGTCGTCCAATGGTAATGCACTGTCATTCAGACTTACTACTACTCGTAGTAAATATTGTATACAAAACCCCATAATACCGGCAGTAATTGAAGAATTACAAAGACTCAATCACCGCTTAATTACATTGTAAACAATTAAGGTTTTGTAAAACATTCCAAAAAGGTTAACAAAAAGAGGATAAACTCACATTGCTGTCTTAGGCTTTTCGTAAGGGTTTCCTGGGTATAATCTATAATTTATACAAATGTACATTGGTTAGTACCATAACCCTTTGAAAATATTAATAATACCCTCCCCGAGACGGTATTCCAACAACTACGTCGGGCAGAACCACGACAGTTGTTACGGAACCCTAAATCAATCGGGCAGCGTAACTATTATGAAACTGGGGTTATAATACTTACAACGGAGCAGAACCTCGCTAATAAGGGGTATAGTACCCGACTATAATGCTTAATACTTTCGCATTCGAGATTGAGAAGTGTGAATGAGCGACGGAAATTGTAATCTGATGCTATCTATTTATATTGCTGGATTCTGGTCCTGTCGCGGCCCGCGTAAAACATAGACAAGGTTTACGCGGCCCGCGTCAAACCTGGTCAACAGCGTAGCTTAGCCCGATCACCAAGTAGACTCGACACGATGTCGACACGTTTCAGCACTGGATGTCTCCGCGTTTCATGATCTGTCGCGGCCCGCGTCAACTATACATACACTCTTACGCAGCCCGCTTCAACTAAAGAAGTCAGCGAAGTCAATTCCAGCATTGATACCGCCCGCGTAAGATGTTGGGGTGGGTCTACGCGGCCCGCCTCAGCCCTATATTTCTTATTTTTAATTTATTTTATATGTTATAATCTATTTAGGGCTCGGTTTTCACATACGGGTGTAATATCAAACATACTGAGACATTTTATAATATATTAGAGTGTCGGAAATATTATAAGGGTGTTGGTTTTACCGAGGGTTGTTACATTCTCCCCACCTTGTTTTAGAGCTCGTCCTCGAGATCTACTGGAACAAGTGTGGATATTTTCTTTTCATTTCTGACTCGAGTTCCCATGTGTACTCAGATCCTCTTTTGGAGTCCCACTTCACTTTGACTAGAACTAATCTCTTATGTTTGAGATTCTTGACTTTCCTGTCTTCAATTTGTAGAGGTCTTTCTACAAACTTGAGTTGTTCATTTACCTCTATATCCTTAAGAGGTACTATCAGTGATTCATCAGCTAAACACTTTTTGAGGTTTGATACATGAAACACATTATGTATTCCTGCCATTTCCTCTGGCAGTTATAGCTGATATGCTACAGGTCCTATTCTTCTAATAATCTTAAAAGGTCTAATATACCTGGGACTTAGCTTTTCCCGTTTGATGAATCTTACCACTCCTTTCCAAGGAGAGACTTTCAATAATACTTTATCCCCTACTTGAAATTCCAAGGGTTTGCATCGGTTATCAGCATAACTCTTTTGTCGATCATGTGCTGCTTTCAGTCGTTCCTTGACTTGAATGATCGTGTCGGTTGTTTCTTGTACAATCTCAGGTCCAGATAGTTGCTGTTCCCCAATTTCTGCCCAACAGACTGGGGTTCGGCACTTTCGTCCATAAAGTGCTTCGAATGGTGCAGCATTGATACTTGTATGATAACTATTATTATAAGAAAATTCTATTAAAGGTAAGTGATCGTCCCAATTACATCCGAAATCAATTACACAAGCTCTAAGCATATCCTCCATTGTCTGAATTGTCCTTTCGCTTTGTCCATCCGTTTGTGGATGATAAGCCGTACTTAGCTTTAACTTGGTTCCCATTGCCTTTTGGAAACTTGACCAAAAATGAGATGTAAAGCAGCTATCCCTATCAGAAACAATTGATAAACGTATTCCATGTAAAGAAACAATTTCATTCACGTACAATTTAGCTAATTGTTCCATACTGAAAGTTTCTTTCATGGGTAAGAAATGAGCTGATTTGGTTAACCTATCTACAATCACCCAGATTGTATCATTTCCTTTCTTTGTTTTGGGTAATTTAGTAACAAAATCCATTGTTATCAATTCCCATTTCCACATCGGCATTTCTAATTGCTGTAACAAACTTGAGGGTTTCTGGTGTTCAGCTTTAACTTGTGAACAAGTTAAACATTTAGAAACATAGGCTGCTATATCCTTTTTCATTCCTATCCACCAGAAATTTTTCCTTAAATCCTGGTACATTTTATCACTTCCTGGATGCATCGTATACTTAGACTTATGGGCTTCTTCTAATATACGATTACGTAAATTTCCTAATTTAGGTATCCACATTCTCTTTCCATGGAATCTCCATATTCCATCTGTTCCTTGTTCTAATTCTTTTAGCATACCTTTTTATTTTTCAGTATCTTCCTTGATTACTGATTCTTGTGCTTCTCTTATCTGATCATTTAAATCTACTTGCAGATTTAATTTAAGAGAACGTACCCTCTTTGTCTTTTCGTGATATTTTCGACTTAAAGCATCTGCCACTATATTTGCTTGTCCTTTTTGATACTGGATATCACAATCATAATCACTAAGAAATTCCATCCAACGTCTTTGTCTCATATAAAACTCTTTCTGCTAAAAAACATACCTTAAACTTTTGTGATCAGTAAATATGGTAAACTTACTACCATAAAGGTAATGTCTCCAAATCTTAAGAGCAAAAATTATAGCTCCTAATTCTAAATCATGGGTTGAATAATTCTCTTCATGATTCTTAAGTTGTCTAGATGCGTAAGCTATAACCTTTTGTCGTTGCATTAACACACATCCATAACCTGATCTAGAAGCATCACAATAGACTACAAAATCTTCAGTTCCCTCTGGTAATGCTAGTATAGGTGTATGGGTTAATCTTTGCTTAAGGATTCTAAAGGCTTCTTCTTGTTTTAATCCCCATTCAAACTAAACAGATTTACAAGTTAACTTAGTTAAGGGAATGGCTATTCTAGAGAAATCTTTAATAAATCTTCTATAATAACCGGCCAATCCTAAGAAACTTCTAACCTCGGTTGGTGATTCAGGGGTTTTCCATTTAGTAATTGCCTCAATTTTCGTTGGATCTACATGAATTCCTTCATGATTAACTAGGTGTCCTAGGAATTGTACTTGTTCTAACCAAAATTAGCACTTTAAAAACTTAGTATAAAGCTTTTCCTTTCTTAACAAACTTAAAAGTGCGTGCAAATGTCTTGCATGATCCTCTTTACTCTTAGAGTAAATTAGAATATCATCTATAAATACAATTATGAATTTATCCAAATATGGCTTACATATCCGATTCATCATGTCCATAAATGCAGCTGGGGCATTGGTTAAACCAAATGTCATGACAGTAAATTCATAATGACCATACCTCGTTCTAAATGCGGTTTTAGGAATATCCTCTTCCTGTACCTTTAATTGATGATATCCTGACCTTAAATCGATCTTAGAGAAAAACCGGGCTCCTTGCAGTTGATCAAACAGATCATCGATTCTCGGTAATGGGTACCGATTCTTAATCGTAACTTTATTTAATTCACGGTAGTCAATGCACATCCGCATTGATCCGTCCTTTTTAACAAACAATATCGGCGCTCCCCATGGTGACGAACTTGGTTGTATAAATCCTTTTTCCAACAATTCATCTAACTGTTTCTTCAATTCTTGCATTTATGCAGGTGCCAACCGATACGGTGCTTTGGCAATCGGTGATGTTCCTGGTATTAAATGGATCCTAAATTCAACTTCTCTATCCGGAGGTAGTCCTGGTAATTCTTCTGGAAAGACATCTGAAAACTGAGATACTACTGGAATATCTTTTAAATCCTTTCCTTTAGTGTTAGTGATTATAGAAATAAAATAAACTATAGAACCTTTTCTCTTACAACTTGCAATTTTCATCACAGAAATGAATTTAGTAGACCTAAAAGATTTATCTCCTTTAATTGTGATCTTTTTACCTTTTGGTGAATTTACTTGAATTAACTTTTGATCACATAAAATATTGGCTTTATTGGCTATTAACCAATCCATTCCTAAAACAACATCAAATCCTACCAGATTCATGGGATATAGATTCGCTATAAATTTCTGATTTACAATCTCTATGCTTGCTCCCTGCAAGATTTCAGAAATCCTAACGGTTTCTCCATTAGCTGTCTCTACTAAGCATTCTTGTGGTAGTTTAGTTAATGACTGATTTAGAAATTTGCAAAACGATGTATTAATAAAACTTTGGTTTGCACCAGAGTCAAATAATACTTTAGCAAAAACATCATTAACTAAAAACGTACCAGCTATGACATCTGGAATCATTTTGGCTTCTTCTGCTGTCAGAACAAATGCTCTAGCATTTTTAGTATTCTTGTTGTCTGGAGCTGGAGCTAATTTTGGGCAATTCAGCTTGATATGACCTTGTTCTCACAATTGTAACATACCCTGCTGTTAGCTTTCTTCCTGCAGTTTTCTTCCTTGTGTCCCGATATTTTACAAAAGTTACAGTATATAGAGCATCTTCCTGAATGCTTTCTTTTGCAATTCCTACAGTAAGGTGTAGAGGTAGATCCTACATTTCTCCCAAGGTTAGAATTTCCAGAACGAAATTCTTGAGTCAATTTCTGGGTTAGGTTTCTCTTTTGATCCTCTTCTCGGGTACGGACTAACTCATCAGTCAAGGTGTTGGCTAATTCTACAGCTTCTTCTATGGTTTGAGGTCTAGCTGCCTTGACTACATGTCTAATCTCTCCGATTAATCCCCAGATATAACGAGAGATTAACACTGGTTCTGGTGAAGCAAGAGTTGGCACTATTCTAGCATATTCGAAGAATATTTTAGTGTATCCCTTACTATCCA